>JACEIK010000588.1:229039-251509 GCA_018107945.1 Datura stramonium
GCCGTTTGACAGACTTTCATGTTATTTATGTTTCAGTATTGGTCGGGTTAGTTGGAGATGTTGTCCCATCAATCCATCTTATGTATTAGAGGCTTTTAGAAAAGTATGTAGTGCTCAGCTATGTATATGTCCAGTATTTCCTAATGTTATGCTATAATTACGTTTCTGCTATGTTTTCATGATTATCATTCCGCTTATTTGAATGAGATTAGTTGTATGCATGTTCCATGGATCGACTTGGAATATCTCGGGATCTCTTGTCATGTGTCTACGATCTGGGTGTACATTCGGGTCGTGACACCAATAAATGAATGTTGTCTCACCGGTAGAGAGTCTGACATACACGAAAAAGCAATTAGAAAAACTAGAGCTCACCCTCCGAAATGAAGCAGGAGAAGCGCTACCGAGAACAAAGTGAGTGGAAAATGGGTGTTATGAGACACCGAGAGGTTATTATATCTTGGAGAGCGGGATGTAACTAAATCAATGGTGGAGGAGCTCGTGCATGTCATTCTTTTCCTAGGTTCCTCTAAAAGGATGGTTTATCTGGGTACGGGACTGTGTCTTGAGCTCTGAGAAGCATATATTTATTTTCTTAAAGCTAACACTGACTGTTTCACCTAGACCCATCTTGAAATTATAGGCATTCCCTCTAAAAGGTAGCCATGTACAAGTTGGGAGTAAATCCTAATTTTCCTCCAGTGATATAGAAAAGATGCCCCATCTCGGAAGAAAAGAACATGTTTGCCAAAAAAGAGGTAACACATCTTTTAAATATCGAATCCATCAGAGAGGTGAAGTATTCAAAATGGATGGAAAACATAGTAGTAGTTCTAAAAAAGTTAGACAAATTTAGAATGTGTATTAATTTTAAAAATTTAAATAAAGCATGTCCTAATGACTCTTTTTGTGTGCTAATCGAAAGATCGATGCCATGACCAGGCATGAGACCATGAGTTTCCTTGATACATACTATGGGCACAACCAGATCCAGATGGACCTAGAGGACCAAGAGAAAACCTCATTCGTCACTAACCATGACACATATTATTAAAATATGATGCCCTTTTGCTTAAAAAATGTAGGAGGAACGTACCAATGACTGGTGATTTGAATATTCGAGAAGAAGATCAAGAAAAATATGGAGGTCTATATTGACGAAATGCTTGTAAAACCATGGAGAGTTAAAGATCATCTAGCTCACCTTTAGGTGTTTTCGATATTCTAAATAAACACAACATGATGAGGAATCTTGAGAACTACACTTTTGGGGTGGGATTTTGCAAGTTCTTGGATTTTCTTGTATCAAGCAGGGGGATCGAAGTGAGCTTGGATAAAATTAAAGAAATTAAAGAGATCCTGGATGTGCTTGATACAATAAGGTCGTGTAGAGGCTTACCAGGCGAGTGGCCACTCTTAGCCATTTTAATTTGAGGTCCTCGAAAAAGTGCCATAATTTATTTTTACTCCTAAGAAAAAAAATCAGTTCAATTGGACCTCGGAGTGTCAACCGACCTTAGGAGAATTGAAGTTATATATGTTAAGCCCCCCATTATTGGCGATATCTCAGGATGATAAACAATTATTTTTATATCTAGCAGTAGTAGAAGTCGCGGTAAGTGATGTATTCATCTGAGAAGATAATGGTACACAATTTCCCATCTATTATGTCAGTAAGAGCTTACTAAGTGCAGAGACTCAGTGTTCTTACCTGGAAAAGCTTGCTCCAGCCCATGTAGAGGCTGCCCATAAGCTAAGGCCATAATTTCAATGTCACCCGATTGTTGTGGTCACAACATACTCATTATAGAATGTCCTCTACAAGCTTGAATTATCAGGGAGAATGGGAAAATGGACTATAGAACTAAGCAAATTTGACATTGAGTTTAAACCCCAAATTGCTATCAAGTCCAAAGTTCTAGCTAATTTTGTTGCCTACTTCAGTTTGAGAATGATCCCTCAGGCCGAAAAGGAGGCCATTATAGCCTCTGGTGATATAATACCCTGAAAGCCTTAAGATTAGACCCGAGGGTTAAAATGAAAAAAGCAGGATTTTATGCACTAGGTCACAGGACGAGTCATCCAGTGACCCTTGAGGTGCACCACAAGTCATTAGGTGACTCGTGGTGAGGAGGGTGGACTTGGTTGGATTTTTGGATTTGGGGTTGTCCACGGGTGAGACCACGAGTCGTTAAGTCACTTATGGCCAGAGGTTGGCATGGAGTGGAAAATTTGGGCAGTGTTGGGCATGACTTGGTCACCACGAGTCGTTGGGTGCACCACGAGTCGTGGTGTCCCTCGTGGTGACCCTCAGAGGTATGGTTTCAATGTTGTCCATGAGAAGCAGACCACGAGTCATGGTGTTGAGGAAGAATTAGGGGATTTTCCATAATTATTACGTTCCTAAGGCCTAAATTACATTGTTTTAAGCTTAGATAGGTGTGTTTTAAGAGGGGTTAACTCATGCTAAGCCTACTCCCCTCCATGCATGCAATTTTAGAAGCTCCTAAGGGTGATCAAGCTTAGATTCATCAAGTTCTTCCCCAATTCCTTTGGGTTCTCAAGAGGGTTGTAAAATCAGATTCTACCAAGTATGTATGTTTATGAATGGATGTATTCATCCAGACCCATGCCCAATCCCTCTTTAATTTCATGAAAATTTTAGTTGATAAATCTATGCGGTATTAATCCAACATGTGAATTCTATAAGTATCAATTATGGGTATGATCTATACATGCTTTTAATGTTGAATTATGATTCATGGGCATATTTTATAATGTTTTCAATTACAAATTATGTTTTAAAGTTTTTATAAATTATGATGCCCACCCATGGAAGTTCATGAAAGTTGAGATTATGATATATGTATTCAAGCATGATCAAATGTATATTATGAATGTATGATTTCAAATTACCCATGTCCATGTTCATGTTTTCGAATGATCAAGTCTATGTCAAGCATGTTTAAGTATTGGGAAAGCCCATATGATCAAGTATGTTTCATGATTTATCTAAACTTCATGTTATTAGCTTACCACATGGTTTTGGAGTCTAGACTACTACTTTTTTCAGCTTATGGTATGGTTTGAGCCCAAGGTTCCTCATGTTATGATTTCAGACTATGCATGTATTATATGATTCAGCTTCATCACTAGATGATGGTTCAACTTCGTTGAAAAATGAAGGAGATCATATGTATGTTTTTGGGAGTAGTGTTTAGCACTGAGTAGGCTAAGGGTCAGTCAACCCTATGCCTCAGAACCACGTGCCAACGTAGGTATGCTCAGATTATTTGGGACCTTCCTTGTGAGCTTCCCCTGCCCCGAAGGAGCCTTCATCTTGATATCGATATCATGGTAGCATCCTTAGCCCTGGCAAAGCTTTGGACGGCTCCGCCCAGTTGAGTGTAATAATCGGGACCATGTAAGCTCTATCGTGGTAATGTTGGTTATAAGATGAGTCTCCCATTGTTCCTCATGATTTCAGTTATGCATGTTCATCAGTCATGATATTATGTTTTCAGTAGGTTTTATCGAATGTTTAGTTTTACTATGATTATCAGTTTTCAAATTTGGGTCATTCGATTCTGTTATGATATTTAGATATGTTTAACTCATGTTTTCAGATAATAACATACAAGACCTACTTTCGGACTCTTACGACGAAATGTTTTATGATATGCATGATCTCTGATTTTACTTACATAACGGTTTTACTTACCTTACATACTCGGTATATTCCACGTATTGACCACATACTTTATGCTGTATCGTTTCATGATACAGGCTCAGATATTCAACCTTAGTCCCGCCGTTAGCTAGATCCTCAGTGCTAGCACTTTCCAGCCAGAGTTGGTGATTCCTCATCTTTTGAGGGCCCTTCTTTTCAATTGTATTTTCAGTATTTTCAGTTTCATATTTAGTGAGTTAGTTGGGGTCTTTTCCCATCAAATCGTCAGTAGTAGAGGCTTATCAGACATAGTATGTATACGGATTTAGATTGTGCTATGTATTCTATTATTCGATGTTATCAGATTTTCAGACTTCCTCTATCTTACATGTTAGAATTCCACATTTGTAATGTTGAGTTTAGATGTCATGTTCATGCCACGGGTTAACTTGGAGCTTCTCGGGGTTCTTTGTCCCGTGTCTCGATCTGGGCCTACGTTGAGGTCGTGACAAACTTGGTATCAGAGCATTGAGTTTTGAAGTGTCCTAGGGCATCTGAAAGCCACATTAAGTAGAGTCTTTTTCATGGGTGTAAAGCGCGCCACACTTATGACGGAGAGGCTACGAAATATTTATAAAATGTTCCCTTCTTTCATGATCTAAGTCGTGCGATGAAATGTCTCTCTATCTTTATAACTCATGCTATACACGTTTGTAGAATCATGCCTCCTCGCCGAGTTAACGGAAGAAGAAATTGAAATGGAAATGACCATGAGAACGGTAATGGGGATGGGAACTAGCAGGCCCCACTAGCCCCTAAGGATCATGTACCCGAGCAAGTTGCCCACACAGAGTTTAGGGATGCCATTCAGATGCTAGCTCAGGCTTTGATCGCCCAAGTCAACCAACAGGTGGTAGCACATGTCCCTCAGAACGGGAATGCGGTAGCGGTAAGAGTCAGATATTTTCTAAGGATGAACCCTCCGGTGTTCCTTGGGACAGAGGTCGATGAGGATCCACATGAGTTTATTGATGAAGTTCTGAAGATCACCCAGATCATGGGGGTGACTAGGGAGGAGCGTATATTTAGGCTCATATCAGTTGAAAGGGGTTGCGCACATTTGGTTAAGGCAATGGAAGAAGAGCAGGGCAGTTGGAGTAGGCCCTATTGGTTGGGATGAGTTTCATACCACATTTTTGGATCGGTTCTTCCCTCGTGAGATGAGGGAGATTAAAGCATTTGAGTTTGTGAACTTGAAGAAAGGTAAGATGACAGTCCAGGAGTACGCTTTAGAGTTCACTCGCTTGTCTAAGTATACACCTGAGATGGTGGCAGATCATAGAGCCCGAGTGAGTCGTTCATGCATAGGATAACAGGCTACTTGGTCAAAGATTACGGACCGCGATGCTTCATCAGGACATTGACTTTCCTACGATAGTTCTGTACGCTTAGCAGATAGAGGTGGTATAGGTGAGTGAGCGGGAGAGAGAGGCCAAGAGGTCCAAGACTGATAGCTTCGGATTCTCCCAACGGAGACCTGCTGGTGGGCACCGTCAACAGTCCCACCAGAGATCTTCAACCCCAGCACCGTCAGCTATGAGTGTGCCATCCAGGTCTAGGCGTGACTAGAGGGGACGAACATCAGACTCCCGAGGTTAGGGGAGCAGACCCACAGAGTCCAACATCCTAGAGTGTGGCAGGTGTGGCCGGAGACACATGAGTCAGTGCTTAGTAGGTATAGGTTCTTGTTTCGGGTGTTGGAAGCCCGAACATATGCTCAGAGATTGTCCAGCAGTTAGACAGGGCCATGATAGGGTTGAGGCCAGCCACTAGTTCAGCAGCCCTACCGACACGCTCAGCTCAGCAAGGTACATCCACTAGTGTAGGTGGTGGTCAACGTCAGAATAGATTCTATGCCCTAGCACCTCATCAGGAGCAGGAGGTCTCCCCAGATATAGTCACTGGTATGTTACAGGTATTTCACCTTGATGTATATGCGTAGTTAGATCTAGGGGATACTTTATCTTTTGTGACGCCCTATGTTGCTAGTAGTTTCATAGTTAGTTCCGAAATCCTATCAAGATCCTTCTCAGTCTCTACTCTAGTCGCTGATTTAGTTATAACTCGATGGGTATATAGAAATTTCCCTGTCACAGTCCTTCAGAAAGTCATCTCAGCAAATTTAGTAGAGCAACCCATGAAAGATTTTGATGTTATCTTTGGCATGGAATGGCTACATGCATGTTATGCCTCAACGAATTATAGAACCCATGCGGTAGAGTTTCGATTTCTGGGTGAGCCAGTCTTAGAGTGGAAGGGCAGTCCAACTATGCCCGTAGGTCATTTCATTTCCTACCTTAGGGCCAGAAAGATGATTTTTAAGGGTTGTGTGTACCATCTAGTTAGGGTTAAGGATGTTACATCCAAAACCCTGACTATCCAGTTAGTTCCTGTAGTGTGCGAATATCCAGAAGTGTTTCCAGATGATTTACTGGGAATTCCCCTAGAGCGGGAGATCGATTTTGGTATTGACCTTCTTCTCGATACGCAGCCTACATCTATTCCTCCTTACAGAATGACTCCAGCCGAGCTAAAGGAGTTGAAGGAGTAGTTGAAGTATCTCTTAGACAAGTGTTTCATCAGACCTAGAAAATCTCCATGGGGTGCACTAGTGCTCTTTGTTCGAAAGAACGATGGTTCCCTTCGGATGTGCATTGATTATCGACAACTGAACAAGATTACAATAAAGAACAGGTATCCTTTCCCCAGGATTGATGATTTGTTTGACAAGCTTTAGGGTACAAAGTGCTTTTCAAAAATAGACCTTAGATTCAAATACCATCAACTCTGGATTCAGGAGAGTGACATTCCGAAGACAACGTTCAGGACTCGATATGGTCAACATGAGTTTGTAATTATGTCTTTTGGACTAATGAATGCTCCTGCAACTTTTATGAATCTGATGACCGGGGTGTTCAAGCAATATTTGGATATGTTCGTGATTGTGTTCATTGATGATATTCTCATATACTCTCGGAGCGAGGAAGAGCATGCTGCTCATTTGAAGGTGGTTCTACAAACTCTTAAGGATCGCCAATTATATGCTAAGTTCATCAAGTGCGAGTTTTGGCTAGACTCAGTAGCATTTTTGGGTCATGTGGTATCAAGTGAGGGTGTATAGGTGGACTCTCAAAAGATAAAAGTGGTGACGAATTGGCCTAGAACAATGAATCCTTCGGATATCAGGAGTTTCTTGAGTTTAGCTGGTTACTACCGGAGGTTTATTGAAGGGTTTTCATCCATTGCAGCACCGTTGACTAAGTTGACCAAGAATAAAGTGAAGTTTCAATGGTCAGAGGCCCGTGAGAAGAGCTTCCAAGAGTTGAAGACTTGACTCACCTCAACACCAGTGTTGGCCCTACCTGAGGGCATCGATGGGTTTGTGGTATATTGTGATGCTTCGAGTATCGGTCTTGGCTGTGTACTAATACAACACGGTAAGGTTATAGCCTCTGCTTCTAGGCAGCTGAAAGTCCTTGAAAAGAAATTCTGACTCACGACCTCGAGTTGGCGGTGGTAGTATTTTCCTTAAAGATTTGGAGTCACTATCTTTACGGAGTCCATATAGATGTGTTTACAGACCACAAAAGGTTCAACTTATAAGGGAAAGGTTGAAAACAGCTCAGAGTCGTCAAATGTCCTATGTATATGTGAAGAGAAGGGAACTTAAGTTAGAAGCTGATGATTGGGTATTTTTGAAGGTGTCTCCCATGAAGTGAGTGATGAGGTTCAGAAAGAAAGGGAAACTCAGTCCCCATTATGTTGGCCCATACCGAATAATGAGACGTATTGAAAATGTGGCCTATGAGTTGGAGTTTCCCTCAAAGTTAGCTTTAGTTCATCCAGTTTTCCATGTATCGCTCTTAAAGGAGTGCTTTGGTCATCCGACTTTGGTTTTTCTAGTGGAGAGTGTAGGTGTGAAGGATAGCCTTAGCTATGAAGAGGTTCCGGTGGAAACACTTGATCATCAAGTTTGAAAGCTAAGAAAAAAGAAGTAGCTTCAGTGAAGGTGTTGTGGAGGAGCCAACATGTTGAGGGAGCTATGTGGGAAGCCAAAGCAGATATGATGGCTAAATACCCGCATCTATTCCTTCCCAGCTCAGTTTCGGCGTGAAGTATCAGTTTCCTCCCTATTACTCTATTTAGTTTCATGTTTAGTTCATGTCCCCCAGTTCCTTTCATGTCAATGTATGTATGTGTGATTCATGAATTCAGTTCAGTCATGTATTTCAGTCTGGAGTCAGTCACTCCGTCAGTTTTCAACTTTAAATGTTTAGTAATTGATATGATAGTTGTATTTCTCAACTTTCAATATGATTACCTACATTCGAGGATGAATGTTCCCAAAGGGGGGGGGGGATATTGTAATACCCCGAAAGCCTTAAGATCAGACTCGAGGGTTGAAATGGAGAAAGCAGAATTTTCTACACCAGGTTATAGGACGAGTCGTCTAGTGACCCGTGAGGTGCACTATGAGTCGTTAAGTGACTCATGGGGAGGAGCGTGGACTTGTTTAGATTTTTGGATTTGGGGTTGGCCACGGGTGAGACCATGAGTCGTGGTCAGGACCATGAGTCATCAAGTCACTCGTGGCTAGAGGTTGGCATGGAGTGGAAAATTTGGGCAGTGTTGGGCATGACTTGGTCACCACAAGTCGTAGTGTCCCTCGTGGTGACCCTCAGAGGTATGATTTCAGTTTTGGCCACAAGAAGTAGACTACGAGTCGTGGTGTTGAGGATGAATCATCCAGTTCCTCATTGGGAATGGCGGTGTATTTTTCCCTGTGAATTTATTAAGGACTTTTCAGTAATTCTTAAGTTCCTAAGCCCTAAACTACATCGTTTTAAGCTCAAATAGTGTGTTTTAAGAGGGGTTAACTCATTCTAAACCTACTCCCCTCCATGCATGCAAGAGGGTTGTAAAATCAGATTTTCCCAAGTATGTAGGGTTATGAATGGGTATATTCATCCACACCCATGCCCAATCTCTCTTCAATTTCATGAAAATTCTAGCTAATGAATCTATGAGGTTTTAACCCAACATGTGAATTCTCTAAGTATCAATCATGGGTATGATCCATACATATTTCTAATGTTCAATTAAGATTCATGGGCATATTTTACAATGTTTCAATTACAAATTATGTTTTTAAGTTTTTATAAATTATGATGCCCACCCATGGAAGTTTATAAAAGTTGAGATTATGATATATGTATTTAAACATGATGAGATGTGTATGATGAAAGTATTATTTTGAATTATCCATGACCATGTTCATGTTTTCGAATGATCAAGTCTATGTCAAGCATGTTTAAGTATTGGTCAAGCCCATATGATCAAGTATGTTTCATGATTTATCTAAACTTCATGTTATTAGCTTACCATATGGTTTTGGAGTCTAGACTCCTATTCTTTTCAGCTTGTGGTATAGTTTGAGCCCAAGGCTCCTCATGTTATGATTTTAGACTATGCATGTATGATATGATTAAACTTCGTCACTAGATGATGGTTCATCTTTATTGAAAAATGATGGAGAGCATATGTATATTTTTGAGAGTAGTGTCTAGCACCGAGTAGGATAAGGGTCAGTCAACCCTATGCCTTAGAACTATGTTCTAACGTAGGTATGCTCAAATTATTTGGGACCTCCCTTTTGAGCTTCCCCTGCCCCCAAGGGGCCTTAAGCTTGATATCGATATCATGGTACCGTTCTTAGCCCTGGCAAGGCTTTGGATGGCTCTGCCCACTTTAGTGTAATAGTCGAGACCACGTAAGTTCTATCGTGATAATGTCGGTTGTAAGATGAGTCTCCTATTATTCCTCATGATTTCAGTTATACATGTTCATTATTCATGATATTATGTTTTCATCAGGTTTGATCCAATGTTCAGTTTAACTATGATTATCAATTTTCAGTTTTGGGTCATTCGATTCAATTATGATATTCAGATATGTTTAAGTCATGTTTTCAGATAATAGCATGCAAGCCCTTCTCTCAGACTCTTATGATGAAATGTTTTATGATATGCATGGTCTCTGATTTTACTTACTTAGCGGTTTTACTTATCTTACATACTTGGTACATTCCACATACTGACCGCATACTCTATGCTATATTGTTTCATGATACAGGCTCAAATATTCAAGCTCAGTCCCACAATTAGCCAGATCCTCAATATTAGCACTTTCCAACTAGAGTTGGTGAGTCCTCATCTTTCGAGGGCCCTTCTTTTCAGTTGTATTTTTAGTATTTTCAGTTTCATACTTTAGTAAGTTAGTTGGGGTCTTTTCCCATCAAATCATCAACAGTAGAGGCTTATCAGACATAGTATGTATACGATTTCAGATTGTGCTATGTATTCCGTTATTCGATGTTATCAGATTTTTAGACTTCCGCTATGTTGCATGTTAGAATTCCGCATTTATTATGTTGAGCTTAGATGTCATGTTCATGCATGGATCAACTTGGAGCCTCTCAGGGTTCTTTGTCCCTTGTCTCGATCTGGGCCTATGTTTGGGTTGTGATAGGTGACCAATTTGAAACTTGGACCCTATACATCAATTGGGATTCAACTAAAAAGAGAATTAGCTTAGGGGTACTCTTGGCGATCCCAAGAGGGGAAAAACTGAGACAAGTTATATATTGCGTTCAACTCACTAAGAATAACATTGAGTATGAGGCCCTTCTTGCAGGTCTATGTTTGTCGCTAGGAATGGGTGCAGAAGCCATCAGAATCATTTGCAATTCGCAATTGGTCGTGAATCACATAGATGAAACGTACCAAAAAAGATGAGCGAATGTCAAAGTACATAGGAAGTGTTCAAAGCTATTTATCCTATTTATACATGTAGGAAATGAAGTAGATTCCCTAGAGGAAAAACAATAAGGCAGATCACCTGGTGACCTGAGGATCCGCGACCACTGTGAAAGACCTAGCAAGGGGAGCTATAGTATAACCTCTGCACTCGATACTAGAGGTCTCAAGGTGAGAAGAAGTGAACTGCACCAGCTTAATATGGGATTGGAGAAATGAATTCATAAGGTACCTAAGGGATGGTGAGCATCCTATGGATGCGAAGGCCTCATGAGATCTCCAAATGAAGACCCGCAATATGGTGGACGGGAATCTGTACAGAAGGTTTTTATCTAGGGCCCCTATCTAAGTGTCTCAGGTCTGGAGACACCTCATTTGTGTTAAGAGAAATACACAAAGAGGTATATGACAATCACTTCAAAGCTGAATCCCTAGTACACAAGGTTATACGGGATGGATACTACTGGCTACGGATGGAGCAAGATGCTAGGGACTTCATCAAAAAAGTGACAAGTGCCAATGGTTCATGCACAATCTTCACCAGTCTTGGGAGCTTATGCATGTAGTCGTGTCCCTTTATGAAGTAGGGAATGGATATCATAGGGCCATTGCCTCTAGCCCATGGTTAGGTAAAACTTTTGCTTATTATGACTGACTACTTCTCTAAGTGGGTTAAAGCAGAAACTTACAAACAGATCCGAGAATGAGAAGTGATCGACTTCATTTGGGATCACATTATTTTCCGGTTTGGTATTCCAAAGAAAAATGCTTGCAAAAATGGTCCCTAATTTGTAGGAGCAAAAGTAACTGAATTCCTAGCTAGATTGCACATTAAAAGGATCACTTCCTCCCTATATCACCCAAAATGCAAGCAGATAGGTTGAGTCCACCAACTAGGAGGTATTGCTTAGCCTTATGAGAAGATTAGAAAATATGAAAGGATACTGGGCCAAGGAGCTGCTAGGAATGGCAACAAAGTCAAGCACTGGAAAAACCCCCTTCTCATTAGTATACATAGCTGAAGCCCTGATACCCTTTGAAGAGGGTGAGCCTAGACTTCGTTTCTTAGAAGTAAGTGAAGAAGGGAATGATGAGGTAATAAGGGGATAGCTGGACTTGCTAGATGAGCATTGAGAAGTCTCCCTCATCCGAATGATGGTGTAAAAGCAGATAAGGGCGCATACCAATCAACCGACTAAAAGGCCACTAGTAATGAAACAATTTGAACATCGAAAATTTGAAAAGGTACTATTTCTGAGGACACAAGTATCGGTAAATTGATCCGCTCCTTGTTTTACAACAATATGCACCATACTCTTTTTCCTAATTAATTTTTTTTGTTAAGGTTTTTAATGAGGTATGCACCAAGAGTGTTGGGAGGATAAATTGGAATAATTCTAATGAATTGTCACGCCCCGCCTTGGGAGGAATGACTGGCACTAGGTGCCCTACTAGAATATGACTAAGCTGACTAAGCCTAAGCACTCCTGGTGCAGGGCTAATGCTACCTCTGAAATCAAGAAAATAACGGGATATATCTCGGCTGTAAACACATTCCCCGGCCGACAAGGCCTTATAGCCACTTGTCACAAGAAAACAGCTAACCAGAAACACATGGCAACAGGGAGTCCTATGCGGGCCAACAAGGACACCATGATATCTAGTTATGACCGAAACTTAAATCCGATGCTAAACTAGGCTATAGATGACAAGACCGCTAACTATAATATACACAAGGCCCCACGTGGCCAACATACAAGATAAAACATATACGGGCCCCACACGGCCAACAACAGCTAACCACAGGGAAATAGAAACAATCTGCAAGCCTCTAGGAGTAATATGATGGTTGGAACAGGGCCCCAACCTACCCATAAACTATACAATCAAAAGGAGTAAACCTTCTATTTATAAGCTCCGGAGGAAATGAGCCGACTCTTCTGCTAATCCTGGCTGGAAGCTAAGAGGGATCTGCTCCTCGTCTATTCGTACCTGCAGGAAAGTAATGCAGCTCTCCAAAAGGGCGTCAGTACAACATGTACCGAGTATGTAAGGCAATAACTGTAAATAACTGAATATAAAAGATAGAATCGAAAATGACTGAAAGAAAAGGGATAGGAATTGTACCTGAGTAGTTGGATTCTCTATTATCTAGTCTATCAATAAATAAAGCAAACAAGAACCTTACCTGGCCCCCATAAGCCGGAAGGTACAACCAACACAAAACAACCCACCTGGGGTTCCCATAAGCCCTGGTGAGTACACATCAACCTATATACCCCTATCAGGGTCACAATGGGTCAACTGGTAACTATAGCCGTCCTACCGGTCCCCTGGATCTGCAACTGAGGCCGCTCGGCCCCTGATTATAGCTATGTCTGAGTCCAGTGGACTCCTGATATCTGCACCCCGGGCACCAGGCTCATTGGGGGTGTGGTGCCGATACGGAGTATGTATAATAGTCCAGCCATGGAATGGACTCTATGAGGACCTAGGACGCCATCTTCGTCCCTCGCGTACGACATGCCGCTCTTTTTGGAGCGAAATCATCTCGCCCCTGGCAGGCGTCGACACAGCTAATAACCCTGGGGTTGGTCATGGAGGGCTATGTAGGTAAATCAAATCCCAACTAGCGTAAAATGCTGATCTCATCTAATAAAAGCAACTATTTGTGATTAACGTACTTCTGATTGTCTTACTGGGATTTAAACTGAATTATAATTCTATAGGAACTAACTTTCCAAAGGAAACTTCCCTAACATACCTCATTCACTGATTACTGATTAACTGGCGAGTTTCAGCTCGTATTCAACAACTCTTCTCAACTGCAATCGTATTATTGGAAGAATGAGGCTAATTTCAATACTAAATTCGAAGAAAATGATAACTTTATATATAAATATTAACTATATTTCAACTTAACGGAACACAATTGAAAACTCGTAATTTCTCGGAAGTCCAGAAGGGAGAAATGCTTACTTTAAGCCTGTGATCGTATTAACACTAGTTTGGAGAAATTCCAACAACTTTAGCTCGGCGGGGCGATGATTCGCTGGGAGAATTTCGCTAAACTAACTCCGTAGCAATGCTCCCTGCATCCTTAAACTTCAATACCCGAAGTTAATTTAAATTCGGGCAGCGTTTCATAGCGTAAGCGGAAGAAAAATATTAGTTTCCTTTGTTGGTTTCCTCTATGGCCATGGATATATACNATATAATGAAATGAAAACATAGGGAGGGATATATATATATACTTGAGGCGGTGGACAGGGGTCCGTGGCACGGACACCAATGCGGAGGGAGGGGGTCCGTGCCACGTTGCCCTTTTGGCAGCTGGCCCGACCTTCTCCCGCGCAATCCCGACTTCGTACTCGTTCAACCCTTCCCCGGGCCCTTTTCTCACACATATTGAACTCTAAAACTCTTAACCAATATACGAATAGGTCGTTTAAACATTAGATACTTACGGGGTGTAACATGAATGATGCCAAGAATCCTAAAAATTCGGCACTAAGGACTGTCAGATTAAGGCTTTGAAAATAGTGAACTAGGGATTGCCTGACAAGCCTGGCTATACCAGGTCAAGCATACATTAATCTTAGAAGCTTCTCTCTCAATCGGTGGTGAAAGCATCTATAGGCAGTCTATGTAATAGAAATTTATGGTAAATGAAAAAGTTGAACTCTTATGTTCCTTTTTTTTCTCTCTACCGTTTGCTCTAACCTATAGTTAAGATGAGATTAATGAACGGTATTGAATTCTCGATACTTTGCATTTTACATAATTAGAAGACATCCTAAGTTATAAAAATATTAAAAAATTGATATCGGGGGAAAGTGGGCCCTGACTTGACTCAGCTAAAGTACATACATGTATGAATAAATTTTTTTTACTCACCCAGGTTAGAGCCACACACCTCGGGGAGCAAATGGATTCGAAAAGAGTACTATAATATAAAAATTGATTGATAATTACCTTCAACCATCAATTTAGGACTTCAGTGCAAAAGTCATAATTCAACATCTTAAAAGGAGTAAAGTTGGCATGCTATAATTGCGAATAACTAAAACTCTCTTTTATAAAAGGAAAAAATAAAGCCAGAAGTCATTGCTTACCTGAGAAGAAGATAAAATAAGAAAATATAGGGGTGAAAAATGGGGAGTGCATTGATTTGGCCTCCTATCAACTGAAAGGGGTGGCGCATATTTGGTTTAAACAATGGAGAGACAGTAGGGCAGTGGGAGCAGGCCCTATAAGTTGAGAAGAGTTTCATGTAAACTTTTTGGACCGGTTCTTCCCTCGAGAGATGAGGGAACTGAAGGCGCCCGAGTTTTTAAATCTGAAGAAGGGTGATATGTCGGTTAGGAGTACTCTCTAGAATTCACTCACTTATCTAAGTATGCACTAGAGTTAGTGGCAGACCAAATGGCTCGAGTGAGCCGATTTGTGCATGGAGTGGCAGACTACCTGGATAAGGACTGTAAGATTGCTATGATGCATTGGGACATAGATTTTCCCCGCATAGTGTTGCATGCCCAGCAGATAGAGATAGTGTATCGGAGGCAGAGAGAGGCCAAGAGGGCTAGACAAACAATTATGGGATTTCTCAGCCTAGATCACAGGGTGGACAGTGCTAGCAGTCTCATCATAGGTCTTTTGCTCTAACATCGTAATCAGGTAGTACACCATCTAGGTCACGAGGGGTTGGAGAAGCAGGGCTTCAGATTCCAGAGGCCAGGGTAGAATAAAGATAGAGCGTACTTTCCCAGCTTGTGCAAGGTGCGGCAAGAATCACCCAAGGAGGTGCCTAGTTGGCTCTGACACTTGTTTCGGGTGTGGAAAACCCGAACACAGACTCGAGGATTGCCCTTTGGCTAGATCGGGGGCGGCGGAGCTTATATGCCAGCCGCTAGTTCATCCGCTCCAGCAGCACATCCTTCCCAACAGGGTGCCACGACTAGTTCAGCTGGTAGTCAGTGCTAGAATAGGTTATATGCCCTTGCGACTCGTCAGGAGTAGGAGACTTCACTGGATGTGGTTACTGGTATGTTATGAGTGTTTCACCTTGATGCTTATGCTTTGTTAGATCCGGGGGCTACCTTGTCCTTTGTGACACCTTATGTTGCTAGTAGTTTTGGAGTCATTCCCGAAACTTTATTAGAACCATTCTCGGTCTCTACTCTGTTGGTGATTCAGTTGTAGCTAGGCGAGTGTATAGAATTTGTCCAATCACAATATTGCATATAGTCACCTTCGCGGGCCTTGTAGAGTTATCCATGACTGACTTTGATATTATTCTCGGCATGAATTGGTTGTATGCGTGTTATGCTTCTATTAATTATAGAACCTGAGTAGTAGAGTTCAGATTTCCGAATGAAGCAGTCTTAGAGTGAAGGGTAGTTTAGCTGTGCCTATAGTTCGTTTCATTTCCTACCTTAAGGCCAGAAAGATGATTTCTAAAGGTTTTGTGTACCATCTAGTTCGGGTTAAGGATGTTGAGTCTGAGACCCCGACTATCTAGTCAGTTCTGATTATGTTTGAGTACCCAGAAGTATTCCCTGATGATTTACCAGGTGTTCCTCCTGAGCGGGAGATTGATTTTGGTATTAACCTTCTTCCCGACACACAACCTATATCTATTCCTCCCAACAAAATGGCTCCAGCCAAGCTAAAGGAGTTGAAGGATCTGCGAGACAAGGGTTTCATTAGGCCGAGCAAGTCTCCATGGGGTGCACCAATTCTATTTTTCCAAAAGAAAGATGGTTCTCTTCGGATGTGTACTAACTATCGACAATTGAACAAAGTCACCATCAAGAATAGGTATCCTTTACCTAGAATTGATGATTTATTTGACCAGCTTTAGGGTGCCAGGTGTTTCTCAAAAATAGATCTCAGGTTCGAGTATCATCAACTCAAAGTCTGGGAGAGTGACATCCCCAAGACGGCCTTCAGGACACGGTATGGTCATTACGAGTTTGTAGTTATGTCTTTTGGACTAACAAATGCTTTTGCAACTTTTATGGACTTGATGAACAGGGTGTTCAAGCCATAACTGGATATGTTCGTGATTGTATTTATTGATGACATCCTGATATACTCTCGGAGCGAGGAGGAACATGCCGCTCATTTGAGAATAGTGCTTCAGATTCTCAAGGATCGCCAATTATATGCCAAATTCAGCAAGTGTGAGTTTTGGTTGAACTCTATAGCATTTTTGGGCCATGTGGTATCAAGTGAAGGCATAAAGGTGGATTCTCAGAAAATAGAGGCAGTGAAGAATTGGCCTAAACCGGTGAATCCTTTAGATATTCAGAGCTTCTTGGGTTTAGCTGTTTATTATCAGAGGTTTGTTGAAGGTTTCTCATCGATTATAGAACCTTTGACCAAATTGGCCCAGAAGAAGGTGAAATTCCAATTGTCAGAGGCTTGTGAGAAGAGCTTCTAAGAGTTGAATATTCGAGTTACCTCAGCATCGGTGTTGACCCTACCCGAGGGTACCGTGGGTTCGTAGTGTATTTTGATGTTTCAAGGATCGGACTTGGGTGTGTATTGATATAGCACGAGAAAGTTATAGCATACGCCTCCTGACAACTAAAAGTTCATGAGAAGAACTACCTGACCTATGATCTTGAATTGGCCACGGTGGTATTCTCCTTGAAGATATGGCGACATTATTTGTATGGAGTCCACGTGGATATGTTCATGGACCATAAGAGTTTGCAATATGTGTTTACCCAGAAGGACCTCAATCTTTGGAAAAGAAGGTGGTTGGAGTTACTCAAGGACTATGATATGAGTGTGCTTTACCATCTGGGTAAGGCCAATGTAGTAGCAGACACACTTAGTAGACTCAGAGAGCGTGTCTCATTTGGATGAGGGAAAGAAAGAGCTGGTGAAAGATGTGCATCGACTTGCGAGGTTGGGAGTTCGTTTGGTTGACTCGATCAATGGCGGTGTTATTGTTCGTAACATATCAAAATCGTCCTTGGTGGCTGATATGAAAGCTAGACCAGATGAGGACCCAATTTTGGTAAAGTTAAAGGAAACCATTAAGAATCAGAAGGTGGAGGTCTTCTCCAAAGGGGGAGATGGTGTGCTTCGATACCAGGGTCACCTATGCATTCCGGATATGGAATATTTGAGGAGACGGATGTTGCATGAGGATCATGGATCTAGGTATTCTATCCATCCAGGCGCCACCAAGATGTACTGTGACTTATGGGAAATCTGTTGGTGGAATGGCATAAAGAAGTACATAGCAGAATTTGTGGCTAAGTGTCCAAACTGTCAACAAATGAAAGTTGAGCATCAGAGATCGATAGGCGTTCTTAAGGACATTAGTATTCCTACTTGGAAGTGGGAAGAAATTAATATGGATTTCATCACAGGTTAACATCGTACTCGCCGACAGTATGACTCTATTTGGGTTGTGGTAGATAGGTTGACCAAGGCTGCCCACTTTCTACAGTCAAAACCACGGATTCGGCGGAATATTATGCCAATCTATATATCCCGGAGCTAGTTCGATTGCATGGAGTGCCCTTATCCATCATTTTAGACAAGGGGACCCAATTTACCTCTTAGTTTTGGAGGTCGTTTAAAAAAGGACTAGGTACTTGGATTATGCTCAGCACAACACTTCACCCGCAAACGAATGGCCAAGCGGAGCAGACAATTCATACTCTTGAGGACAAGTTGAGAGCATGCATAATCGACTTCAAGGGTAGTTGGGATAATCATTTGCCTCTTATCGAGTTTGCATACAATAACAACTATCATTCCAACATCCATATGGCCCCATTTGAGACTCTCTATGGGCAGAGATGTAGATCGCCCATTGGTTGGTTTGAGGTTGGTGAAGCAGTGATGGTAGGGTCAGATTCGGTTCATGATGCTATAAAGAAGGTTCAATTGATAAGGGACAGGTTGAAAACCGCTAAGAGTCGCCAAGAGTCCTATGTCAACATGAGAAGGAGAGAATTAGAATTTGAAGTTGTTGATTGGGTATTTCTGAAGGTCTCTCCCATGAAGGGAGTGATGAGGTTCGAAAAGAAAGAGAAACTTAGTCCCCACTATCTTGGCCCATACCGGATTGCGATACATGCTGGAAAGGTAGCATACGAATTGGAGTTTCCCTCAGACTTAGCTTCTGTGCATCCTATTTTCCACGTGTCGCTCTGAAAGAAGTGTTTGGGTGATCCAGCTTTAGTTGTCCCGGCGAGTAGTGTTGGTGTGAAGGACAGTCTCAGTTATGAGGAGGTTCTGGTGAAAATACTGGATCGTTAAGTTCAAAGGCTAAGGAACAAGGAAGTATCTTCAATTAAAGTGTTATGGAGGAATCAACATGTTGAGGGAGCTACGTGGGAAGTCGAAGCGGATATGATGGCTAGATACCCACATTTATTCTTTACCGGCTCAGTTCCAGCTTGAGGTATCAGTTTTTGCACTAAAACTCTATTGGTTTTCATGTTTAGTTCATGTGTCCAAGTTTCTTTTATGTGTATGGATGTATGTATGATGTGTGAAGTCAGTTCAGCTGTGTAATTTGAATCAGAGGTAGTCATTTCGTCAGTTTTCGGCTTAAATGATTAGTGTTTGAATATGATAATTGAATTTCTATGCTTTTCTGTGTGTTTTCCAACATTTGAGGATGAATGTTCCCAAGGGGTACCTCGAAATCCAAAGATCTGATCCGGGAGTTGAAATGGAGAAAAACATAAAATCTGGCATTAGGCACATAACGAGTCGTGAGGTGACCCATTGGTGCAGTCCACAAGTCATGATATGACTCGTGGTGAGGTCCAGGTAAAGAGTTGGAAATTTGGGAAATGAGATCCTCACAGTCATGACCACGAGTTGTGATCCGTCCCCACGACTTGTTAGGTCAGTCGTGGGGAGTGGTGTTTGAGTAAAGAAGAAAATGAGGACACTGTACTTAATGGAAGGACCACACGAGTCGTGATCAGTCCCTACGATTCGTGGGATGAGTCGTGACCAAGAAGGGAATAATTTTATTGAGGCTAAGGCAGTGCACCTGACAGATGGTGACCACGAGTCGTGGTCACCTAGTAACGAGTCGTCAAGTCTTCCATTACGAGCCCAACATAATTGAGAATAAGTGAACTTCACGGATCATGCCACGAGTCGTGGCCCATGAGGACGAGTCGTAGGGTCCCTCGTTGGGACCAGTTGATAGTTATTTTCTGCGAATTTAGTAAGGGCTATTTCGTAATTTTTAAGCTTCTAAGGCCTAAACTACGTCGTTTTGAGTTATGAATAATGACTTTTAAAGGGGTTAAGTTCATTTTAGGCCATTTTCATATCCATGCATGCAAGAGTGATAGTCTGGAGAGGTGATCAAGGAAATCCTTCAAGGTCTTTCTTTAATTCCTTCTTGGGCATTCAAGGAAGTGTTAGAATCAGCCATAATCAGGTATGTAGGGTTACGAGTGGGTGTTTTCCTTCACACCCATGCCCAATCTCTCTTAATTCATGAAGTTTGTTTAAAAATCTTATGGAGTTTTATCTTAAATCTTGTGGAATTCTAATGATCTATCCATGAGTTATTATTTTTCATGATTTAAACTATATTTTATGAATCATGATTAGATTTTACAACTAATTCGATTATAAATTTATCGATTCCAATTTCTACTAAATTATGCCTAACTTTGCATGTTTGATGATGAATTGAATTATGATCTCTACTTCTATCGTTGATATTCATAAACCCCTCATGATTTATGAGTCATAATATGGATTTCTTCAAATTTCCATTATGAATTTATGATTTAAAAAGTCTATACATGATTTACAAGTATGCATAAACCTCATGATTTACTAATTATGTTTTTGGCCGACTCACGGGCCTTACCCTCATGGCTAGTTCACGTATTTACAAGCATGCTTATGATTATCATGATTTAACTAGCCAATGAATCTCATGAATATTATCCTAGGAGCACTATATATATGTTTTGGGAGTAGTATTTAACACCAAGTAGGTTCGGGGCCTAGGTTTTGCCTCTAATCTTAGAACTATGTGCCACCGTAGGATATGATGGGACCTCCCTTGTGACTGTCCCCTTTGCCAAAATGGGCCCTTTCATGTGTGATATCAAACCCTTCATGGTTCTACTTTTGGCAAGGTACGAACACCCTCCCCACTAGAGATTTATAGATCGGGCTCCATGTGTGCTCATATGGGGTATGTCGGTTTTAAGAATCTCCCACTGTTCCTCATGATTTATGCATGTTTATGATTATGCACTTTGGATCAAGTCATGTTCAATAAAGCTTTTCTCTTATGATTATAATTATCACTGATTTACGAATGTTTTAAAAACCTTGAGCCATATGTTACTGTATGCTACTTATGTTATGAGAATGTTGTCCCATTCTTATGATCTCTTATGAGTTTTTATGTATTTTTAAATGTCCATTTTACCTACCTTGCATACTCGGTATATTTCACGTACTGACTACATACTCTATGCTGTATCATTTCATGATACAGGACCCGGTTCTTAGGCTCAGCCCCGTTTATAGTCAGTTTTCTGAGACAGCATCCTTCGTTGTTGGTGAGTCCTCATCTCCCGGGGACTAGACTATTCAGACTTTCTTCATGTATTTTCAGTTTCACCTTTATTGAGTTAGTTGGGATCTTATCCCATCAACTCGTCATGTTTAGAGGCTTTTCAGAAATATGGATGTATTCAGCTTCAGATTGTGTATTCTGATGTTATGTTAAATCTAGACTTCCGCAATGATTATCTTGTTGATTCTTTTATTTTATTGATCGAGTTAGATGTATGCTTATTCCATGGGTCGACTTTGAGTCTCTCGGGGCTCCTTGTCTGGTGTTGTGATCCGGGCCTCAGTTCGGATCGTGACAGTAAGAGCGCATAGTGATAAGGGTGTCATGTCAAGTTTCTTGCTTAAAGGAGTTTGAAAGATAATCGTTTTACTGCTTCCCAGAGCTGCATGCCTTTGCCTCCATGAAGAGGAGGGACTATTTGTATGGAAAAAAAGGGGATTTAGGACACGTGGCACTATTGAAGATACTGAGCAAGGTTTCAAGACCGCGAGAACTAAGGACCTTGAGGAGCGACTTTCTCCGAGATAGAAATGGTGGAATTTCCATCTCGTACAGGATAAGGATTAGGAAATCATTGCTCCCAATAATGTGGTGTAAAAGAAAAATAGGGGACAAGAGTGTCAAGAAACTCAGGTGCGCGGACGAGCTCATACGAATCTGGGCGAGGCAGGGATATTAGCTGGCACCCTCCAACGGATTGGACACGTGGCGCAAGAATACAAGGCTTAGTACTTTAGGGCTTTAGTGGCGTTCCCTTATTTTCTTAGGCCTTAAATCTATAGCCTATAAAGAGGTGACCCTCCTCTTTTATAAAGAAATTTAGACTCTTTTCCCTCTCTAGAAAATACATTATCAATATACTATTTTCTTGAACTCTAAGCATTTTCAAGACTGTCCTGAACTTGATTATGTTATTTTGAGTAGCTGATCTTGAGCTAGAGGTAAGATTTCATGCACGCTTGCGGTTACTTTGGATCTTCGTTCTCTTTCATTTATTTTCACTTGTGAATGTTGTGTTCTAGTTTCTTTACATTACCGGTTAATAACCAAACTGTTAGTAAATCGAATCTAAAATAAAATTGAATCGTAATGCGTGTTCTTGATCCTTTATAAATTCAATTGTACCGATTTCAAAGAAAACATTACTTTTTATACTTTTAAAATATCTTTATGAAATTTATCAAAACAAAAAAAATCATAATTAAGTATAGAGTTCCACTAAAATAGGAATCTTAATTAATAATTGATATTTTATCACACAAAACTCGGCTTAACATATTTATTCTTCAATTTTTTTCTCTCTTCCATGAAAACAAAATTAACTTAAT
>JACEIK010000588.1:276367-288782 GCA_018107945.1 Datura stramonium
ATTAAGACTCGAACACACCGAATTGAATTCTAGGGCCTAGGTATCTCAACATGTTTAACACATTTGCATGCTTTCATACAAATCACCTTTGCATCTTACATGATGGTCGTGTGGGGCCTTGTATAGTTGATAGTTGGTGACCTTGTCAGTCAGAGAGTAGTTTAGCATCTAGTTCAGCTTTTCAGTGAAACTAGTCAGCATGGTGGCCTTGTCGGCCCGCATAGGTTCCTTTATACTCCTGTTGTTCTGGTCAGCTGTTGTTTTCTTATAGGAGGCTATAGGCCTAGTTGGCCGGAGGCTGTATTTACAGCCGTTATATAGCCCGTTGGTTCCATAAATCCAGGGTTAGAGCTAGCCTGGCACCAGATGTGCTTAGGCTCAGTAGTCCAGCAGTCTAGGTCTTAGTAGGGCACCAGGTGCCAGTCATGCCTACCAAGGAGGGGCGTGACACGGGCGACTCCTTAGATAGTCCTTGGTAAGGAATTTAGTTTGGATCGACAAATAGTGATTGTCCTTTACCCTGCCAAGGCTTTGGACGGCTCTGCCAACTTGTGCAAGATAGTTTGGCTTTAATATGTGCTCATTCATAATGGTGTCGGTTATGAGAAAATCCCCAACTAAAGATATACATTACTTGTACATATATTCATAGAGATAATTTTGATACATGAGTTTTATTGCATAAATTATTTTACACATTGATCATATTGTGTTTTATGCATCATTCAGAGCTTTAGTTTCAGTCAGATTATTTCAGTCAGGTCATTTCTTTAGTTCTAACATTCTGCTTAACTATTGTTTCATTCAGCTATTTTACATACCGTACATTCCATGTACTAACGCTGCCCTTTGACACTACATCTTATTATGATGCAGATTCAAGTAGACAGGATCAGCAACAGATGCTTCGTGAGGATCTCACTTCATTCAGCTATTTGTGAGGCCTCCTACTTTTAGAGAGCCCAATCTTATTGTGTTATTTTATTTTATAGAGCTTAAGATAGCCACGGGAGCTTGTCCCGACACCTATCTTTCAAATATCAGAGGCTTCAGAGATTAGTTAGAGTTGAATGAAAAATGTTACTTTTTAACATTGATTTTACTTATAGTTAATAAATCTTATTTTATTATATTGAGCTCATACAGTTTTAGCTTCCGCATGATTTTATTGCAATCTCAGCTAGTATGCTAGGCCAAGGATTCTCTTGGATCACTAGGTGGTCTGAGTGTCGGCCACGTCCAAGGTATAGACTTGGGATATGAAACTTGGTATAAGAGCTTTAGGCTCAAAGATTCCTAAGATGTCTATGAGGACGCGTCTAGTAGTAATCTCCTTATAGGTGTGAAGCGAGCCACATCTATAATAGGGAGACTATAGGGCTTTAGGAAATACTTCCCTTCTTTCATACTCTAGATCGTGTGATAGAGTTTAACTCTATAAAGTCTTCCTCCTAACTCGCGTATACACGTGTTTTACATCATGCGTGTAAAACGTATTTCTAGCCAGAGGAACGCAGCTAATATACCTCCATATACTAGAATACTGACCTAAAATAGGCCACATACTCCAGTTCAGGATCTAATGTTGGAGCCCAGGATGCACCAACTACTAATGGAAGGATTCTAGAGAAACCAATTCCTCATCCTCCTAGTGTTGGCACTTCAAAGGCAGGGTTTAGTTATTCAGATGCTCACTCAGTTGGTGGCTACTTAGTTAGGTCGTCAAAACTCAACACCAGCTAGTTTCAGTTCTCATGATTTAGTAGTGTCAAGGATTAGAGAGTTCTTGAGAGTGAATCCTCCAGTATTCATGGAGTCTAAGGTTGATGAGGACCCCCAGAACTTTATTGATGAGATCTGGAAGATTTTTAAGGAAATGCATGCCACAAAGATAGAGGGAATTGAGTTTTCTTCTTATTAGCTCAAAGATGTGGCTAATGTATGGTATGACCAGTGGAAGCAAGAACTAGGTGAGAATGCAGCTCCGACCACTTGGGATAGTTTTGAGGAGGCTTTCTTGAACCAGTTGTTCCTTCAGGAGCTGAGAGTGGATAAGGCAAAGGAGTTCATGAACTTGAGGCAGGACACTATGAGCGTGAAGGAGTATAGCCTTAAGTTCGTCCAGCTATCTAGATATGCTCTAGAGATGGTACCAGACATGAGGGCTAGAATGAAGAAATTCATGTTTGGGTTGGACAGGCACGTGAAGGAGTGCAAGGGCTCTTTATTAATTAGCGATAAGGATATTTCTAGACTTGTGGTGTAAGCCCAACAGTTAGAAGAAGATAAATAGAAGGATAAAGGAAGCACCAGAGAAAGAGAGATAAACTATCAGGTAATGAGACCGCACAACAGGGGAATAGAAATAGAAATAGGTCCTTCTTCAAAAAGAGGTCCTCTGGATCTGTACAACCAGTTGATAATTCTCCAGCCACCGGTAACAAGAATGATTAGAGGTCTCAGATGCAGATTAATTGATAACACTCAAACCACACCTCTTACTGAAGTATGAAGCGGACGTTGTCAATAAATAACCTAATTAGAGGTTGGGGTCGAATCCACAGGGAATATGGGAGAACTAGATTACAGCCGATAAGTGAACTTGTGAGGTAGTTACTTCAAAATAGGGGGGGTTCTAAAGAGAATCAATAATGAAAACAATTATCAAAATTATGGTTTTGAATCAATATTAAGAGAAAACTAGGGTTTGTGTTCCCCATGGGTTCATAACCACTTTGGGTACACACTAGTGATTATCACCAGTACTTACTTATAGAACTGATAACTTAAGTTCATTTAAATGACCGACCAGTCCCTATTGAATGACTATACTCAATCACTCGACCAAGTCTCATGAGCAGATTCAAAAGTATCCGTTATCACTAAGTTCCAGATTTAACTATCCTGCGACCACAGCTCAAGTGTAATACCCCAGAAGGGACTAAGAATAGACTCGGGAAGTATAATTGGAAAAGTGCAGAAAAACTGGCAAAAATATCTCAGAACGGGAGACTTAACGACTTGTGGTGGGATACCATGAGTCATTGTGTGCATTCCTGAGGTGGAGGTTTGGAGGCAGTGGCGACGGAGGACATGACAAGTCGTTAGGAGTGGAAACGACTCATTTTGTCGGTTGTTAGGAGGGAGGGTTCTTGTTTTAAAAAGGATTTCTAGTGTACTTGATGGAAGGACATGACGAGTCGTCGGGTCTAGTGACAAGTCGTCACGTTGGTCGTGGTCTGGAGGTTTAGAATTTCCAGTAGAGTTGAAGACTGCACCTAACGAGTCGTCAGGTGTTGCAATGATTCGTCATGTGAGTCATGGCATCAGTTGGGGAAATTTTTTAGATTTTCTCACGGGCAGGTTGGTAAAATTCCACGCTCCCAGATTTAAAGTGATGTCGTTTTGGGTATGTTTGGGGATGTTTTTAAGGGTTTTCCTAATCCTAAACCCTCATTCTCTCAATCCCTTTTTTCCTCCTCTCTTCTCCAAAGATTTTAGGAATTCCCCAAGGTGTTCTTCAAGCTTCAAGGAGGATAATCAAGTGGGGTCTTCGTCTACCAGGTATGTGGGACTTCAACAAGGATAAAATTATTTAAAATATCATGATCTAGGGTTTTGAATAATGGGTAATTTCTTCCTCATCCTTTTTTTAAATACTAATAGTTATTGTGAGTATGGAATGAATTGGAAGGTTAATTAATGGGTCGCCTTGGATTATGGATTACATTTTGGGATTGTATGATGGTAGCATGTTCTTCATGAATTGACTTGAGTAATAAATGGGTTCTGCTTATTGTTAACTCGATTGTCGTAGTCATGCATGAATATGATGAAATCGGGAAGATTAGGTTAGTATGTATGCATGTAGTATGTTCTTCCTGAATTGATTCTAGTATTGATTGGGAATTGTACATTCCGTTCATGATTATCGTAGAAACTCATGACCATGATGGAAGTGTGAAAATATTGCATAATTAACTCTAATGACTTGAGTATGATGTTGATGATCATATGGGATTGAGTAGAAGTTATGGGCTTGAGTAATTGAAATAAGTTAGGTGTTCTTACCCTGCTTTAGATTTAATTGATTTGGCGTAAGAAGATTTCACCTCCATTGTTGAACTACGAAGCCTGGGCAGATTCTATATTATTTTCCTCATTTAAATTGGTTTTATAAAAACCTTGGAATCTAAAACGCCCATGGCTAAAGGGTTCACAAAGGAGTGATTGTGACAAACTATGTTGTAGACTTAAATGAGTGAAGTCATATATCTTGCTAGAGTATGCGTTGTATTTATAAACCATGCATGATCTCATATTACATGTGAATGAGATGAACTTGGGGTTTGGAGTGTCATGATAGTATATGTGTAGTGCGCCCCTGTAGAATGCTTGTTAGCAAGAGATGCTCGAGATAGCTATAAGTTGGATTCCATGATGATAACTCATGATAATGATATTTCAACTGTTGGGTTGATGTTATTAGAAAGTAGCCCACCCTATTGATAAGAATGTTGTATGATTAAAATCAGTAACTGTCCTTTTGTCTCTGATTATCTATTGCAATTTGGATTAGCGTTACTCAGTTGGGATTCATGGTTAGCAAGAGTATTTCCCTAGTCCATCGGGATTTCTCGTTAGCGAAAGTATTTCCCTAGTCCGTCGGGATTTCTCGTTAGCAAGAGTATTTCCCTAGTTCGTCGGGATTTCTCATTAGCAAGAGTATTTCCCTAGTCGGTCGGGATTTCTCATTAGCAAGAGTATTTCCCTAGTCAGTTGGGATTTCTCGTTAGCAAGAGTATTTCCCTAGCCCGTCGGGATTTCTCACTAGCAAGAGTATTTCCCTAGTCGGTCGGGATTTCTCGTTAGCAAAAGTATTTTCCTAGTCAGTCAGGATTTCTCGTTAGCAAGCGTATTTCCCTAGTCCATCGGGATTTCTCGTTAGTAAGAGTATTTCCCTAGTCAGTCGGGAGTTCTCGTTAGAAAGAGTATTTCGTACATCCCTAGTTAGTTAGTGACTTCATATATCAAAGTTTTCCCTTCCTTCGACGGTTAGGGATTTTATGTTTCCTTGGACAGTCGTGGACCCTTTATATATCAGTCATGACTTTAAATTCCTGTGCCATAAGATCAATACTTTTGTGCTCCAGTTGAACTTATAACAATGTATGTCCTTATCATGTGATTATGATTATATGAATATGTAGATATCATATAGATTATTGTGTCTCTTTTCTGTTATGTCACTAATCCGGTGATTTACAGTACTCCCTATTTGTACATTGATGCTTATGAGTTATTTGTTTACATTCCTGCATACTCAATACATTCAAAGTACTGACTGCACGCCTCTTGTGCTATATCATTTTATGATATGGATTCAGGTCTGCAGGTTCAGCCGCGTGACTAGATACGCTTCTCTCGCTTCTAGCTGCTCGCTGTGAGTTCTCATCTTCCGAGGACGTGGTTTATATTCTCATTTTATCTTGTTTTAGTTTTCAAACTTTTGGAGTTAGCTAGGGGCTTATCCTAGCAACTCATCAGTTTATTAGCAGGCTTTCAGACTTGTTAGACAGAATCAACATTGTACTTAAATGTTATTAAATTGTCATTATGATTTATATCAGTTTCTGGTCAGTTCTTCTGCTTGTTCTTGATGTATGATGTTTCTTATGTTAAGTGTATGTAATGATTATGCCATGGGTCGACTTGTAGCCTCTCGGGGTTCCTTGTCCTGTGTCTACGATCCGGGTGTACTCTTGGGTCGTGACATCGAGTTAATACAATGATTATCAAAATCAAGGCTATGTTGTAATTCTCTTTTCCTAATCTCTACCTCTTAGTCCTAAGAAAGTACAGAATTCAGGCATGTCCTAACGTTGCGCACTATTAAGAAATGTTTAAGCATGAAGAGAATACAATATAAGTATCTTGTATTGGTTTCAAAATCACTTTGTGCAACCCTAGCTTGTTAATCCACCATGGTTCCCACAACCCTNGCCTCTCATAGTTGTAAGGTTGTGAATTGTATTCATGATTAAGAACATAAATCAATACTTACAAGAATGAATGAGAAAAACACTTCCTTTAATTAATCACTAAAATCTTGAAGAACAAATAGAAAGAACAAGAAGAATTAAAGAAAAAGTTGATAACAAGTTGAATCAACTCAATTCTCCTAAAAATCTCTTCTCTCGTCTTCTCTCTCGAACTCTCCTCTTGTCTATAGAAAAATAACACCTAAAATGTTTTTATACAGACACAAGAATCCTTTTCCTAGGCTAACAGGATGAATTTCCATATCTGGTTCCGCATTCGTCATGAGCCAACCTACTATCCATAGCAGCATCCTACGATCCGTAGCTTTCTTCCGTACCTTGCATGGTTGGCTGAATTTTGGCTAAGTGTTGAATCCATGTACAATTCGTACTGCCTTCCTATGATCCCAACTGAGCTCCCGTGGTTTGATTTTGAAACTTTGGAATTCTTTTTAAGTTCATCATGACCATCGTGGTATGACTCATACCTTCTTCCCATGGTTCGTACTTTCTTTCCGTAGCAAGAGTCAGTCTCTTATGCAAATTTTCTGGATTTTGTCAGGACTTCAACACCACGACTTGTACCAGTTTGGTATGACTCGTACTGAGACTTGTATATTGCATTTCTTCAATTCTAGCCTTCTGCAACTTTTCACGGCCATCAGTACGACTCGTAGGACCTTCCTACGGCTCGTACTGTGGTCTGCACTTTGAGAAAATTTTGCATACTTCAGGCTTTCTTTTGCAATTTTTAGGTCCAACACCCAAAGGAAAAGTTCCTTATATCCATATAAACACACCTAAGTCCATGCTATTTTTTTAGTTTTGAGTGTCGAAAGTGTTGTAAATCCACAACACATCAACACCCTCAACTTAAGACTTTTGCATGTCCTCAGGAAAAGAAAAGAAAAACTAAATATGATGCTCAACTAGAAAATAGACTTAAGATACTACAATCAATACTAAAAAAAACTTGCACTTTCTATACAAACTCTATTGACCCTTTCTCATGGAAAAACATTAGCTAATGTAATATAAGAAACCTCAAAACATCATAAACAGGGATCAAAATATGTCATCCATCTATCAACAGGAAATCAAGTCTTCACCAATGTTTTCCACATAGACCAATGGTAAAAGCAAACATAATCCATGTACCCTCACACAAATGAAGTCCCCACTCGGATATGAGATGTCAAACATAATATGGGACTAAACAAGTAAGGCACTCACTCTCACAAAGAAGTTACAAGTATTATGTGTCAGATATCATAGGCTTGCCCTTATTTTCTCTGCTTTGGTTTATCAGATGGTCATGTTAGGATCACTATAGGACTTGATATAGCTTGTAACGTAGGATTAGGGCTGGACATGGTAAATATGAAAGATTTTATAAGTGACAATTCCTTTCTTGACACTACATACATTGGCTACACCATTCACCTAATTCACTCTTTTACTCTTTCATTCCCTTTTCTTCCCTTTTTACCCATTTTTATACATTTGCATGGGTGTGGTGAGTTTTCTACTTTTTCATCATTTTGATTTTCTTTTGAAACTTCTTTTTCAAGATTCTCAACATTTTTCATCTTTTTCCTCTTTTCATCTCACCACACCTCATTTTTCATCATTTCTTTTCTCTTTTCTTTTCCTTTCTTCCGTTCCCACCATTTACGCACCCCTACTCTAACCACCCTCAACTTAAGCATTTTTCTTATGTTGAGGTTCACAATATCCAAGGAAGGACTAGGGCCAAAATAAGTTCATTGTAAAAAAAATGGGTACGGTTAATCGGTAGATCAAAGAAACATGGTTATTTAAGGCTCAAACTAGGGATCAAGGGATTTATGCAACTTTGGTAGGGTAATATAGGTTAAAAGTGAGCTAAACAAAAATGGCCTATGATCATATCCTAACCAACCATCCTTAGCCTATGCAAAGGCCAACCATGCAAGTTCTAGATCTTCAACATAATGCCGAACTGAATACTATACCTCACTCACACATGGTACATGAACTATTTTCACCTCACTGTCTGGTTTATACATGGATTAACAAGACTACTCATGTTGACAAACTAAATGACAGCAAAGGATCCACAACAATCATGCATGTTGTCACAAATACATAGCTAATGCATCAGAAATTTTTTCAAATAGGGTCAAATTTTTTCAAACACCAAAACTAGTGCATTTTTATTGGCTGAGTACTCCTAAGATACTTTCTAATTAAATAAAAATCACATCCTAAAAAAAATCCTACACATGCCGGTTCTACTAGATAGCATGCCTAAGGGAAAAGAAACACGGCAACAAAAACCCTCAGACGAATCAAAAATCCCCAAAATCACAAGTATATACCCTCCCCTTTTCAAAAGGTAAGCTTCGTCCCCGAAACATCATCTATAAGAACATAAGGAAGAGAACATACGTGGGGCTACTCAGACTTCACCAAACTACCACTTGGGTTGCCTCCCAAGAAGCGCCTGATTTAACCTCGTGGCACGACGCAAATATCTTGACTACTCAAAATTCGTCAAGTGATTCATACTCATCCTCCAGTGCTGAGATCACACTAAATTCCTTAGGTTGCTTCATTGTCCTGTAGATGTTGAATGCGATCTTTTCTTGATTTAATCTAAATTTCAGCAGGCCAGTCTCCACATCTACTACAGCTCTCCCCGTTGCAAGGAATGGTCTCCCCAAAATGATGGGGACCTCATAATCAACCTCACAATACAAAATCATGAAGTCTGATGGGAATATAAGTTTATCTACCTTGACAAGCACATCGATTAGGATGCCCATCGATTTCTTAACTATTCTATCGGCCATCAGTAGTCGCAAGTTGGTCGGTGTGGGGACTCCCAATCCTAATTTCTTGAACACGGCCAAGGGCATCAAATTAATGCTAGCTCCTAGATCATAGAGCGCCCTTGCGAACCCGACTTTGCCAATCATACATGGTATAGTGAAGGCACCTGGGTCTTTCTTTTTCTGCACTAGGACCCTTGTAGATATGGAACTACAGTGATGCAAATTGTCAACAGGCTCATAGCTCACAGATCTCTTCTTAGTCACCAGGTCGTTCATAAACTTTGCATATCCCGGCATCTGCTCTAATGCTTCGACCAATGGTATATTCACAGATAGGTTCTTAAGAATTGAAAGAAATTTCTAGAACTTACCATTATCCGCCTTCTTCTTCATCTTTTGAGGGAATGGTGGAGGTGGTCGTGGGATAGCTTTATGCACTTAGGTTGCCCCTTGATCCATGTCAGGTTCTTTCTCACCTCTCGGGGCCTCTTTCAACTCACCATTCTCTCTCTCAGCACTTGCATTATCTTCCACCACTATGCTCTCTTTCATCCACTCAACTACAATAGGAAACAGGGGGGGACTGTGGTTTTACCCCTCCTAGTCATCACTGCCATACAATGTGCACCATTCTTTGGATTTTGGATAGTGTTGCTAGGTAGTGTACCCTTTTGTCTAGGGTTCATTGATGCTGATAGTTGCCCAAGTTGATGTTCAATATGCTTGATGGCGGTAGCATGAGATTCCACTTTCTGACCCATACTTGACAAATCACCTCGGATCTCCTTTAGCTAATCATCAGTGGACCTCACCTTCTTCAAAATCTCGGCCATCATGCTCTCCAACTTTGATTGCCCAGCCTCCCTTTCTCGTGCATTGAGAGGCACATAGAATCCAGCTCGGTCATTGCGGTATCCATCACTTCGTCTCCAATCACCTTCGCATTCACGACTTCGACTCCTGTCTTTGAACCTATTTCTATTGTAGTTGTCTCTATACTAGTTCTGACCTTGATTTCCAAAACCTTGGCGCCAATTTTCTTGTCCAGACTCTTGGGCATTGGTTTGGAAACCCGCCACCTGGCTATCCAAGAAGTTTGCCTCCTTAGAATCAGAGTGATCAGCTCCTTGCTCCCTTCCTTGAGTTCCCACTGCATTGACATGTTTGGCTCCGACTCCCATAATGTGCTTTGTCAGCAAGTCCAATGATGTGCGCACATGAGCCAACTCCTTGTTGCGCTCTTCTGCTTTTCTTAGTTGGTCTGTAGTCAAACCAACAACATATGATCTTGCCACTGCATCAGCTTCCCTCATATGCCAGACCCTATTTGTCTTAGTCACCCTGTCAAGAATGGTGGCAGCTTGCTCCCAAGTGTGACTCATCAATGCTCCTCTAGCCACCATGTATGCTACAACTTTGGTACTGTTGTTCAGAGACCTGTAAAAACTTTCCAACAAACTATCATCTGGGATTTTATGGTTACAGAACTTTGTTAACTTATTTTTGAATCTCAGCCAAGTTTAATGAAGTGCCTCAATCATAATCTGTTGAAAATTATAGATCTCATCCTTTAGCTGCAACGTCCTTGATGGGGGAAAGAATCTCTCCAAAAAGGCCTATTTGAGCTCCCTCTAGTTGGTTATGGAGTTGTTGGGAAACTCTGGTAACCACAAAGTAGCTTCCCTTAATAGAGAAAAAGGGAAGAGTCTAAGTTGTATTGCATAAGAGTTGTTGGGAAACTCTGGTAACCACAAAGTAGCTTGCCCTGATAGAGAAAAAGGGAAGAGTCTAAGCCGTATTGCATCCTGGCTTACTCCGGGCAACCTGTACGCCTTGCATATTCCTACGAAGTTCATTGAGTGAAGGTTGGTGTCATCCGCTGCGCGGCCACTAAACACCTCTTTCATGTTTAACAATTGAATCATGGTGCTCATAATGTCAAATTTGGCCCCAGCAGCAGTGGTGGTAGCACAATTGCTCCAGTTGACCAACCTTCATCAATGTCTGGGTCATCATCATCATCGAAGAATTGAGGGGAAAATCTATGATCTCTGTTGCCCCTCCCCTGTCGACCAGCATTCACTACCTCATCTTTGTCATTTTCTGCATGCTGTAGTGCAGCTTGTCGAGCTAGCTCGGCTTGCCTAGCTTCTTCATCTATGTTGGCTTCTCTTTGCTCGTGGTTCTCCATTCGATGTAGTGCTCTCTTGATTTTTGGATTTAGTGGAACAAGGGGATATCCTCTACTCCGACTACTTGGCATTCGCCGAGAATAGCCTATGGGTATCAAAAACACAAAAATAAACGTAATTAAGGAAATAACTACAAAAAAGTCAAATACAAGCTAATAACCTAGTCTCAACCGTATTCCCCGGCAATGGCGCCACTTTTTGATAACACTCAAAACATACCTCTTACTGAAGTATGAAGCGGACATTGTTAATAAAGAATCCAACTAGAGGTTGGGGTCGAACCTACAGGGAATATGGGAGAGCTAGATTACAACCGGTAAGTGAACTTGTGAGGTAGTTACTTCAAAATAGGGGGGTTCTAAAGAAAATCAACAATGAAAAAAATTATCAAAATGATGGTTTTGAATCAATATTAAAGGATAACTAGGGTTTGTGTTCCACATGGGTTCGTAACTACTTTGGGTATACACTAGTGATTATCACCAATACTTACTTATAGAACTGATAACTTAGGTTCATTTAAACGTCGATCAGTCGCTATTGAATGACTATACTTAATCACTCGACCAAGTTGTCACGCCCCACCTAGGGATGCATGACTGGCACCTGGTGCTCTACTAGGACCTGGACTAGCTGAGCACGAGCACTTCTGGTGCTAGGCTGGCTCTAACTCTGAATTCATAAAAATGACGGGCTATATNTATAAGAGCTGTAAATACAGCCTCCGGCCGACAAGGCCTATAGCCACCTGTAGGAATATAACAACTAACTAGAACAACTGAACATGAAGGAACCTATGTGGGCCGACAAGGCCCCCAAGCTGTCTAGTTATATCTGAGTCATGAAAACAAGTATCAAACTACTATGTGACCGACAAGGTCACCACTACCAAGTGAATAACGCCCCACACGGCTGATACAGCTAATCACAGCAAATATATATATAATCTGCAAGCCTCTGAGAATAAGAAGATGGTCGGGATAAGGCCCTGACCTACCCATACTGAACAATAAAAGAAAGTACACCTCTGTCTTTCAGGCTCCAAATGAAAGGAGCTGAAGGCTCTATATCGCTGACTGGAAGTACGAGGGGTCTGCTCCTCGTCTAGGTGTACCTGCAGGTAAGTAATGCAGCGCCCCAAACGGGCGTCAGTACCACTGGTACTGAGTATTCAAAGAAACAACTAGAAATAACTGACAACAAGTAGTATAACCGATAGAACTGAAGTAGAAAGAAATAGACTATTTCTGACTGAAAGTATGAGTTCAAGACCATCCTCACCTATACTGAAAAGGAATAGGAGTCGTACCTGGTAACGTGGCATTCTACTATCTATCTATTTATAAAAAACATAACACGACATAAT
>JACEIK010000588.1:326378-337657 GCA_018107945.1 Datura stramonium
ATCTTTAACGAAGAATTAAGAACTAGTATAAACAAACTTTCAAACTTCAACCATCTACTATGGCCAAGACCCTAGAACAAGAGTTTAGACACTCACATTCATGCAGAAAACTAACGAATTCATCATTCGAATCAAAAACATAAGTTAAAGAAGAAACCTAGAAAATGAACTTGTCTCTTCCTCCAAGAACTGCGTACAAAGTGATCAATACGATGAATGATAGCTAACAAAATTCCCTAGATGTTATATTTATAAGAATGGCATCCAATGACTCTTTTTCCCTTGAGAAATGCAGCTTTTAAACTAGAAAATATGTCACGGATAGCACCTGGTGCGTTGCACCATCCACTGCACTAGAATTTTTGTTTGAAATTCTTCTAAAGTTTTCCCTCTGGCGCGCCACACTATCCAACACACCAAGGTGTTAGTCAAATTTTCTTAAGTTCTAAGCCTAGGATGCCACTCCATCCAATGCACCAAAGTGTTGGAAAAATTTTATAAGCCCGCAATGCTCCTGGCGCGCCACTCCACTCATCTCGCCAAGGTGTTGAGAAAAAAATTCTTCTGAAGTTAAGGTCTTAGCACACCACGCCACCCAATGCACCAACTTGAGCATAATTTTCTCTGAAGTTATGGGTCTGACACACCACGACAGCTATCTCACCAAGATAATTTTGGAAAACTCTTCTTCGTTCACACCTTGGATCATTTTTGAGTCATTTTTCTTTAGTTTCCCGCTCAAAACATCTTCACACCTTGGATCATTTTTGAGTCCTTTTTCCTTGGTTTCCTGCTCAAAACATCTAAAAACACTTTTAGCTCACAAGACACATATAAACATGAACTCATACATTTCATAAGGATTATGATCATAAGAATATATGCAGCATCACCACCCCACACTTAAACCTTGTTCGTCCTTGAACAATCCTTACTTACATGTACAAACACATCTTTTTCTCACCACTTGTCACCCCTATCAATCCTTACCCAAGGAGCTAGCACAAAGCACATGCATCAGTGGTTCATCAATTCATACAAATCACATCAAGAAAACACAAAAGTTTTCACATTCAAGACTACATAGCCTCTATAAATGACTCATTTCAAACAGGGACAACATGATTAAGTATGAAAAATACAACACATAATAAACCGACTTGAAAATCTTATGCCCTCACTTATTTAGTGATGTTCCTTCCTTAATGATATCAATCAAAGCTTAGAACATAATAAGCAAGACACACTCACTCTCAGAAACGATGTATCATACACATGCAACATACCATAAGCTTGCCCCTCATATATATTTAGACTACTTAGCTGCTTCAACAAGAGTAACATCATAAAGACTTTTCTTGGTTGTAATGTCGGCTAAGGGACCAGTCCTAAGCACTTGAAGACATTTTTTCTTTCTTTCCACCACTTTGTTTCACTACTCACCTTTTCCTTCACTAATCCTTTTTCTTTTCTTCTCTCATGCCTTTTTTTACTACTTGACTTCTAGTTTCTACTTATAAGTTCACAAGAATGATCAACTTAAAATCTTTTGATTTATGTTCTAGCAGTAAGTAGACAATATCCTTTTGTATGGGCACCCCTATTCTATTTTCTCTTCTTATCATCCACACATTTTTTTTCTTTCTTTCCTTTCCCTTGACTCTTTCTACATCGGTGGACCCTCATTATTAATTCTAAAAGTTGCTCAAACTATCTTTGGATAAAAAATTCTGAAGGTCTCACAACAAAAGGGAATAGGCTTCTTTTGTGGCTAAGAAGAAAATTAATGCTTGAAGCTCAAAGGGGTTAACTATGGATAGTGTTAAAGAAGGTACAACAACAATGGACGAAATGGATTTTTTTCAAAGAAACACCTTAACCACATCTTACATTATAGGAAACTAGCTATCCTATACACACTTAGGAAAGTTCTAGATGCTACACTATGTACAAAATACTATAAATCAAGCTCACTTCTCATGGCATCATGATGTGAGTCAATTTCCTATGGCTACATATCCACACAATCACATTAAATGAAAATATCATTATTAAGCCCTAAGAATTTTTTCTTGAGTTAAATTAAAGAATCTATGTGTCTCTCATGGTATTCTTACTTCTTATGCATTCACGATGACCACTTCATTGCCCTAACTTAGCTTCTAAGTGGGATATCAAGAGCACACAAGTGGTTGTTTTGACTCCATCCTAAAAAATAAAAAAAATTTGAATAATTTTCCCTTAAGATGGTCGTCATCCATCCATCATCACGAAGGGTCAGTACCTCTATGATGACACTAAAGAAATGATTCTCAATTAATAAAATAAACTAAGTAGAGACAATCGCATAACAAGTGACAACGCATCATCAGTGTTCAAGTCAACACCATTACTAGCTATTACAGACCATGGTTTTATCAATAACAAATTAGCTATCAACATAGAGAATGACAACTAACGCTACAACCCACAACAAATTTAGCAAAGAAGGAACAAATAGGAATTCTATTTCCTACACCCCATACTTAAACAATGCAATGTGCCCAGTGCGCACATAAATATATCAAGTAGGGAGAGAAAGAAACTTCTTGGGCCTCTAATCACAATCATGATCATCAAGATTATACTCCTGATCATCATCATCATCATCATCCTCACCATCAACCTGCATGGATCTTGTGGTGGCACCCTCCTCCTCCTCATCATTAATATCATCAACACCATCAGTCAATATTATGGCCTCATCATCATCTAGAGGCTCCTCAAAAGTTGGTCCCACTCTGCACATTAGCATCACACTCTCAGTGAGTGGGTATCACTTCTCTAGTGCCGCCACCTCCTTATAATTGGTGGGTCTGCCTCCAATCTTTAGCTACATATCTAGCATCCCAAACATTCAGCCTCGCCAACTGTCATTCCAAGCCTAACCATTGGTGTGGGTGAGAAGTGGAACTGAAGAGTTGGCCGACTCCTTAACCTTTGTGATATCAATCATTTTGCCCGTCAAGTGCCCTACGAGGGGTAGATGAAGATCAACCTCTTCTTTCTCAATGTTAGCCTCTCTTAAAAACTGGGTCAATAGACTAACATGGCAACACTTCTATCGATAGTTGTCTCTGAATCTCCTCATGTTATCTCTAAGCACTACACCAAAGTTGATTAGCAGCCTTTTCATTAGCATATACACCAATACATTTTTATCTCTAGTAATCTCTGTGGTGTGTTTCCCAGGAAAGAGTATGACACGGATAAGCTTAACCCAAACTCTCGCCTCCTTAGTCAAGTAGGAGAACGAGAGTGTAGAATGGGTGCCATTTTGGTCCCTTGACCAATGGGAAGATGAATGCTCACCATATAGTATATGAAAAATGTCATAATACGGGGGCTTCTCTAGCAATAAGAAGTACATTGATGGGCACTAGGCATGCAAAGGAAAGCATTGATTGAACTAGCATTAAAGCAAACCACTTGACCCAGTATTTTGAATTTGGTGCTCTCTCCAATGGAAGTATCCCAATTGGCATAGAATTCTCTCACCAAAGTGAGATTACACTCCTCAGGTTCTGCAAACACGTATCCCAACCCCGACTCGTTGATAGTGTCGCGGATGGTAGGGTACTCAAGTGCAAGGCATCCCTCATCAATCCAGTTTTTCGGAGCATAGTTGGCCACCTTTTGTGCATTAAACCATTTAAGCCCATGCTCCTCTACGGCTTTGGCTCCGAACCTCTTAGTAGGGGGTGCTTTTGCAGCTGATGACTTTGTCCCTTTTCTTCCCTTCCTGAGCCACTTGAGATCATTGTCAGCGCTACCACTTCTTTTCCTTTATTAGCTCATGGTGCCATAGTACCTACCAAACAAAAAATAATAAGAAATTTACAAGATTAGTTCATGAATAATACAACTAGCTAATTAGGTGTAAGAGGTGCAAAATAATCCCATACTTAATTTGCTAGCATACTTGTGAGAATTTATCAAATAGGATACTCAAAATTCCCCATTATCATAACAAATCTCAACAATCCAGATTATTCACTAACTTTGCACTACAAACACATTCATGAATTTTCTCACATCTCTCCCATATGTTTTTTTTCAAGAATTCCTCACTTTGGCCATTCCCTTCACTTTCCCACTTTTATTTCACAATTAAAATAATCCACATGTGGAAGTAGTCACCGTAAACTCAATCAATTATCATGATGATATTTACTACATTCCATAATGAATTACATGAATTTTTCAACAACCCAAGATTTTTCAGATTTAAGAATTTCAAGAACTAAACACTTTCTCTCTCTACAATCAATGCTTCAACCCACCAATTTCATGAATTCAAATCATCACCCCTTTAACACCCACAACTTAGAATCACTAAATTCAACCAACAACAAGCAACCCAAACAAGGATTTAACATTTTTATGGAATAACTCAAGAGAGTAAAGCTATAGAAACCCACATTGTGAAATTCGAAATTCTCATCTGCAATGGTGATTTTGAGTCTTTCAACTTGGGGAATAAGGGTATGGGAGCATGCTTGTAACATCAAATAACAAAGAGAAAAGAAAAACACTTACTTGGATTGAAGAGATTAGCTTCACCAAGCACCTTAGAAAAGACTACAATAGAGGGGAGAAGGGGAGGGAGTTACGAATTTGGTGATGTAACATTCCAAAAGTTTCTAAGATCAGACCCGAGGTTTGAAATAGAGAAATCAATAAACATTGCACCAGGTCACAGAATGAGTCATTGAGTGACTCGTTATATGTTCCGACGGATCATTAAATGACCCGTTGTGGCACATGAGTTGAAGAAAATATTACCTTCAGGAAGTCTAGATGGATGGTGTGACGAGTCGTTAAGACTCCCCACGAGTCATGGTTTGATCCACTAAGTGTGTAGTAAAGGAGAAAGTGTTGAATTTCCAGGAGACTTGACGAGTGAAGGGACGAGTCATGATTCCACTTACAACTCATCAAGTGAATCATTGTCTGGGAAGGATGGAAGAATGGGAAAATTCCAGTGGTGGCAACAAGGAAGGACCATGAGTCATCTAGTGACATAATGACTCATTATGTCACTCGTGGTGAATGGCAGTGTCTTACTTCCTGTCGAATCATTGAGGACATTTTCATAATTTCTAAGCTTCTAACTCCTAAACTGCATCATTTTAAAATTCCTAAAGAGTGTTTTAAGAGGGCTTAACCTAGCCTAAGTCATTATACTCTCATTCATGATTTGAATTTCAAATCCTCTTCCAAGATCAAGCTAGATTCCTCATCAATTTCTTTCCCAATCTTTTTGGGTGTTCAAGGCAAGATTAGAAATCAATTTACTCAGGTATGTAGGGCCATGAATTGGGGATTTCTTCCATCCTCATGCCCAAATTTCCCCTCCAATTTATGAAAATTTCTAATCAAGTGTATTGATTTCTAGGGGTTTAACCCAATTTTATGAAATTATCTATGCTATGTCTATGGGTCCAATCCTCTCATGTTCTAATGTATGCTTTAAGTCTAATGGGCAGTTACACTCAATTTGATTATAGATTCATATTATCAAGTTATTAGAAATTATTCCCTATTGTACATGTTTTATGAAAATTCAAGTCTATGTTCCATGATTTCAAGCATGATGAGTTATCTAGCATGCATAATATTTATGAACTCTCAACTAATAATTCCATGATTTTGAATTATGAAGCCTATTTCAAGTATGCATGATTTTACGATATGGGCAAACCCATGCAAGTTAAGTATGCTTTATTATAATTATAACCAAGGCTAATAAGATTAGTTTATGATATGTTTTGGAGTCAAGACTCCAATGATTAGATTTATAATTTGTTATGAGAATATGATTATGTGAGCAATATACATGTTTTGGGAGTAGTGTCTAGCATCAAGTAGGCCAGGGGTTCTAATGTCCTTGATCTCTAAACTATACGGTAACATAGGGTATATTCTTATTGGGACCTCTCAAGAGAGTGCTTCCCCCGCCCGAGGGCATACAGTGATATCATACCTTATTCATCCTTTGCCTTGGAAAGGCTTAGGATGGCTCTTCTCTATGTGGTCATGACGTTAGATCATCATGCGCTTATACTTGGTAGATGTCGGTTATGGCGAGACTCCCATTGTTCGTTATGATTTCAATTGCTTATGTTCATGACTTATGATGTTATACTTTATAGCATGTTTGACCCAATGATCAGTTTATGAGATTTTACTTACAATTTCAAGAATGGAAAGTCATATGATTTCTATTTTTAAATCATGGGTGATTATGTTCAGTTTTGATAACCAACTTATGATTATGTATATCTCAGATAAGGCCTTTGGCATGCTGTCCTTACTCTCATGATCTATTTAATTTATATGCATGATTTCAACTACGTTTTACTAAGAATGTTTTACTTACCTTACATACTAAGTACATTCCAAGTACTAACCGCATATTCTATGCTATATTATCTCATGATATAGGTTCAGATGATCCCTCCCAGTCTCGTCACTAGCCCGCATTCGCTCAGTTCTGCTCCATCCAGCTTTAGGTGAGTCCTCATCATCCGAGGACATCTAACAGTTTGGACTTGTTATATTTTGTTTAGTTTTAGACTTGGAGTTAGCTGGGGGCTTGTCCCAGCATCTAATCAGATAGTAGAGGTTTTTCAAACATAAGCTTAGTATGTTAAGCATAGTGGTATTATCATTTTGTTAACGTTTTATGGCATTCAGTCTTCTGCTTATTCATTCATCTGTTAATTTCCACTTGATTATGCTCTTAAGTCATGTTATGTATGTACCATGGATTAGCTTGGAGAAATTCGTGGTTCTAGGTCCCGTATCTCGATCCGGGTCCCAGCTTATATGGTAACAAACTTGGTATCAGAGTAAAGGTTTAGGTGTATCCTAGGGTGTATGAAGCCGCGTTAAGTAGAGTCTTTTCCATAAGAGTGAAGCACATAAAACTTATGGGGAAGAGGCTACGAGAAGCTTAAGGAAACTTCCCTTCTTTCATGATCTATGTCATGCGATCAACTACCTCTTTATTCCTCTAACTCCTGCTATACGTGTTTGCAGAAATACACCTCTATGCAGAGCAATTGGAAGGAGAAATGACAATGGAAATGGCCATGGCCATGGCAATGGAGATGGGCATCAACAAGCTCCACTAGCTCCGACGGATCCCTTGCCCGAGCAGGTCACTCATGCCGAGTGTTATTTCAGATGTTGACATAGGCCATGACCGCTCAGGTCAACTAGAAGGAAGTGGGCCATGTTCCCCAAAATAGGAATGCAGCGGTGGAGAGAGTATGAGACTTCCTTAGAATGAACCTGAGTTTCTTGGGTAAAAGGTGGATTTCGACCCGCACGATTTTATTGAGAAGGTGTAGAAGATCCCATATTGTGGGGATGACTAGACTAGAGAGAAGAGAGAAGAATTAGCCTCCTATCAACTAAAAAGGGTTGCTCACATATGGTTTCGTTAGTGGAAGGATAGTAGGGGAGTTGGAGCAGTTCCCATAGGTTGGGATGAGTTTGTGAATGCCTTCTTGGACAGGTTCTTCCCGAGGGAGTTAAGAGAGGCAAAGGTGGCGGAGTTCGTCAACTTGAAGCATAACAATAGGACTATCCAGGAGTATGCTTTGGAGTTTACCCTGTGATAACATCCAAACTACACCCTTCTTTATGAAAGAGCGTAAATGGTCGTTGTATCAAAACAAATAACTCGACTAGTTTTGGGGTCGAATCCCACAAGGAATGTTAGTTGATCGCACAATAGTCTTCCATTAAATTTAACTAATTCGCGTCAAAGTTTCCAAACAAATAAAAGAAAATTAGGAGAGCCACGATTTATGAAATAAAATATAGAATTGCTAATAACAGGGGCAACGTATACAAAATACCAATGGAGAGACTACTAGAGGTGTGATATTGATGAGGGCTTCAATGTGTATGAATTATAAATTTCTCATATCTTTACTCAAAAATATGATTAACTGTGGATTTGGTGACATCTTAAGTTTCTCAACCAATTAGATGTCTTATACCTTGGGTTCTCTCAAATCCCAAGGTTCATCTTTACAACAACCACAATAACTTGAGTATGGATTCACTAATTCTAGCTCCAATCCTTAATGGATGTGTAATAATGGGTTTTTGCTATGTCTAGCCCAGACCCACATAATTACCATCCAAATACCCGTTAGTGTTTCCTCACCCATACCTTAATTTTCTTTTTCAAGAAAAATCAAAGTAAGGAAATACAACCCACATTTTCAACTATGAGTTTTCAACTTAAATTAAGAGGAAACACTAAAATCATACTAATTGAATAAATCTAAGATGAAGTACATAATACCAACCCAAATTAACTCCAATCATTCACACACCCCTAGCAAAGAAGTAGCTACTAATGTAAGTAAAAATAAGACATTGTATTAATCAACAATTCAATATCCATTCACAAACTTGAGTAAAAGAAATTCAAGCAAGGTCTGAACTCCAATGAAAGTTTCTATCTTCACAATGAAGAAGATGACTCTTTCTCTTTCTACTTCTCTCTACTTTCTATACAAACTAAAAGCAATAGAATAATCAATACTTCTAGAAGGGAATATTTATGTCTTTTATGAGAGGTACAAAAAATAGGGTATATATCTGCTCCTCTTTTTCCATGTTCTACATTTTCCCCTAGCTGACGGGCCTCACTTCGCGAAACGCTGGTTATCTAGAGCTGAAGGACAGTGAGGTTTTTGGCTCTTCCGTACCGGCACCGGTGGTTTACTGGTGCTGATCCGTGGAGCGCCGGTTGGTCCCAGCTCTTGGAAGTAAAATCTTCAGCACTTCAACGTTGGCACCGACGGTTCGCCGTTTCTCATCTGTGGTCCACCAGTCTCCACCCTTCTTCCATATAGTAGGAAACTATGATCAATCTGGTATTCGCCAATGTCCTCGATGGAGTGCCAATCATCAACTCTATTTTCATTTTTTTGCTCAATTTCATGCTTTTCTCCATCAAGTTAAGTACCTTCAAGGATCAAAGAGAAAAGGCATAAAATCCATCTAATTGACTTGAAGCAAAAACTCATATTTAAAAGCCTAATAAAAAGTAAATTACAACCTCATCAACTCGAAAACACTCACCAAATCAAGGAAAAAGAGAAACAACTCCCCTTAAAAAAGTTGAAAAAGTTTCAAGAGGCAACCACAATGTATAGGCATGATTCACAACTTCTTTCATTTTTCAAAACAAGGGCATGAATGAAGGCTAGGGGTAAGGGTAGGAAAAATATTTAGCTCTAGTGACTAAAACCTCCCTAATTCCTTTCTGTGAACACTTGTAACCACCCATCAAACTTTTAGATCACTCTACCTTATTCCTTCATTTTCATCATCTTCATTTTTTTATTTCTCAAAATTCCTCCTTGTATCTCTTTTTGCTCTCATTAGGCCTTGTCTAAGAAAGAGGTATGTAATGCCTCGGAAGTGCCTAAGAGTAGACTCGGGAGTTAAAAATTTAAAACTACTAAAAATTAGGGAAAAGTTGCAGGACGAGAGGTGTAACGACTTGTGGTTGGAAACCAGGAGCCATTGTTACCAGTCGTGGTTTCAGGAGTCCAGGTGGCAGTGGAAGCAACGACCGACATAACAACTTGTTGGTACCTCTATTGGATAAGAGATTGTCTTCTGATGAACCCACCCAAATTCTTAGGGTCAAAGGTGGATGAGGACCTGTATGAGTTCTTGGAAGAGATCCAGAAGATTACTCACATCATGGGAGTGACAGGGAATGAGAGCGCCGACTTAGCCTCCTACCAGTTAAAGGGTGTTGCTATATCTGGTATTGTCAGTGCAGGGATAGTCGGGGAGTTGGAGCGGGTCCCTTAGGTTGGGTTGAATTTATGACAACATTGTTGGATAGATTTTATGACAACATTGTTCATTAATTTGAAACAAAATGATATGACTGTCCAAGAGTACGCGTTGGAGTTTACTCGGCTATCCAAGTGTTCACCGGAGATGGTAGCGACGAGCGGACCCAAGTGAGCAGGTTCGTGAATGGTGTGTCATACTCTTTGATCAAGGAGTGCAGGACTGCCATGTTACACCGGGACATAGGTTTCCCATGCTTGGTGATATTGTTTCAACAGATGGAAGTAGAACAGGTGAAAGAGAAAGAGAGAGGGGCCAAAAGGGCTAGGACTTGGGATCTAGAGTTCTACCAACAGAGGTCGAGTGGTGGATATCACTCACATTACCAGTAGGAATCATCAGCCCCAGCACCTTTGACAACCAGTGTTCCATATCAGCCCAGGGTGAGGGAGATTACATACCCATTGTGTATGGGCTTTGGAAAGCACCACTTGGGAGTATGCATGGTCGGCTTAGATGTTTGTTTTTGGGGAGGCAAGGTAGGCCATAAGCAACCAGATTGTGCAATAGCTAAGTGAGGCGAGAATAGATTCTCGGCCACCTCTTCAGCAGCTCCGATAGCCCTCTAGTTTCAGCAGGGTGCATCCTCTAATCTGGGTGGCAGGCATCGTTGAAACTGCTCCTATGCCATAGCAACACGCTAGGACAAGGGCAAGGCGCCGGTAGTCGCCTCAGGCATGTTTTGGATCTTGTGTTACCCTTATATGATTCCAACCTCTATGTTGAATAAGAAGTGTTGTGATTGTTGGGAAGAGATTTTGATGTGTAATGAAAATAGCTGTTGGTGTGAGGCTTGTAGTAAAGGTTATCAGCGGAAGAGAAGCTAGGAGCTTGTAAATTTTCTTGACCTTAAGGAAGATTCGGAAGTCTTAGAATGATGACCCTAAGCTAAGGGGGAGATAGTGTGTATGTGATGTTAGCCAGTGTTGCTCTGTAAGTTCTTTATGCTCATTTTAATGTTATGAATCAGTTATGTGTGTTAACTTATGTGTTCCAGTGTGGTCAGCTCGAACTCAGTCTTTAGAAGTTGTTTATTTTCTCTGTAGAGTCGGATTATCTATTGCATGTGCTCAGTTTTAGATGTCGGGAATAACTCGTGTTCATGAACTCCCTACCCTCAGTTAGATTCGATATCATGAGTGCTAGCTTAGTATCAAGAAGCGATTTTAGAATGAAGAATTAGTTTGTATCAGTTTTGTGTCGAATAAAAAGGGGAAAGAATTCTTTTCGATGTTTTGCCTATGTTACACCCCGTAAATTCCCGGCACATAGATGGCCTATTCGCGTGTTGGTTAAGAGTATTTGAAAGCCATACATGCTAGAAAAAGGCCCGGGGAAAG
>JACEIK010000588.1:347083-383583 GCA_018107945.1 Datura stramonium
TGGCCGGAGGCTGTGTTTACAGCCGTTATATAGCCCTTTGTTTCCAGAAACCTGAGATAGAGCTAGCCAGGCACCAGATGTGCCTAGGCCCACCAGTTGGCAGTTCAGGTCCTACTAGGGCACCAGGTGCCAGTCATACCCCCCAGGGCGGGGCGTGACAGTCTAGTTCTATGTTGGCTTCATCTTCTTCGGTTTCCCTTGAGCCATGGTATGCATGTTAGATGTGGATATTTAGATTTAGTGTATGAGGTCATTCTAGAGCTAGATATTCCGTTGATGTTAGCTGTGATTCATTGATATTGGGATTTTAGTTTCGTTTCTGTCTCTCAATATGTTCAGCCAATATTCAAGGACGAATGTTCCCAAGGGGGAGATATTGTAATACCATGAAAGTGCCTAAGAGTAGACCCGGGAGTTAAAAATTTAAAACTGCTAAAAATTAGGGAAAAGTTGCAGGAAAAGAGGTGTAACAACTCGTGGTTGGAAACCACGAGCCATTGTTGCCAGTCGTGGTTTCAAGAGTCCAGGTGGCAGTGGAAGCAACGACCGGCATAACGACTCATTGGTACCTTTGACGGGTCATTGTATGTGGTCGTGGGTTGGTGCCTTGGGTTTTCAAGTGGTGGCAACAGATGGTTGTAACAAGTAGTTGAAGCTAGCAACAACCCATTGTGTTGATCGTGGGAAGGAAGTTAAGGGCTGGTCCAGTATGGGTGATGGAAAGAAACAATGATTTGTTTTTTCTAGAAATGACTCGTCATGTTAGTCGTTTGGGCTAACTAGTTAAACCAGTGCATCTAACAGATGGGTGTGATGAGTCTTTAGAGGAATTAACGACTCGTCCTGTCGATCGTTGTTTGGAGAAGCTGAAAGTTTGAAGGAGGTCCAGTGCATCCAACAATTGGTGATGATGGGTCGTTGTATGAGACAACAACTCATCCTGAGGGTCGTTGGTTCCAGTTCAGGAAAACTTCACGTTTTTCTCAAGGGAAGTTTTGTAAAATCCCATGCATGTAGCTTTAAAGTAAAATTGTTTTGGGTATTGTTTGGGACGTTTTAAGGGTTTCTTTAAGTCTAAACTCTCATTCTCTCAATATATCCTCTCAAACCCTTCTTCCTACTCTCTTTCAAGATTCAAGGGTTTCCTTCAAGAGTTTCAAGGTGCAATTTCGAGTGGAAACTCTTTTACCAGGTATGCAGGTCTTCAACAAGGGTATCCTTTCATCATTGTGCCACAAAAATGCTTTATTAAAAACTCATCTTTCAATTAATCTAGAAAAGTATGACTTAGGGTTGTGTGATGCGTAATTTCTTCTACATCCTTTTAATTGTCAAAAATCTACTGTTGTTATGAATTTAATTAGGATATAATTAATGGGTTGTCTTTTATTGTGGATTAGATGATAGGAATGCACGGGTGCGGAATGTTCTTCATAAATTGTCTTGAGTATTGAATGAGATTTGGTTATTGTTCACTTAATTATCCTAGTAACTCATGTCCATGCTTAAATTGTGTGAAAATAGTATAATTGTTCCTAATAACCCGATTATGTAATTAATGTTTATGTTGAGATGAGTTTAGAGTTTATGGGCTTGAGCAATTGAAATTAAATTATGTATTATCATCATGTTTTCAATTAAATTGTTTGTGCATGAGGCGGATCTATGAAAATGACCTAATTATTGTATTTTCCTCATGAATTGGAATAAATTATGAGACGGGCCTTATGAAATGAAAATGAATGCTCTCTCCCTGTTTTTTCATAAATGATGAGGTATGGGTTAAATGTACAGGTTGTTCGTAAATCTAAATAAAGGAATCCATGCATCTTTGATAAAGTATGATTTGAATCTATAAATCATGCTTGACCTTATGCCGTATATGTTGGATGAGATGAAACCAGAATTGAGATGTTATGATGGTATTGTGCATAATGTGTATCTATAGCATGCCCATTAGTGTATGATGTTCAGAGTAAATATTAAATTAGTTCCGTAATGATGTGAACTATGATGATAAAGCATGTGCATAATATGTTAGACTGTTGAGCCTGTGTGTAATAAGTGATAGCTCTAATCCTTTAAAATGAGTATTGTATGATAAGAAGTGGTGAATGCTTTTGTATCTGATTAGCTGTAGCAATTTAGACTAGCTTGATTCGGCTGGGACTCACATCCCTAGTCGCTAGTGGAGTATGTATTCTCTTAGTCGGTCGGGATTCACATCCCTAGTCTCCAGTGGAGTATGTCTAGCCTCAGTTAGTCGAGATTCTCCTTAGCTGAGAATGTTTCCCTTGGTCAGCCAACGACTCTATATCATAGCATTCTCTGCCTTTGACAGTCATGGATTTCCTCTAGCCGAGACGTATCCCTTAGACAGTCAAGGACTCTCCCTTTGACAGTCACGGATTCTCCCTTGGACAGTCAGGGACTCTCTTTGATATCAGTCACGGCATTGTACCTCTGTATTATTCCTGTTTATTATGTTTTATGCATCATTTGACCTCATGTTAATGAATGTCCCTATAAAGTGATTACGTTATTATATATGTGTATATCTTATATAAGATTGTGGTATCTTCTTTCAGTTAATATTACTATTAACATGTGTTTAAAATTAATTTGTCTTGGTAGATTTGTATGTTTAGTTTAATTACGCTTCCCGCATGCTCAGTACATTCGAAGTACTGACCGCATGCCTTCTTGTGCTATATCGTTTCATGATATAGATTCAGGTCTCAAAACTCAATATCGTGGTTAGATACGCTCCATCCTCTCTCAGCTGATAGTGGTGAGTCCTCATCTTCCGAGGACGAGAATTTATATTTCATTTTCCTTATGTTTCATTTTTTAGATGTTGAAAGCTAGCTGGGGGTTTGTCCAAGTAACTCATCCGTTTAGTAGAAGGCTTTCAGACTTGTTTATATAGTTTCAGCATTGCATCTAAGTGTTACCAAATATCTCTTATGGTTTCTATTAGATTCTTGTTATTAACTTCCGCTTATTTATGTTTTTGGTCATTTCTAATTTTAAGTGTTATGCTATGATTATGCCATGGGTCGACTTGGAGCCCTTTCAAGGTTGTTTGCCCTGTGTTACGGCTAGGGTGTGAACTCGGGTCGTGACAAGGTAACACCAATTCACTATTCTTTTTCTCTTTTTGATGATTCAAGGTGTTTCTCAACCCATCATTTCATTCATTTTGATCACAATTTTGTGCTACCTCATATTTAAACTCATCACATTTCTCCCTTTCTTGTAAACACCCAAACATAGGCTTTTTTCCTCTTTTCCATTTATTTCCTTATCTCTCCCTATGTCTTCGGCTTCAAACCCTAATTATTTTCATTCATTCAGCATTTGCAATTAGGGAGAATGGGTGCAAAAGAAGAGCATTACAAAGGGGAATTGCTTGTAATGTGGCTTCCAAGAACAAATAGTCAAAGGTGCAACATTGGCTAGCAAGAAAAAATATTTTCGGAGGTCATTTTGGGTGAAGTGACTAATAAAAGAAAAGCTTAAAATCATGTTCTAAGTTCAACTACATCTAGGATTTTTTCTTGAGTCACACTTAGGGCAAGTTACAGACAAGCACAGATGCATGAGACTCATTCAAATGACCTTAAAAGACAAGGCATCACACCCAAATAGTTCACACAAGCAATTATTATCACAGGACTTTGCTTCAAGACAAGAGAGCATGCAAATCCACAAGCCAAATAGGGAATATGCAATGTATGACAACAGAGTGCTACATTTCTCCTTTCAAATGCATATTTTTCTTTCAAATTAATTTTTCATGCCACACAATTTTTTTATGGTACCTCTCAAAAATAGCTCCACAAAAGACTCAAAGAAAGACATGGCATTTTTCCTTATGAGAGTCGCCTCAAAATCTATTATTGGGAAATGTCAATCTGGTTTAACAACAAAAAGAAAAGAAAAAGAAATTTCTGCTTGAGAAAGAACCATTGTATGAAAAACATTCTTGGAGTTTAATTACTATCTACTATTTACATATGCGAAAATCAAACTTGAGTCACAACTTTAGGCAATAAGAATAAAGACCTATTCATTGACACTAACAACAAAGACAAATTTTCTATTCATCTATTCAGAAATTTAACAAAGCAAGCAGCCTGACAAGGGCAATCATCAAACATAGTTAAAATGAGCCCGACAAAGGCTCACAAATCCTCACAAGACAAAAACAAAAGCCTAACAAGGGCCACATAAAATTATTAACAAAATAAATTATCACCCCCAAAGGAACACTCATCCCACCCCCAACTCAAATACTATATTGTCCCCAATGTAAGCATACAAAACAAAGAGGGAGAGAGCTCCATGAAGTGGTAACTCATCCTCATCCTCATCCCCATCTTGGCCCTCATTGCCTAGATTCTCTGCCTCCTCCCCCAAGCCCTCGACAAGTCGTTAATGGGACCTCAAACTATACAAGGGGCAGCTAACGCTGCATCAAGAGCACTCATATTGGGCACCTCCATGGACGTCCGACTCTTCCACACCCTTACTTCAGTCTGGAGAGAAGTGACAGCCCCCGCCACAACATCCACCCGTTTGCACAGCTTGGTCAGACTCTCGTACATGGACTTCATCTCCTTTTTCACCGTTTGGGCAATAAGGGCAGGGAGCCTTTTAGCCAACTTTTGAAGCTGGATCTCATGAGAGTTAGTCATCTCCAAAAGCCTGTGGAGACTTCTTAGTTGGGAGGATGTTGGAAGGGGTGAGGCTCTCACAGGAGGGGCTTCGCTTGAAGCTTGTGCCGATGTCTTTGGATGTGGCATATTAAGATCTAGAGCCAGTGGGGTTTTCTCAGAACCATGGGAGAAGGATCCTTCTAGAGAATCAAAAGCTTGCAGCCGCTTCCTCTTGCTTTTGGGAGCATCCACATCCTGTTTGCGATCCACCGTAATGACACTGGTAGTGGAGATTGGGGCTTCATCTAGGAACCGTAGCACTCTAGCTTGCATGTATAAATGAGATATGAGCACCGCATATGGAACTTAGATGCCAGCTTGCCTGGCTTTTCTCTTTATTTTCACAGCCACAATTTCCACAAAATTTATGGAGACCCTAGTCACGATTCAGGTGATGAGGATAGTTGCTTCTAAGCTGACCCGCTGCTCATTGTTTGAAGGTATTATATGGCAAAAAATGAAGCACAACCATAGCTTGGCCTCAAAATGAAGATCATGGAGAAACATTTTGCAGCCCATGGTGGCCCAGAAGGGTGTGTCTGCAACAATAAATGGAGCTATCCAGCGGAACTGGTTCTCCTTATCAACAATTCGAGCTGTATATTCAAATCTGGTGTCAATATCATCCTCCCAAAGGAGAGAATTAATGGTCGTTGAAGTGATTTCGGCCTCTACACCCCACACCCTTACTAAAGGTAGGAAGGAAAATTCGCCCACCTTACCCTTGTGATGCATACTCTTCTTCCTGGTTTGATAAGAGGCGTAAAATTCTGGGACAAGGCTGGGGTAGTATTCGGGGAGTGGATTGGTGAAAGCATGCCATTGGCGGTCATAGAAATAAGTGATGATGTTGGGGATATCACCTCGCAGCCCCACCAAGTCAAACCGCTTCTAAATAGTGATTGAGCGGCCCTTGCAGATAGCATAGTGCCCTTTTATGTCGGGCACACAAAATATTATGGCCTCTTGGGAGTTGGTGGGTACTGTGGATGCCTTTGCATACCCCTTTCTTTTGGTGGAAGAGGAGGTTGGGGCCTTACCCTGGCTCGAGTTCCTGGATGAAAACATATTCTAAGAAAAACCATGTTAATGCCAAACAACCAAGAAAATAAAATAAAAATAAAAATAAAAATAAAAATAAATATAAAAATAACATCTATCCTAAACTAAGGCAAGGAATTATAACAATCGAAGGACAAACAATTAGAACTTCTGAGATGTGAAGCACTGGCAGTGGCGCGAGACACCGGCGAAACGAAGATGAAGATCCATGAACCGCTGGACCTTAATAGAACTCTGGGAATACCAGGATTAACCGGAGACACACTCTCATTTTATTGGTCTCTACTCACGGAATGCCAGTGTAATGCAGGTCTGCGGCAGTGGCCTGAAGCCCTTAACCCCGACCTGCGTTCCATCCAGTGTTTTGACGAGCCTGACCGGTGGTTCACCGATGGTTGCCTAACAATGAAATTTTTCCCAGACTAGTTGAAATGGAGAAACACTCAGATTCAAAACTCACCCACTCAACATAGAAATAGAAAAATAAGTAAATGTGACAATTTACCCTTAAGAAAGACGTCACTCCATCTATCATCCGGGCAAATAATGCAATTTAAGCACACATGGGGTTACTCAGACTTCACCCCAAACTAAAATCAACCACACTAAGAAGCAAGAATTTTGGCATGAAGAAGACCCACACTGGCATTGAACATTATCTCACTACCTCCACATACCCACAAAATGGATAATAGCAAAGTACCACAAGCATTATCACGGGGGTAATGGGGAAACATTACTGGGGACATTCTATGCTCATATTCCCAAAATATTTCATATGTTCCCAATCAATGATCAAAAATAGAGGAAGAGTGACATAAAAAATGGATTAGAAATCACAAAGAGGAGAAAGATCAAAACTTGCAAGAAAGTTCTTCACACAACTTTTCTTTCTTTAGTATATTTGAGAATAGAGTGAGTAGTGATGAAGATGGGAATGAAGTATGTGTTTTATAGGAGAGATGGAGTGAAGGGGATTGGTATGTGACAAGGTGGATTTAGTGGTGGCAAGGTGGAAAGGTGGTGTATGGGGAAGTGAAAAAGGTGTAATGGAGAAGTCGGAAGGTGGAAGAAAGGGTTTATGGGGATTTGGAGGGGTTTTGATCGATATTTTTAAATACCCGGGTCGAGTCAATCCATGGAGAAGTCAAAAAATTTTATAAGATGAACTTACATACACCTTTCCAATTCACTAGTACTCTTCCGGCGATTGGCCAGCGAGTTGCAAATTGTCACCGATGATTTGCTGGTTGGATCGCCGAATATACCCCAACTTCTAGGTGCACTGTTTGAATCCGACAATTCACCGGTGGTTCGCAAATTGGTATCAAGGTTCTGTCGGCGAGTCGCCGATTTCTTCTCTTCTCTCCCCTTCTTTTGTTCATTACTTGCGATAGGGCAGCATTTTTCATGTTGGCATCGACATTTCTCCAATCTAACCCTATGCCTGCGCTAATTTTATCCTCCATTTTTTTGTATCCAAGCTGCCTACAAAAACAAAAAGAAAAAAACATCAAAATGCTCAAGATAAAAATGCTTGGGTTGCCTTCCATTAAGCGCCTTAGTTAATGTCGTGGAACGACAGATACCATCTCAATTTCTAGCACTCTGGAGGGTCATCCTCCGATTCACTTTCATCATCCATAGATGCATAATGCTCATCTTCACCATTAAGGACTGCCATAACATTACACTCATCTGGGGGTTTGATAGGCTAACATATATTGAAGCTGACCTCGTCACCACCTACTCGGAACTTAAGCTCCCCAAGCTCCATATCAATCAAAGCCCTTCCCTTTTCTAGTAGAGGTCACCTTAAGATTCGACACCTCGATGTCATTTCACAATCCAGCACAATGAAATTAGGTGGGAGTATGAGTTTATCCACCTTCACAAGAACATTAACTAGCACTCCAACGGGTCTTTGGTTTGACCTATCTACCATCAACAACCTTGTAGAGGTAGTTTTTAGACTCCCTAACCTGAGCTTTTTGAATATCATGAGAGGCATGAGATTGATACTAGCCCTGAGGTCACACAAAGCCTTATAGAATATGCACAAGCCAATTGTGCAAGAAATGGTGAATGCTCCAGGATCTTCACATTTTGGAGCAAGGTTGCTAGTCATGACATCACTAGAATGATGGGTTATCTCATTGGTGACCATATCCACCACTTTCTTTTTCTTCAAGAGTTCCTTCATAAATTTTGCATATCATGGTATTTGAATCAAAGCATCCACCGGCGGTATATTGATAGATAATTTTTTGAACGTATCTATGAATTTTGGAAATTGATTATCCTCCTTTTTGTCCAACCGTTGTGGATATGGCAGGGGAACTCTTACTTCATCGTCCTTGTTACTAGGGGCTTTCATGCCTGCATTCACATGAAAATTATCTGACGGCGTCAAGTCAACATCTCCCTTATCTTTTCCTTCATCATCATCACCCATACTTGGTGCTTTTGGCACCTCATTCAACACATCATCGTCAATTGCCTTCGGGGTATCAACATATTCGGGCTTCACTCCCACATCTTTCAATATCTTACCACTCCTAGTCATAATTGCCATGTAATGACCATCTTTCTTTGGGTTCAGGATAGTATCACGAGAAAGTACACCCTTCATGTGAGGGTTCATTTGTGCAGATAAATGGTTCATTTGTTCTTTGAGTTATTTTATTTAAGTTGAGTGGGATCTAATGGTCTGGGCGAGGTTAGACACCTCCCCTTCAACTCTCTAACCCTACTGTCAGTGGATTCTACTTTCTTCAACACTCGGGATAACATGTCCTTAATCTTTAAGCTTATTACATCACTCACCCCGGGTTGTGCTTGAGGTGTTTCTACTTTTGGAGGAAGTATGTAAGGGTTAGAACTTCGGTTATATCGCTCTCCTTCGCAAATTTTCTCTCTATTCCTTCATCGNAGGCTAGGTTTCTACTTTTGGAGGAAGTATGTAAGGGTTAGAACTTCGGTTATATCGCTCTCCTTCGCAAATTTTCTCTCTATTCCTTCATCGATCATTTCTCTCCCCCCATACAAGATTATCATGGTTTCTCCAACCTCAATTCTCCTCCCTTGGGTGCCAAGGGCCTTGATTGGAACCTTGATACCCAGGGCGACAACCCGCCCAATTTGCCTGACATGTATTAACATTCCTCCTCATATCTCGGGGGTGAAGTATCATCATCAAACTAAGCATGGGGTTGAGCATCCACGACATTCGCATTCTTTTACCAGCTCCCATCACATATTTTGTCATCAACTCTAGCTGGGTCATCATTTTGGCAAGAGTTTCATCTCTAGCCTCATCTATCTTCCTTAATTCCACACTCAACAGATTTAGCGCAACACCTCTAGAAGATACCTCTGCTTCTCTAGTATGCCATGCTCGATTGGTTTCTGTCATTCTATCACGTAATGCCTTGGCTAGACCATAGGGCCGATCCATGAATTATCCTCCAGCCAAATTATTTGACACAGACTTATTGATAGAATCCAATGATCAGTAGAAGCTTTGAAGTAGAACCCCATCGGGTAAGTCGTGGTTTGGAAAAATGGCTACCTTTTTTTTAAACCTTAACCACGCTTCATGGAGTTGTTCCCCTGCATGTTGTCAAAAATTAGTAATGTCATCCCTCAAGCTGCAACATCCTCAAGGGAGGAAAGAACCTATCCATAAATGCCTCCGTGTGTTCATTCCAAGAGGTAATTGAACTGGGAGGCAACTCCTCCAACCACGAGGTTTCTTTCCTAGTAGATGAGAATAGATAGAGTCTCAATATGATTGACTCTTCTTTATGAAAGTGCATAAATAATCGTTGTACCAAAACAAATAATTCGATGGGCATCGGGGTCAAAACCCACAAGGAATATCAGTTGATCACAAAATAGTCGTCTATTAAATTGAACTAATTTGCATCAAAGTTGAAAAACATATAAGAGAAAGTTGGGGAGTCACAATTTTTGAAATAAAATATAGAATTGCTAAAAATAGGGGCAAAGTATAGAAAAGATCAATGGAGAGACTACTAGGGGTGTGATATTAATAAGGGCTTCAATGGGTAGGAATTATGAATTGCTCCTATCTTTACTAAATAATATGATTAACTGTGGATTAGGCGACATGTTAAGTTTCTCAACCAATTAGATGTCTTATACCTTGGGTTCTCTCAAATCCCAAGGTTCATCTTCACAACAACCACAATAGCTTGGGTATGGATTCACCATTTCTAGCTCCAATCCTTAATGGATGTGTAATAATGGTTTTTGACTATATCTTGCCCAATCCCATATAATTACCATCTAAATACCCATTAATGTTTTCTCACCCATACCTTAATTTTCTTTTTCAAGGAAAATCAAAGTAAGGAAGTACAACCCACATTTGCAACTATGAGTTTTCAACTAAAACTTTAGAGGAAACACTAAAATCATACTAATTGAGTAAATCTAAGATCAAATACACAATACCCAATCCAAATCAACCCCAATTATTCACACACCCCTAGAAAAGAATTTAGCTACTCATGTAAGTAAAAATAGACATTGCATTAATCAACAATTCAATATCCATTCACAAACTTGAGTAAAAGAATTTCAAGCAAGGTCTGAACTCCAATGGAAGTTTCTACCTTCATAATGAAGAAGATGACTCTTTCTCCTTATCCTTCTCTACTTTCTATACAAGCGAAAAGCAATAGAATAATCAATACTTGTAGAAAGGAATATTTAAGTCTTTTATGAGAGGTATAAAAAATAGGGTGCAGATCTGCTTCTTTTTTTTTCATGTTTGATATTTTTTCCCCTGGTTGATGGGCCACACTTGTGATTCCAGGTGGTTCGCTGGTGCAGGTTCGCAAAACACCGATCATCTAGAGCTGAAGGACAATGATGTTTTTGTCTCTTCAGCGCTAGCATCGGTGGTTCACCGGTGCTGATCCGTGGATTTCCGATTGGTCCCGGCTCCTGGCAGTAAATTCTTCAGCACATCAGGTCGGAACCGAAGATTTGTCGATGCTCATCTGTGGTCCACTGGTCTCCACCCTTATTCTAGACAGTAGGCAACTGCGATCAATCCAGCATTTAGCTGGTGTCCTTCGATGGAGCGCTGGTCAGCAACTTTATTTCCATGCTTTCTTCTAGATTTCATGATTTTGTCCATTCAAGTTAAGTACCTAAAAGGATCAAAAATAAAGAGGCATAAAATCCACCTAATTGACTTGAAAACTATGCAAAAACTCTTATTTAAGAGCCTAATGCGTTGGTACATTACCAACTCATCACTCGATTGTCCAAGTATCCACCGGAGATGGTTGCTGATCCCAGGGCTCATGTGAAAAAGTTTGTGAATGGAGTGATAGATAACTTAGTCAAGGAGTGAAGGACCGCCATGTTGGTCAATCACATAGATTTCTCCCGATGGGTCATATATGCCTAGTAGATAGAGGTGGAGTAGATAACAGAGAAGGAGAGAGAGGAAAAGAAGGTTAGGATAGGGAGTCATGTGAACTTTTAGTAGAGGTCTGGTAGTGATCATCACCCTCATTTCCACTAGAATTCATCAGCCCAGCTCCATCATCAGCTAGTGTTTCGTCCAGACCTCAAAGAGACTAGATAGGCAAAGCATCAGGCTCTATGGGTCAGATGAGCATGAAAGGAGAGCACACCATTATTCCTTGTAGGAAGTGTGGTAGGAAGAACCCTGGTGAGTGCTTGGTTGGTATTAAAGGTTGTTTCGGGTGTCGGAAGCTCAGATATATGCTCAGAGATTTTCCTTCAGCTAGGCAGGGCGACAATAGAGGTCGTGCCCAAGCTACCACTCCATCAGCTCCAGCTGCTTGCCCATCTTAGCAAGGACACCTCTTCTAGTGCTGGTGGCAAGAAGCGCCACAACAGGTTCTGTGCATTCTCTTCTAATTAGGAGTAGGAGGTCTCTCCCGATGTGGTCATTGGTATGTTGCTAGCATTCCATCTTGATCTGTCTGCATTTTAAAATCCATGGTCTACCTTATATTTTGTGAGTCCTTATATTGCTGTTAGTTTTGGAGTCAGTCCCAAAATCCTATCAGAACCCTTCTCAGTCTCTACTCCTATCGGTGAGTCAGTTTTAACTCGACGGGTGTACACAAATGGCCCTGTCACAATTCTTTATAAAGTCACCTCAGCCAACCTAGTGGAGTTATATATGACCGACTTTGATTTTATATTCGGTATGGATTGGTTACATGCATGTAATACCTCAGTCAATTGTAGAACCCGTACGGTAGAGTTTTGATTTTTAGGTGAGCCAGTCCTAGAGTGGAAGGGTAGTTCAACGTGCCTGTAGGTCACTTTATTTCCTATCTCAAGGCCAGGAAGATGATATCTAAGGGTTGTGTATATCGTGTAGTTCGGGTCAAGGAATCTACATTTTAGACCCTGACTCTTAAGTTGGTTCCTGTTGTGTGTGAGTATCTGGAGGTGTTTCTAGATGATCTACCAAGAGTCCCGCCCGAGTGGGAGATTGACTTTGGTATTGACCTTCTCCTTAATACTCACTCCATATAAATTCCTCCTTACAAAATGGCTCCAGCAGAGCTAAAGGAGTTGAAAGAGCAATTGAAAGATCTCCTAGATAAGGGTTTCATCAGGCCTAGTAAATTGCCATGGGGTTCTCTAGTTCTCTTTGTTCGGAAGAAGGACGGTTCCCTTAGAATATGTGTTTATTATCGACAGTTGAACAAGGTCACAATAAAGAACAAGTATCCCCTCCCCAAGATTGATGACATGTTTGACTAGCTTCAGAGTGCTAAGTGCTTTTCCAAGATAGACCTCAGATACGACTATCACCATCTCAGAGTTAGGGAGAGTGACATTCTGAAGATGACCTTCAAGAATCAATATGGACTATGATTTTGTAGTTATGTCTTTTTGACTAACGAATGCTCTTGCAGCTTTTATGGATTTGATAAACTGAATGCTTATGAAATATTTTGATATGTTTGTGATTGTATTCATAGGTAATATTCTCATATACTCTCGGAGCAAGGAGGAACATGCCTCTCATTTGTGGATTATGTTGCAGACTATCACGGGTCACCAACTATTTGCTAAATTCAACAAGTGTGAGTTTTGGCTGAATTTAGTAGCATTCTTAAGAAATGTGGTGTCTAGCGAGGGTGTGCAGGTGGACTCTCAAAAGATAGAAGAGGCGAACAATTGTCCTAGTCCTGTCAGTCCAATAGATATTAGGAGCTTCTTGGGTTTAGCTGGCTATTACAGGAGATTCGTAGAGGATCTATTGCAGCACCATTGACTAAGTTGACCCAAAAGAAGGTCAAATTTTAGTGGCCGGATTCTTGTGAGGAGTTTTCAGGAGTTTAAGATTTGACTTACTTTAGCCCCAGTACTGACCCTACCAGAGGGCACGAATGGTTTTATTTTATATTGTGATTCTTCTAGGGTTGGTCTGTGTTGTGTGTTGATGCAACATAGTAAGGTCATCGCGTATACCTCTAGACAGTTAAGACTCATTAGGAGAATTATCTGATGCATGACCTAGAGTTGCCAACTATGATATTTTCTTTGAAGATTTGGAGGCACTATTTGTATGGGTTGCATCTAGATGTGTTTACGGACCACAAGAGCCTTCAGTACGTGTTCACTTAGAAGAACCTGAATTTGCGACAAAGGAGATGGCTAGAGCTTCTCAAGGACTATGACATGACTGTCCTTATCATCCAGACAAGGTCAATGTGATGGTGGATGCTCTTAGTAGGCTATCCATGGGGAGTGTGTCTTATGTCGAGAATGGGAGGAAGGATTTGGTGAAGGATGTCCATAGGCTTTCTTGTTTGGGGGTTCGCCTTACAAATTCGATAGATGGTGGTGTGCTTGTTCAGAAGGGGTCAAAATCTTCCTTGGTGATGGTAGTTAAAGCTAGGAAAGATAAGGATCCTATTCTAGTAAAGCTAAAGGAAGTTGTCCAAAATCAGATGGTGGAGGTTTTCTCCCAAGGGGGAGATGGCGTCCTTCGATATCAGGGCTGATTTTTTGTGCCGACAGTAGATGAATTGAGAGAGCAGATATTGGGTGAGGCTTATGTCTCTTGGTAATATATCCATCCAAGTGCCACCAAGATGTATCGTGATCTACAAGAAGTCTACTGGTGGAAATACATGAAAAAGAACATAGCGGAGTTTGTGGCTAAGTGTTCTAATTGCTAACAGGTGAAGGTTAAGACAACTTCTCTCCTCTCAATGACCACTGGAATAGTGAAGCTCCTAGGATCTTTCAACTTCTTTGGAATGTTATTTTGCATTCGGGAACTGCACTCTTCCATATGTGCTACAGTCTCAAACTCCATGAGACTTCTTTTGTTTGCCATGATATCCTTCAGATACTTGGTGTATTTCAGAACCTCCTGCAAAAGCTCCACCAACTGTAGATTCACATGTACCTATTTCAAAACATCAAGAAAGTTCTTACAAGTTGTGTCCTCCTTCTGCTTCTTGAATCTTTGTGGGAATGGAGGAGGTGGTCTGACTTCTACTACTTTTGGCTTTGACATGCTTGACTCACCAACCTCATGCTTGGACCTCACAACTTTCTCTTCCTCTGTTTTGTCATTTTTGGGTATCACTTCACCCAGCTCTTTCTCACTGTGCAAAGAGATTTTGCTCACATTCTCCTTGGGGGTTTTCTCGGTGTTACTGCGAAGTTCCCCTTGGGCTCTATTAGTCTGCTGAAGGGATAATTGCCCCATCTGCCTTTTCAACTCGTGGATGGGCTTCTGCCTCATTAATCATCTGAGTCTGCTGAACCATCCACTTCTTCATCATATCCTCTAAAGAACTGCCCTACTGCTGGCCCTGCAGTCTTTGGAAGTTGTTATGGGGTCTTTGGATATTCTGGTTCCCTCCCCATGAAGGATTAGTTGCATTCTTGTACCCTTGGTTGTAACCATTTCCTGCAAAACATCTACCATGACCTTGTTTACCGACAAAATAAACAGACTCTGGGTTTAGAGGGCAATGTGAATAAGCATGGCCTTCTCCACACACCTCACATGATGGTGGTGGAGTTTGAACTTGCTAAACCTGGTTCACATGGGTTTCAACAGTGTTGTCACTAACTTGCTAATCACATTCACCAACTGGTTAATATCTGCTCGGATTACTGATACACTATCAACTTCAAGTTTTCATGGCACTTTTCCTGATACGAAACACTCTACTTGAATCTTGATATTCTTGACTCCAAGCTGACATATGATTCAGTTGATCTTCTATCTCATCATAGCTCTTAGACAAGATTTTTCCCCGTGCTGTAGTGACAAGCAAAATTTTCGACTCTGGCTTCAAACCTTCTATGAAGTTGTGCCCAATTATTTCCTTTGGCTGTATATGGTGCAGGCAATCTCTCAAATATCCCTTGTATCGTTCCCACACCTCAGCTAAGGTCTCACCATCTTTCTGCACAAAACTTGAGATCTTTCCTCTCAACTCCTTTGTCCTCCTTGAAGAGAAGAACCTATTGATGAACTTGTTTGAAAGAGCCTCCCATGTAGTGATGGAACCTATTGGCTCATTCAGAAGCCACTCCTTATCTTCACCAATCAACGAGAAAGGGAACAACATGACTTAACATACTCATCTGCCACATTCTGATAGGAAAGTTCTCACTAAACTCCACGAACATCATCAGGTATTGGTGTGGATCCTTGTGCGGCTTGCCCTGATATTAACAAGTATTCTGAACCAATCGCACAATTTTGTACTTCAACTGAAAACTTCAAGTGATTGCCGACTTGATGATCGCTTTAGAAGAGTTCTCCAAGTTTGGCTGGGCAAAGTTAAGCATTAGAATCCTCTCCTGGTTGTTTCCCTATGCCTGCTCATGGTTTTCTGCCATAGCTAACCTGCGAAAAGTTCTCTCAATCTCTAAATCAAAATGAGTCAAGGTTGGTTGCTGACTTCTCGTAGCTAGCATACACTAACACAGCACCTGAAAACTTCAACAACCAACAAGAAAACGTAAAATGCAGAATAGTAGAATAAAAATCCTAACTTAGAAACAATTAATCCATCTTCAATTCCCTTGTAACAATGCCAAACACTTGATGTCGCCCAAGCGCACACAAGCACATATGGTCGTCAAGTAATATAGGATAGTAAAGTCTTGATTATCGATCCCACAGAGACTTGTAAGATTAATTGCTCAAGGTTAACACTTTATATGACTATTCTAATAAACATAGATGAAAATAGCGAAGAGTTTGGAGATTATACGACTAAATCATGAAAATTAAATTAACTAATATAGTGAATGCCAATTCATAAATGTTGTAATACAAATGATGATGAGAATCTAGGGTATTGACACTTCCGCTTCAGGTTGAGTTTTAAGACTTGAATACACTAGTATAATTCTTCTTAAGGTTGCTAGTTGCAAGTTACTATCTCATTTCTTTCCATTCTCCCGAACATTCAAGAACTATCTCATGAAACCTAGCGCCTATATCCCTATGGTCACAGGAGAAACATGAAACGACAGTTGTAGCTACTTGTATTTAACTAAACAGGTTTTAAGGGTATATTTCTATTCTCAACAATAAAATCTATCTTGAACCCATTGGACAAGATTAATTAGAACCTATTCTATAATTACTTTTAACCCTTTTTTATCCATCTCCTGAGTTCAACCAAAAGCCAACATATTATATTCGTGAGGTGATCAAGCTAACGAATAAGCAATGAAAATAAGCAAGGATAAACAACCTTTAATGAAGAATTAAGAACTAGCATAAACAAACTTTAAAAATTCAACCATCTGCTATGGCGAAAACCCTAGAATAAGAGTTTAGTAACTCATGTTCAAGAGAAGAACTAAAGAATTCATCAGTTGAATAAGAAACATAAGTTAAAGAAAAAACCTAGAAATTGAACTTGTCTCTTAATCCAAGAACTGCGTACAAAGTGATTAATACGATGAATGATACCTAACAAAATGCCCTAGATTTTATATTTATATGCATAGTGTCAAATGACTCTTTTTCCCTTGAGAGTGCAACTTATAAACTTGAAAATTTGTCCCGAATAGCAGTTGGCGCGCCACACCATCCACTGCACTAGAATCTTGGCTTGAAACTCTTCTGATGTTTGTCCTCTGGCGTGCAAAGTTGGCGCGCCGCACCATCCACTGCACTAGAATCTTGGCTTGAAACTCTTCTGATGTTTGTCCTCTGGCATTCCACACCAACTAATGCACCAAAGTGTTAGTCAAATTTTCTGAAGTTTTGAGCCTGGCGGCCACTCCATCGAATGCACCAAAGTGTTGGAAAGATTTCCTAAGTCTGAAATGCTCCTAGCGCACCACTTCACTCATCTCGCCAAGGTGTTGAGCAAAAATTCTTCTAAAGTTAAGGTCCTGGTGCGCCATGCCACCCAACGCACCAACTTGAGCACAATTTTCTCTGAAGTTAAGGGTCTAGCCCACCAGCCAGCTAGACGCCAGACTAATTTTTGCGAACTCTTCTTCCTTCACACCTTGGATCATTTTTGAGTCCTTATTACTTGGTTTCCTGATCAAAACATCTAGAAACACTTGTTAGCTCACAAGACACACATAAACATGAATTCATGCATTTCATAAGGATTATGATCTCAAAACAAGACAAAATATGGGTAAAAACATTGAAAATGGGCATAAATATATGCCCAACATCACCTAGCCTTAGGAGGATTAAAGAGAGCTCTTCAAACTGATAGGGTTGATCTGGAGGTAGAACAATATCAAAAAAATTATTTAAGGCGACTTTTAAAAGCCCTAAAACCCCTATGTGGCGCCCCATGTGACGAGTCGTCAGTCCCTCGATGGACCATCTACTTTCCCAACAATTTGGGGTGAGATTTCATAGTTTATGGTAAAGATTGCCGGATCAATCTTGACGCGCTGTCAGGTGGTTGATGAGCCATCAGTCTTCCCATCACACCTAGTTGTGCTCCACTAAATTGCTCTTAACTTTTTACTCTGAACTTCGATTGAAGCAAGGTCAGATGTGTTGGAAACAAGACTCAAAGGAATTAAATTTGATATATTGAATCATCTATAAACACTTCATAAATTAGGAGTTATGATCATTTGAAGTTGATTATTGTAAGAACTTATATGAAAAATCAATCAGTAAAAAGGCTCTCAACTCAACTTTCTGCTAGAGGTTCCGTATCACCTTAATTTGCATCCAATGCATTTACCACACTTAAGAATTGATCTTAACACCTAGTTTCCATAAGAATTTAGCCGGGTTGGGGTCTATCTACATACCTAGATGGCTTCAAACTTAGCTCAAAAGTATGAGGCATTACAACATGTTGATTTGTTCAAAAACCACAAGAGCCTACAATATGTGTTCATCCAAAAGGAGTTGGATCTTAGATAGAGGAGGCGGATTGAGTTGCTCAAGGATTATGACATCAGTATTCTCTACCACCAAGGTAAGGCTAATGTAGTTGTTGATGCTCTTAGCAGGCTATCTATGAGAAGTACAACTCATGTAGAGGAAGAGAAAATAGAGTTGGCTAAAGATGTGCATAGACACTTACGCTTGGGAGTTTGCCTTCTAGACTCCAAAGAAGGTAGTGTTCTTGTTCAAAATGTGGATGAATCATCTCTAATGGCAGAAGTTAAGGAAAAGTAGGACATAGATCCTCTCTTGCTTCAGTTAAAGTAAGATGTCCACAAGCATAAGGTATTGATTTTTGCACAAGGAGGAGATGGTGTCCTGAGGTATCAAGGAAGGTTATGTGTCCCGAATATGGATGGTCAAAGAGAGGATCATGGCAAAAGCACAAAGCTCCTAGTTTTCAATTCAACCAGGTTCCACTAAGATGTACCATGACTTGAGGGAAGTCTATTGGTGGAATGGTATTAAGAAAGCCATTGTAGACCCTGTGGCTAGATGGCCGAATTGCCAATCGGGTAAGGTCAAGCACCAAAGGCCATGTGGTGTGGCCCATAACATAGCAATCCCTTAATGAAAGTGGGAGACGATCAATATGGACTTTATCACCGATCTATCAAAGTCACGTAGGCAACATCACTCTATTGGGTAATTATAGATGGAAGGACCAAATCAGCTCATTTCTTACCGGTTAAGACTACGGATTTAGCTGAGGACTATGCCAAATTGTATATTCAAGAGATAGTCATACTTTATAAATTTCTATTATCCATCATATCAGATAGGGGCACACATTTTATCGCTTAATTTTGGAAGTCATTTCAAGAAAGGTTTGGATTTGAAGGTGAACTTTAGCACAACTTTTCATCCACAGAAAAATGGTCAAGTAGAGTGGACTATTTAGATGTTGGAGGATATGTTAAGGGAATGTGTTATTGATTTTAAAGGGAATTGGGATGACCATTTACCTTTTACTGACTTTGCATATAATAGTGGTTATCACTTCAGTATTCAGATGGCTCCCTATGAGGCTCTTTATAAGTAGAGGTGTAGATATTAGATTGGTTGGTTTGTAGTTGGTGAAGCAGAGTTGATAGTACCAAAATTAGTTCAAAAATCCATGAAGAAGGTTAAGATCATAGAAGAAAGGTTAAAGACTGCAATGAGTGGCAAAAAGTCATATACAGATGTGAGAAATAGAGACTTAGAGTTTGTGGTAGATGATTAAGTTTACTTGAAGGTTTCACTCATGAAGGTGTTATGACATTTGGGAAGAAAGGGAAACTCAGTCCCCTCTATACTGGTCCATAAAAGATTTCTAAGAGAGTTTGAAAGTTAGCCTATGAGTTGGAGCTACCAACCGAACTAGCATTAGTCCATCCCATTTTTCACATCTCTATGCTAAAGAAGTGTGTAGGAGACCCCTCAGTCATTATTCCTACAGAGAGTTTGGGGGTTAAAGATAACTTGTCATATTAGGAAGTTCTAGTTGATATTCTAGATTGTTAGGTTAGTAAGCAAAGAAACAAGGAAGTCACTTCTATGAAAGTGTTATGGAGGAATTGGCTAGTTGAGGGAGATACTTAGGAAGATAAAGCATAGATGATGGCCAAGTATCCTCATCTATTCCCTCCTAGTTTAGAATCATCTTGAGGTAACAGTCTCCTCTAGTAGCACTCTTATCAGTTTCGTGTCCCGTTAGTTATTGTTGAACTCCTTAGTATGGTTGCATATTCTACGAATTTAGTTAAGTTTTGTTTAGTTAGTCCAAGTTAGACCACCTATCAGTCAAGTTCAGTCTTCATTCAAGGACAAATGATCCTAAGAGGGAGATAATGTAACCACTCCAAAAGTCCCTATGTTCAGATCCTAGATATAAAGAAGAAAACCAGTACAAACTAGAGAAGTCCCCAAAGAATGACTCGTTAGGTGGGCCGTTGGTGGACCTAACGAATTGTTAGGTGAGTCATCTTGAGAAAAGTTGTGAAACCTGACATTTTCTTCCTAGAGACAATGAGCTAGGTAACGACTCATTATCCATAGTAACGATTCGTTCTGATAGGTCATGAGGTGAAGATTAGGAAGTGATCAAAATTGTTCTATTGGTGATGTGTCACGACCCGAGTCTATACCCTGGATGCGATATGGTGCCTAGAGCCACAAGTGACCCCATGCTAACCCATGGCATAGCATATTACTAACATGATCTTAACTTAAAGAGACAACTGAGTGGAAGTAATTAAACTTTAAGAAAAGACATTTTCATAGAAATACTAGGATAACTAAATATTTAGTCATGAGCCCAAATACTAAGACATACAGCTAAAAATACTAACTCTCTATCTGAAAGCCTCTACTAACTGATGAGCAGTTGGAACAAGTCCCCATTAACTCTACAAATCTGAAAACTAAAAGTAAGGACAAACAACTAAAAAGATCACAAGTCCATCCCTCGCATGATGAGGATTCACCAATAATCTCTGATAAAGTTCTGGAACATGTCTACCCGTGAGGCTGAGTCTGAATGCCTGAATCTATATCATAAAATGATATAGCACAAGAATTATGAGGTCAGTAATTGAATGCATAAGCTGAAGTTAGGTACAATGACCCTATCTAAGATGTATAAATACTGACATGATGTGATTGTCTGAAAGCAGTTAACGAAAATATAAGCAAAATTGATTTGAGGGTCATGTACATGTACTAAAGACTAAAGCTATAGCCGTACCTAAAAACTACAACTGATATGAACTATACTGAAACTGAATTGTATTATGGGAGAGTCTATTAACCGACATATAACCACGTGAGCTAGACGTGGAGCTTGATGTATAATCCCCATCGATAGGGCCTACTATACCTTTCTAGGATATAGTGACTAATCTGTGATCACTACTGAGGTCCATTTGGGCTAATAACCTATGGTGGCATGTAGTTCTGGGTACCTGGGTGCTGAACCTCGGCCCACTCGATGCTAAGTACTACTCCCAATGGAACAAATGTGTGAATATATATTGATAAGTCTAGAAACTAGTGTTCTAAGACTAAGTTAGAGCTACTTTATATGAAAGTATCCTGAGAGTCTAACGAACCATGAAAATACTAATAACTCAAAACTAGTGTTCTAAGACTAAGTTAGAACTACTTTATCTGAAAGTATCCTAAGAGTCTAAAGAACCATGAAAATACTAATAGCTCAAAACTAGTGTTCTAAGACTAAGTCAGAACTATTTTATCTGAAAGTGTCCTGAGAGTCTAAAGAACTATGAAAGTACTGATCATACTGAAATCATGAGAGAATCATATGTACAAACCATACTGAAATCATAAGAGAGTCATAAGTTCAAAATGGACCAAGTCATTCGAAAATAATGATAAATCATGGGGGATGAACCTTTAAAATCATGATGGTATCAAATGATGGAAATACATTATGCAATTGAGAGTAAAATCATGGACATCATATGCTATTCATCATAAGATCCTTGAAAACATGGAGAAAATAAGGGAAATCATACATTGAATGAAAATCCTAGGATATGATTTCTAGAGAATTAAATTTACTAGGGTTTTTGAAAATAATTGAGAGACAAGGGTGAAAGGAAACACTTATTGAAGTCTCATATACCTGATCTTGGAGAATCCTTACTAGAACTTGAATCTTTAAGGTCTTGGAGAGGAACCCTAGGTGTTCTTGAGAGCCTTGAGAGCTAAGAGAATTAGAATGCACGATGGTTTGAGAAGAAGGGGAGATTAAACTAGGAAAAACCCTCTAATATTCCCCTTAGAAAACCCAAACTGACCTCATTTTGGAGTTAGAAGCTTAGGAAATTTCTAAAATAACCTTAGGATATTGAATTGAAAAATCTGTCGGCAGTCATCATGGGTCGTGTTACGTGTCGTTGGTTCTCACCATGACTCATGGTGACCATCCGTTATCACAGAATCACCCCGGACAATTCTCTAAACTTCACATAAAGGTTCATCATAAGATACCATGATTCGTCCTATGGCCCGTGGTTGCTGGGACCCTTCTTGCATATTCTCTAAACTTTTTATCACCGTTCATCAGTACGGTTCGTCACACATTATCACGAGTTAAATCCTTTTGTGGCCACTGGAATCATGTTGCATACTCTCTAAATTTTATCCCACGACTCGTCATGAAAACTCGTCAATTTATCCAACGAGTCATCCTATGACTAGTTACGTATGGACCCTAGGCTTCCTAGGAACTAACATTTTGTGACTAATAGCCTCCGAAAACACTTCTCCAATAAACGAGGTGTCTATGGTTGTTGATAAAAAATAAATTTCTCAATGAGTGTCGGGGACGAATCCCAAGAGCATTGGAGTTAGATTATCCTAGTGCTATAAATCAACTCACATAAGTAAACTTCATGCCTCAACAATATAAAATGAAAATTAGGGGAAAAGAGTAAACAAGTATCAATATCAAATGTAAAGTAAAACAAGAGAAAGCAACTTGTTTCTATCAATATGAGGGACTAGGGGTGTGCATTCGATGGGGCGTCGACTAGAGAGGGGTTGATTAAGAGCCTTAGACTTGATTAAAACATGGATAGCTTTCACTATGGCTATACCCTATATTTTTCAACCAAAAGGATGGCATCACTTGGGTTTTCTCAAATCCCAAAGCCATAATCACAAAACAACAAATAAGCTTGAGGAAGAGTTAGACTATTTCTAGCTCTAATCCTTTAATAGAGCATGAATTTGGGTTTTGAACATCTCTAGCTCCAACCCATATATCCTATCTCCAATTCCTCACTATTGAATCCTTACCTAACCTTACTTCCCTCTTTCAAGTAAAAGCAAGATTATAAAGCTAAATCAATATTTGCAACTATTAATTATTGAATTTAAAAATTATAGAAAACAATAGACCATGCTTGCTTATAAATTTACGTAGAAATAATGAACACCCACTCAAGTCTAGACATCCATCATGCACACATAGCCCTAGCATGAAATTTATCTACTCATAATCAAGAGAGAGAAATTATACCAATAAAGAACTTCTCTAAACTCATCATATTAAGTAACCAAATCTCAATTCAAGTTCAAGGTCTACAATAATGGTGGTTTTTCCCAATGAAGAAGAAAGCAAAAATGTACTCTAGCTATCTCTATGTTGTACTTTCTCCTCTCTCCTCTATTCTCCCTCTGTTCTCTCCCTTGTATGTAAAATTGGGGTAAAAATCTATGAAATTCTTTTTGCACAGCTCCCAAAATTTCCCTTGGAAGCTTCTAAGGTACATTTGTGCATATCTGGATGAGATTTCCCTCCAGAATACGTGGCTCACTTGCGTGGAACATGCATTTCAAATGCCCTTCTGCGTCTCATAGATCATCTCTCAGGCTTAACTAGTGACCCTTTAATGCTATCTGCAATGGAATCTATAGTCAGTAGATGCAAATATGCGGCTTGCAAGTCTTGTTCACCAATCCTCCAGTATCATCTGTGTGGCACCTGCGTTTCGCAGGTACCTATGTGCAGCACACATGTCCTATTTTCTTTCAGCAGATTGCTTTCAGTTCAATTCTTTTATTTTCTTTGTCTAAGATAATGCCTGCACAAAATAAGATAAAAGACATAAAACCTTCCTAATTGAGTGAAAACAAGGCAATAGCTCATGCTTAAAAGCCAAATGAGTTGGTAAATTATCAACTTTTCAAACCCACAAACTTGGACTATTGCTGGTCCTCAAGCAAAGCATTCACTCACATGTAGAATTGACTTAAAAATATCATATCATGAGAGTTGCACACAAGAACATTAAGACTCAAGACAATCCCAAAATCACACACAAACTCAAAAATTAAAAAGACTCAAACAAGTGCTCAACTTCAATTGGCACCACCACAACTACTTGGCCTTATCACCATCAATCTTTCTATTCAAAATAGGGGACATTTTGATTCAAATAAAAATCAATAAGCATCTCAAGTCATTGATAATCAATATTCAAGGTTTTCCTATAAGTTCACTTCACAACTTGTCGCATTCATACCTCTCAATTGAAATCACAATTTTAACATTCACTCTAAGAATGTCATGCCACTCACCATAAGAGAGAATCCCAATCACATTCACGCAATTCACAAAAATAGGGATTATAAGATAATAAAAAAATGCTCACTCTCTCAAAGACATTCAAGTGCATACACATCGAACTATAGGCTTTCCCTTCATGTGACTCTCCTCTAACATAGAGTTGCCAAGCTTGAAATCACTAAAGACTTGCGGCTCATAATGAAGGCTAGAGGTAAAGGTAGGACATTATTTACTTCATGTGACTAGAACTTCCATAATGCCAATGTCACACCATTCAAACTTCCTGCTCATGCATAAAGAGTCAACTCCACCTTATCTCTCCCTTTTTCACCATCCAAATCGTCCCAAAGAGACACCTTTATAGCACCTTTGGTTTCTAATAAAGCCTTCTCTATGCAAGAGATAACATCACCCAATTTGTCTTCTTTCTTTTTATTAAAAGGGTTTCTCAAACATTCAATTTAATATTTTTATGCTAAGCAATTGGTGCTACCTCTCATTGAAGCTCCATCTTCTCTTTCCCTTTTGGGTATACCCCCAAACATAGACTTTTGCCTGCATCACATTTTATTTTCTCATTCTTCCCCAAATCTTGTGCTTCAAGCCCTCATTTTTCTTTTATCACTAGCAATTAAGGAGGAACGAGTTCCAAAGTAGAGGATTCAAAAAGTCTTAAGGCTTGCAATGTGGTTTCCAAGAAAAACGCTTAAGGCTAAAATATTGGTTGACTAGGATCAATGTAAAATGAAGGCCTTTTTTTCTATGAAGTGACTAGACAAATTGGTCCTAAGGTCATATTTCAAGCTAATCTACAGCTAGGACTTCGCCTTGTATCACATTCGGGGAAAGTTCTGGATGATATGCATACACATGAATCAAGAAAAAACCTTACCACATAAGGCATCACACTCCAAGGAGTTTAAGCTATTTACAAGATCAATTAAAAAGACATGACTTTTGACAAGCTATTTCGAGTATTGCACACCCGTCTTGTGAATCAAGAAGTCAAACAAAGGATGTGGACAATTCTCTTTCCAAATTTATCTGTCCCTTTTTATCTCAAAAGTCACACATTTGGCCAACAAAATTTTTTTATGGTGCCGCGCAAAATATGTGGAATGAGGACTCAAAATTGATACTAAGACTTGACATTTTCCCTTAAGAAAGTTATCTCTGAATCTATCATAGGGAAATGTTACTAGGTTTGACACAAAATAAATAAAACAAAATTTTTTCTCCTTGGGAAAGAATTGTGGTATAAAGAAAATTCTCGAAATTTATTTCCTGACTACTATCTACAAAGCCGATTGTTAAGCACGAGTTGTAGAACAATTGGCATACAAAACCAACCTGGCAATGGCAACTCACATCATTATTACAAGAACAATTTAATCTCGGCAAGAGTAAAAATTTAAATCAATTTCAAAACAAGTCCGACAAGGGAAATCTTTAATCCAAACCAACAACATTCAAATAAAGATATCATTACTAAAATATCAACCAAACAATATAAGCCCGAAAAGGGCAACAAAATCAACTACAAAAAGGGCACATCCTACCCCCATCTAAGATGTAAACACTCTCACCAATGTTACGAAATAAAGGATGAAGGGGTAAGAACTCCCTGAGACATCTACTCCTCCTCATCATCACGAGCCTCAGCCTCTCAACTAGTACCTGCGCTACCTCGGAGGGAGTGAGTCATGCTAAGGGACTTAATCATGGAATCTTGCAACTCTGAAGAGCCTTCATCTTCATCTTCTTGCACAAACTCCTCCTCCCCCTAAATCTCCAAGAAACTCATTAATTGGGCCCTGTGTGGTGTGTGGGTCTACCATACTTCGTCTAAGAAGCTTAGATTAGCACTGGACATGGGAGCCTTTCCCTTCAATTCTCTCACATCGTCTTGGAGAGATTCCACTGCTCCCTCGATCACGTCGACTCTGGAGCACAGCTTATTTAAGCTGTCAAAGACCTCCTTCATCGTGCTTTTGATTGATCTCTAAATCAAGGTTGGAAGATTTTTGGCCAACTTTGTTAGTTGATTTTCCTGGGAATTGGTCGTGTCGGCCAGCTTTTGAAGCCTACTAGGTATGGAGGATGGAGGAGGTGGTGAAGACCCCGAAGGTGGTTGTGAAGTACCCAAAGGTGGCACCTCTTCAGAAGCATGTTCCGACATTTTGAGAGTAGGATCATTGAGGTCTTGTGCCAATGGGACACTCTCAGTATCATGTTCCAAAAAATCCTCAGGAACATCTAGGGCTGCATTCTCCTCCTTTTGCTTTTGGGAGCATTTACGTCCCTCTTCTTGTCAATATCAATAACTCCAGTAGTGGAGCTATGATGGTCATTAGCAAAATATGGGACCCCTGCTCTAGAACATAATTGGTTGATCAAAACTGGAATGAGCATGGAGAGAGCCGACTACCAAGTCTTTCTTTTCATCTGTGTGGAAACCACCTTGCCGAAGTTTACATGCACTCTGAATATGATGCAGGCTATGAAGATGGAAACCTCCAAGTGTACCCTCTGGTAATTTTTGGATGGCATGAAACAACATCAAACTGAATCTAGCCACATCTTAGCTTCGAAGAAGAGATCTTGCCTTGGGATTTCTCCACCTACAACGGACCATATTTGCTGCCCTATTGCAATAGTTATAGCAACCTATTGGAGTTGGTTGCCCTTAGCAGTAATCTTATCTACAAACTCGATCCCCATAGTAATTGGCTCTGCCCAATAGATATAATTTATGGCATTCAGGATGTTATCAACCTCTATCCCCCAGATCATAACAGATGAAAGATTTGGGAAATCATCTACCCTCCATGAGTGTTTCATCAAATTTTGCCTCTCTTGATAGGAGGCATAGAACTCCACCACCAGGTTGGAGTCGTAACTAACTAAAGCAACCAGGAACGGGTGCCACTCTCTATTGGTGAACTATTAGTTGATGTTCTGAAACTCCTTGCCCAACCCAGCTAAGTTGAAGCGCTTCTCAAGTTTGAATGAATGGCTATGGTATTTAATGAAGTAGGGCTTCATGCTCTCCACGCAGAATCAGAGACTGTTGTCAGTGTTGGTAGGGACTTGAGTCTCTATGCTTTTTCCTTTTCCTTTGCTGTAGCCGGAGGATGGAGCTTTCCCTTTGTCCGGGCACCTAAATGAAGATATTTTCCTGCAAAATGATGTGAGTGCCCCAAATCAAAGACCATACTATTTTTGTATTTTTTCTAATAGAAAATCAAAGAAAATATCTATGTTAGGCTAAGAAAAGAAAAAAAAATGGATTTCAAAAAGGAATAAGTTGCAATTGGTAGACTACCTGTGTTTGCGAGTTATCTATGTTCTACAGGTAAGGATCTATGACACACAGATGAACTGCAAGTGCGAGACAGAATCACTGACTGCAGATTGGCTATTTGTTTCTCATCTGGTTTTGTAGATGAAGATTTGCGGTGCGTAGGTGGAATGCAGGTGTGAGGTAGTGAGCTTGTAGCTCATTACCCCTACCTGCGTTGAAAGTGAGTTCTGAAGAGCAAGATCTATGGTACGCATATGCTCATAGTGCCATGTATGGTTAATTCATAGGTTTCAATTTAATTTTAAAGCAAGTTCAAATAATTTTTATATCTAACGAGTACTCATACTTCCCCAAAATATATAGTAACCATTTTAACACCAATTTGACCATGACTAATACTCACGGCTTCCCTTAAAAAGGACGTTACCACATCTATCATCGAAAAACATCAAGTCACCATTTCCACCAACATTCATCATTTCATTTTCAATAACATAACACACTTACTGGGCATGGTCATATTTCATCAACATTATCAAACTAACAATAAGTAATGATGAATTTCCTTAAGAAAGATGTCACCCAATCTATCATCGGGAAAAATCAATCATCACAAGAAACTGGTTTACTCAGACTTCAACATCAACTATAAGTTCATGGAGTAAAACATTATATTTAGGCATTCAAGTCACTTGAACAAGAATTCCGCAGACATTTTGCAATTTCAAGGCTACCCACATATACCCACCAAAATCAATTTCAAGATAAACAATGGGGAGCATGCATTGGGGTATTGGGTAGAATAGAGAATGGGGAAAATTAAGATTATCATACATTTTCTAAAACACATCCTCAATAAAAAAGAAACGAAAATATAAACCAAGAAGCATACCAAAGTGAAGTGAGTAAAAATAGGGAGTTGAATCTTCAAGCTTTTCTTAAAATGAAATGGTGATGGCCGACCCAAGTTCTGCTCACTATGGTATTATGAAGTTTTGTGGTGCAAGAAAATGGATGGATGGTGAGTTTTATAGGTGAAGGAAGGTGAAGGGTTGTATGGAGTTAATGGGGAGTAGTTGGGAGTTAAGAGGTGGAGAAAATTGGGGTTATGGTGCTGAAAATTGGGGTTTTGGGAAGTGGAGGAGAAGATGAAAAGTAATGGTCAAGCCTGGGTCGGCTCAGTCAAATGGGTTGGTCAACTTTTTAAATTCTTCATACCTACGCATGCACTGAACATATGTCTGCATATTGGGATATGTGATATGCATGTCTAGCATAGGTGTGTCTCAGATTGCCTAGTTCAGTACGTTGGATCTGTGTTAGTCTTGCGTGTCGCATATCCATGTCTGCATTTCGCAGGTGAGGCGCAGTTCCTTGCCTTTGAATGTCCTATTCCTAGGTATTATACCTCTAACCTGTGCTACATGTGCGTGTCTCAAATCCATTCCTGCATTTCATAGGTGAGGCATAGGTGAGTCACTTTTCAACATTTTTTCTCAGGCATTCTGTTCCAGACTTTTAAGACACTTGCGTTCTGCGGATTGGGACCTGTGTTTCGCAGGTCCAGCATAGATGCTCCACGCTTCTTCCTTTAACTTTTTTCACAATCCAACATTCTACAACAACAAAAACAACAAAAAGGTAAAGCAACAAGAAATTTAAACACACTTGGGTTGCCTCCCAAGAAGTGCTTGATTTAATATTTCGGCTCGACGATATCACCTCATTTGTTAACATGGGTCCGAAGTCTCAACCTCCTCATAAACGATCTCCACCTATTCATCCCTAGCATCAATCACGGATACAACCCTACACTTATCTTGGGGCTTTGTTGGCTTGCACACATTGAAGTTGACCTTGTCGTTGCCAACCTAGAACTTGAGTTCACCCTACTCCACATCTACTAGAGAACTTCTGGTGGCCATGAATGGGCGCCCCAAGATGATGGGAACCTCAAGGACTATATCAGAATCCAATACAATGAAATTTGTCGGGAGTATGAATTTGTCAGCTTTCACCAACACATCAAATAGAATTCCCATCGGATGTTTCATGGATTGATCGTCCATGAGCAACCGAATAGGGGGAGGCTTGGGATCTCCAAACCTAACTTCCTAAATATCACTAGGGGCATTAAATTTATACTCGCCCCCAAGTCGCAAAAGGCCTTGTTGTGTAATACACCCCAATGGTGCATGGGATTGTAAAAGCCCATGGATCATCTCTTTTGGGGGCAAAGTTGCTAGACATGACCACACTATAATAATGTGACACCTACTATGCCCATATCAACTACCCTTTTCTTTCTTAATAGCTCGTTCATGAACTTTGCATAAATCGACATCTATAACAAAGCATCCACGAAAGGAATATTCACGGACAACTTGCTAAACATGTCAAAAAACTTTTTAAACTAGATGTCCTCCTTCTTTTTCATCAATCGCCGGGGGTACGGAGTCGAGCATTTAGGTACCTAGCCCATAGCATTTATAGCTTCCTTTCCTTCTTCGTCATTACACACTACTTGAGGAGAAGCATCAACCTCTTCCTCCTCCACCATCTTGTCATTAACAACAACACTAGGTGCACTTGGCACCCCATCATTCAACTCTTCATCATTCTTCTTTGAATCCACATTCGGATTTGGCTATCACCGGCATTTGCAATCACCTTTTCAATTCTCGTGACAATTTTCATACAATGAATATCATTCTTTAGGTTAGGCATCATATCACTCGGTAGAGTGCCCTTCATTCTAGTATTCATTTTTGCAGATAATGATTCATCTGGGCCTCAAGGTATTTGATGGATGCTGAGTGAGAGATGACTATTTGGGCGAGATTGGACACCTCCCTTTTTAAATTCCTCACTCCATTATCCATTGATTCCACTGTTTTCAACACCTAGGCTAACATGTCCTCAATCTTAAATTTTGATGGGTCATAAAAACTTGGTTGCAGTGGCATATTCATCCTCCTTTTAAGGAGGGATGTACAGATTTGAACTTCAATGATTGTACCTATCCCCTTCTTTTTTAGACTCGTGATTTCTCCATTGATTATCCCTCTCTCTCTCCAACCTTGGCCTTCTCGATCACTCCAACCTTGGTTTCCACCCCGAGGACACTAAGGGCCTTTCTTGGCACCTTGGTATTCGGGATGAGATGCCACCATTTGACTTGTCATGTATTGGCATTCTTCATTATATCTCGCTTGGGAAACATCTTCCTCAAATGAGTTGCGTCCTTAGGCCCCAATAGCATTCACACATTTGGTTTTGGACCTAATCACATGTTTTGCAAGTAACTCAACTCGAGTCATCATTTTGGTTTTGGACCCCATCACATGTTTTGCAAGAAACTCAACTTGAGTCATCATTTGAGCTAGTGTTTCATTTCTTCTCCACATTTCGGCTGTTATATGGTCGGAAGATGCACTTGCGGACACCTCTGTCTCTCTGGTGTGCCATGCTTGGTTTGTTTTACTCATTCGATCCAAGAGTGCGTTGGAAAGTCCATAGGTCTGGCCCATAATTGAACCAAGAGCCAAATTATTTTCCACAGACTTGTTGATTGAATTAAGGGACCGATAAAAAATTTAGAGAAGTACCTTAATAGGAAGTCCATGATTCAACTAAATGGCCACTTCATTCTTGAATCTAATATACACCTCATGGATTAGTTCTCCAAGGATTTGCCGGAATTTCATGATTTCGTCATGCAATTGAAGCATCCTAGAGGGTGGAAAAGATCTATCAAGGAATGCTTCGGCTAACTCATCCCATAAAGTGATTAATCAAGGAGGTAACTCCTCCAACCAAGCTGTGGAATCCTGTAATACCCCGGAAGTGCCTAAGAATAATACCCGAGAGTTAAATATAAAATCTGCAAAAGCAATGGAAAAATAGCACTGGGCGAGTGAAGTAACGACTTGTGGTTGAAAACCACAAGCCGTTGTTAGGAGTTGTGGGCTCAGGTGTTCGAGTGGCAATGGAAGTAATGATTGATGTAACGAATCATTGTAAGACACAATGAGTGGTCGATTTTTGCCATGGTAAGAGATGGGCTTACCATTTGGGGAATATGATGGGTCATCTAACGACCCATCGTGGCATGCAACGATCCGTTGTCTTGAGTCATGGTAAGGGATCCTAAATCTCCAGTTTATTTGACGGGCAGATACCACAATCCGTTTGAGACAACAATGAGTTGTAGTAAGACTCGTCATGGGGAAATTCAGAAGATTCAGGAAGGCAATCAATGACTCATTAGACGACCCGTTGGACCTAAGGACGAATTGTCCTGTCTATTCATGGTCTGATTCTTAGAGAAGGCTTGGGAAGTGCATAACACAGACAGATACCACGGGTCGTGGTATCCTCCAACGATCCGTAGGGTCGTCCATTGTTTGGTCCAGTGAGTAGTTTTTTTGCGATTTTAGTAAGGGTATTTTCATTTTTCCTAAGTTCTAATGGCATATACTACGTTGTTTAAGGCTCGTTTTACAAGGTTTTAAGGAGGGAAAACATATTCTAAGCTAGTTCATTCCATGCATGCAAACTTGAGAGTTTGAAGAGAGGATTTAGAGAAACTTTTGAAGGTTTCCATTTGAATCTCATCTTGGGCAATTAGAGAAGTGGTAAAACCATCCCTCCCAGGTATGTAGGGTTATGAGTGGGTGTTTCCTTCCTCACCCATGCCCAAACCTCTAGCTAAGTATGAGAAATTCATATGATCAAGTTATGAGGTTTTTATGCAATTGCAAAATTCTTCAATTTCTATTCATGGGTACGATTAGATTATGTTTCTATTGATGAATTGTGAAATTCGGGAAGATTTTAAATTGTTTTTAATCAAAATTATGTTTTCCCAAATTATGAAATTAAATGCCCATAGATGAGAAGTTCATGAAAGAAGAGAATGATGATGAATATATGATGATGATGAGATTTGATGATGAAAAGCATGTTTTTAAAGCTACTCATGATTATGATATTTTTTTCAAAATGAATTGAGCAGATCAAAATATGATAAAAGCTTTGGGAAATGCCCACATGTTAATTTAAAATGATGATTTTCCCGAAATTATCTTACCACATTGTTTGGAGCGAAGTCTCCCAAATTTCATATTATTAGCTTGTGGTTTGTTGAGTTAAATACTCCTATGTATAGCTTACCTCATGATTTGGAGTAGATGCTCCCACTTATATTAGAGCTTATGGTATGTTAGAAAGTAAAGCTTCTCATATGCATAAGTTCATAATTGAGATGTACGTCATTGTTGAGCTTTGTCAAAGAACAATGTTGATCTTCATTTTCGTATGATGTTGAGTCTATGCATGACTTCATTATTGAGATTTGTCAAAGGAAAATGTTGAGCTTCATTTCATACGATGTTGAGTAATGCATGATGTTGAGCTTCGTCAATAGATGATGTTGAGCTTCGTTATATACGCTGTAGAGCATTGCATGTTTTTGGGAGAAGAGTCCAGAACCGAGTGGACTAAGGGTAGATAACCCTATGCCCTAGAAATACGCCCCAAGATAGGATGATATTATTATATTATTGGGACCTCCCTTGTGAGCTATCCCTGGCCCTATAGGACCTTGAGCTGATATCGATATCATGGTATCGTCCATAGCCGTNCAAAATAATAATTCAACTTTTAACTTAAGACCTTTCCATTTATATAATAATATGATGATATATTATCTCATTCATTCTTTTCACTAACAAAGAAAAATGAAGATAAAGTGGAAGAAAATAAAATCCAAGCAATTCTTTAAAATATCATAAAACCAAGCACCGACTTGCAAAACAAACACATGTGACAAAGCTTTTCAACAAACACATGTGGATTCACATAGCTTACGTAAATAATTTTATGATATAATAGTTGTTTTATTACATTATATCTTAAATAAATGTGTTTATTTTATCTATTGAAAAATTTATTTTTGTTACAGCCATGATAACTATAATATATAGGCACAAAATATGTTGAATTTATTTCAAGAAATACCCACTAAGAGACCTCTTAACCACTTAGATTCGTTACCAACCAATTCCAAAATAATAAATTCAAAATTTCATAGTAGTGAATTCCATCTCACTTGAATCTAAGATCCATTTTGCATCACTGCACAATTTCTATACAACAAAAATTCACTATATTTAATATCAATATTATCATCAGGAGAGACTATAAGTCTAAGATATCATAATTAATACTAAAAATAAGACCTTATATTTTTTAATATTAGACAAACCGAGCAGACTATAATTCTAATGCATTATAAATTATATGAATAAATCAACTAATCATAAGTACTATCATATTTATTTTTAAAATATTAGGCACAAATAAATCATGATTACAATACTCATCTCCCACAAAAACTTTAATTTTTGTTAACACCTTGCCAAGCTCAAATAAAACTTTCACCTAACTTTCTCTAATAATTCCATAAAATCAAATTGGTTAAGATATTAGAAACATATACCACATAAGTTATCGTCAATGTTTTTTCATATGTGAATTTAATAAAAAGAACTTTTTAATGCTAAGAACTCGAGCAGTTCTAGCTAGAATCACCAATACAAATAGATCATTATTCTTCTTCAACTTAGGTGTAAGATACAAAATTAACTTTGTTAGCACAAATATGCTAAGTAGTATAAAAGTCTAACACTCACTCTTCACATATTAGTTACAAGATTCACTTGAAAATTACCATGATAATTATATTATCCAACTAGTTAAATTTATTTTTGCTAAGTAGGATTATCATTTTAATGCATCTTCTTCTACATTGAAGAGTATGTTGACTTAATTTGCCTGACACAAAATAATAATTATTTTCATATCTTTTTGTCGACTTGTTACAATGGTTGTTGTTATTCGTATCACACTAAAAATTTAGACATATCAAAGCAATAGCAAATATGCCAACTGCATAAATATTTGTCATCATTTTTCTTTTATCAAAATTGGACACATGCATTTTCAAACCTTTAGCAAGTTGAGTCGTTAAGAAAGATTAAAATTGTGAACCAAAGTAACAATTAAATGATCATATCAAATAAAATTATAAAAAAGATATGATTTTTTCTTCCCCGTGATTGCATGGACTTTTGAATGCAAAATTAAACATGACGATGTCATCTTCAATTATGAAATCAAGGAGCGTTCACTTGTCTACATGTATCAATCATTTTATCTTCTTTGAAATTAGTATTCTCCATAAGATCATAGTGTAAAATATTCTTTAAAAAGTTGAAAATCTTACGAAAAATACTTGGTCGCAAAATCTATAGAGAATTTTTTATAACTTGAGGTGTGTCAATGGTACTGTCCCTAAAGATATTTCACCCGATATAAGTGTATCCCTAAATTCAATAAATTATTCTAGAAAAAAATTAAGAGTACAAAAATTAATAAAGATTAAATAAAAAAAAAACTAGCACACTTATAAAATATCATAGAAAGTACTTTTGTTCTGATGTCTATTCTCTCTCTTCTAAGAAAGAAGACTTCATTTAATATAAATGAAAGAAATCATCTTTTGTCTTTGGCGAAGAGGCTCCAATGAATATGAAATATTAATGTCAATAATGAGTAGAGAATAAAAAATAAATAAAGAGGTTATAAAGATCTTTTAATTTGATCAAAGTACCATTAGAGAAAATTTTGATATCTTCTCATTGACCATTCGTTGAAAGCTAATTATAAATAATATTAAAAGAAAGAATAGATAACATTTTTTTCAACATTATATTCCCTCTTTTTATTTATAATTATTTCATTAATGCTATATAACGAGATAGGAATTTACGCCAAAATCCGCATCACCACAGAGGTGAAAGTTTGTGTGAGTGCACCAACTCAGAAAATGATAACCCAGTCCAATGCCCCATTGATACAAAATACAATAATCTCTTAACCATAATACAAGTATATGTAGTCCAGATACCCAATATAATAGTTAATCTTATTATGACAAAAGAAGCTTTTATTCTCATGTTGAATAATTTTGTCTATTCCTAGGCCAGAGTGATAAGTTATTCAACTCCAAAAGATAGCTCATAAAAGAAGAATTATTCACGACTGTATAATGAAATCAAAGACTCTTTATCCAATCGATGAAACTCCTCCAACACCCCCCAAACGCTCAAAACTGAACATATGAAGCATGGATGATATAAGACGCTTGGATAGAGACTAAGTAAACTTTTAAGCTAACAACCACAAGGAAGACAGATTGTTGATGACAATTTAAATAATCTGGAATTTGAATTTGTATAAGTTTGCAGCATTTAGGGTTTTCAAGAGTGAGAATAGTTCACTCAAGAGGAAAAGAAAAAACAAAAAAAAACACTTGCATCATCAAAATTGATCTGGACTTATAATATATCCAAGTTACAAGGTTTAAGAGTTTCAAAAACTAGCAACCACTCATGGTATTTTAACTAAAATTTTGATAAAATGTAACCAACCCTAATATTTCTACATGTACTTTCTCCCTCTCTCTATCAGAAATGGTACACCTTCCTTATCTCTCCCCAACTTTCTCTTCATCTCCCAAATCTCCAATCTCTCTCCTATCAATTTTGGAGGTATTTGGAGAGAATTTGAGATAATTTTCAATTTGTAATTTTATTTGTATATCCCCCATTGTATTATATTAGTACTTTATATATCTGTTTTCTATGTGACATACACACATTGCCGCAGTGACAAATTTCAGGTCTAAATGTTGTCTAAAATCTAGTTCAAATTGCCTCTAGTTTTCCTCAAATTTTGTATATAGCTTTGTCCAGATGTTATAGCAGTGGTTGAAATTCAGCCTGTAAATAACAAAAGGTTGTTGACAAGGTTTGAGGG
>JACEIK010000588.1:386813-399051 GCA_018107945.1 Datura stramonium
ATAATTATTTTTAGTATATCTAGTAATTAAAAAAAAAAGCCGAGAGTATAAGAATATAGTTGGAAAGAGTTAAGAGACAATAATTTTGGAACAGTTCTCTTTTTGCTAAAGTAAAAGAAGATTTTTCAATGGCTAATCAAAGGCCATACCAATTAATGCGCTTTCTAAAAAGGTCGATTAGAATTTCAATGAGTGGCTACGGCAAAGCTGTATGAATATGGTACAAGTCAATAAATGTTAAACTTGCCCAAAATGGAAATATTCGCATGTTAAGCTTCTTTTTAGACTTTCGATATGAGTAATTTAATTACGTAAATAAATAAATAAATATCTGACAAGCACTACCATGTCCATCGATTTTCACTAATTAATAAAGTTTAATTTTTCTTGGTTTTAATTTATAATAAACCAACCTGGCCATGTTGTGGGACCTTTCAAACTTGCTTAAATAGCAGCCTTTGTTGATTTCATTTCTTAATGTCAATTCTCTAGGGTTTAGTTTAATTTCTTTTGTATTGCAAAGAAAAATCTTCAAAAAAAAAAATTAAAAAATTATGGCCTCATCATATAAGAAAAGCATTATTTTTCATGTGTTTCTTTTCCTTGTTCTACAACAATGTGAGTTGATAGCTGCATCAAGAGTAGTTGTTATGAAATTTCATCCAACTTATAAGCCTCCTTCTACTGATATATTTTCGTTCAATCGCTACAAGAAGTATGAAATTGTAAAAGATTACGGCGGTCCAGGACATAGTCCTGGTATGGGCCACCAAAATCCACCAGGCGCGTCATGAGCAGAGAGGTGAATTTAAGATCTAGAGTCATTGTGTGTAACGAGTGCGATCTTATTGCATGTATACATTTTTTTATGGCACATATGTATACATATTTCTAGCCAAAAACAATGTACTCAGTTGAACTCATAAAATCCGTTCTAGATCTGTCTCTACTAAGCAACAAACATACCTATTTCAACATATATGTTTTTTTGGTTTTTTTAAAATTTTTTTTTTCTGAAGGACGATAAGCTTGACGCTGAAGGGTCAGAAGAATATTGTGACTATTTCTTCTGCAGCTTGATCTAGGTTTTTACAAATTTCTTGTTTATTTTCATCTTCTCAATAATATGTTATTGAGATTACGCATGCATGTAGCAATTACTAGTGTTTCTTTTCTTTTCTTTTTCCTTTGTGGTATTTAACTCTTCTAGTTTTTTAGTTTTTATTGTTTTGTTCGTTTATGTATTGGGAGATTTTGAATTGATTTATTGTACTACTATTCATTTTTTGTTTGCTAAGTATTCAATCCATTACAAAGAAAATGAAGGGTTCGAGCACAAGGAGTGAACAATCTAGTTTTTGACCTAATTCCAACATCAATCAGTAAATTGGAGCCTCCAATAAATATAATACTAGAAAGCCAAACTAAACTAGGACTAGAAAATTTATTTCAATATGAATTCGACAAACAAATTCTAACTAGACATAAATTAAATAAATACCAAATATCAAATTCTAAACAACTTAGGTTTTCTACTATTGGTATATTTCCTATATAGCCTCCCTTGAAATAAGATTCTCAAACTTGGTCATGCCTAACATCTTCTTCAACTTTATGAAAACTCCAATTTTAATGACTTTGTGAAAATATCATCAACTTTGTACTTCAGTCTTGCAACAATCAACAACTATCTCCTTATCTTGAACCAAGTCACAAATAAAGTGAAATTTAATGCAAATGTGTTTGTTGCGTTCATGAAAAATTGAGTTCTTTGTTAACTCAAATGCAGACTTACTATTACAAAATGTTTTTGTTGGATTATCTTGGTTGTGTTGAAAAAATTCAAGCATCCTTCTCAACTATAATGCTTGTGTAGCACTACATTTTGTAGTCATGTACTCTGTTTCAGTTGTTGACAAAGCAATAACTTGTTGTTATTCTGAATACCAAAAAAATACACCAGACCCCAAATAAATACACAGTCAGAACTACTTTTTATTTGCATCATATTACCAGACCAATCACTGTATATGAATCCAACAAGACTATTATTATTAGTCTTTGAATAAAATATACAATAAGAATGCATACCTTGAATCTCAACATTCTCTTAGCTGCTTGCAAGTAGGATTGACGTGGAGATTCCATAAATTTGCTTATTAATCTGACTCCATAAATAATATTAGGTCTTGTAGAAGTCAAGTACCTTAGAATCCCTATAAATTTTCTAGAATATGTAGTCTCAACAAAATCATGGGTGTCATTTTTGGCCAGCTTCAATTTCTCTTCAACAGGATCCAAGGTCAATTTGAATTTTTCCATGTTAATTTTTCCAGCTTCATCTTTACACCTTCAAATAATTTTTCTTGTACGGAAATAATGGGGATTTTTATTTCTTTTTCAATAGCATCTCCTTGTATAGTCCAATGATGTCTATTACATGTCTCATGACTTAAAATACTAGCCTCTGTTGAAAGAGCATCGATATTCAACCATAATCCTTCAATCGAGCTTTTCAGAGCATCGAGTCGAGTTAAGTCCTAGCCAAGTTGAGTCGGCTAAATATTTAGTTCTGTGTAGTACTATGTCATTAGAAAAATATATTTATGATAAATTGATTTGAAATATATGCATTACTAGTTTAAATTGGTCATTGCATTCTTTAATTTGATTGAATTATATACAATATATTCTAAATTAGAATCCAATTCAAATGTCGTTAACTTAATACTGAACATAAAATAGAACTTTTCAAAAAAATAAAAAATAAATAAAGCAATAGAATTTTTTTAAAAAAAATTGTACAATATTAATTTTTTTAATTTGAAATTTTAAATATTAATTACATTATTAATTACATTTCGTAACACTCATAAAATATGTTAAATAACAACTTTAATAAAATAGTTAATTATATCAAATTAATTAAAAAAGTATAAAATTATAAATAATAATCATTGAATTAACATTTTACTAACTTAATTAAGATTAATAAATGAATTTTAATTTTAAAATAATCAATACAGAAATGAAGCAATCCAATTGAAATGAGCTAAGTTGAATTTGAATTTTAATCGAATCAGATCAAGTCAAGCTAATTACATGTGAATTAGATCCCAAACCAACTTGGCTTTGTGCCTAGGCCTACTTGGAACATTGGACGCAACAAAAGCGCAAAAGAAAAGAGAGTAAGGACAATCTCTTCAAAATGAAATAATGTCATGATAATGTTTTGCATTTAATTTCAATATAAATAACTTATTTCCAAGGTCATATGAAAGTGGTGATTCATATGATAATTATATTTATGTTATCTCGAAGTCCATTGTCTATTTTAAAAAAATATTTGATGGAGTGCACCACTTGTTTTGTTTGAAAGAGAAAAGAAGGAACGCAGACAAACGTGGCATGTCAAGATTTTGGTCATCATAATCAAAATCTTTATTGAGGAATCATAGCTTAATTTAGTGTTTAATGGTGGACTCCAAGAAGAGATATTTAATATAAAAACAAAAGGCTTGATATCACATGAGTTAGTCAAAATCTCAATGGTTGGGATTGGGAAGTTAAAGTGCTTAAAGAGCACCGATTCTTCTCACATCTGCCAATGATTATGCGTGAATCCACGTCTGGTACCATGTAAATCTTCCTATGGAACATTTGCACTTGACAACGACATGCAGCACCAAGATATTCAGCAGCATCCAACTGCAAGGGAGAAGTTTGTTGCCCTTGTGAACATGCTTACTTTATAGAAGTGTAACGATATCCGGTTAAATTTTATTAAATTTAAATTCGTAAGAAATTTAAATTATTTTAAATTTAAAATATATTAATTCAAATAAATATTATGGATTAACATAATTGGATTAATCATTGAGTCNCCAATGAATACAGATTTAATTAATGATCCAATTTTATTGGGTTAGTCTATCAAATTGGGCTACAAATGATGAGCCCACTTTACTGAGCCCAAGATGTAATCTCTTAGAGGCCCAAATTAGTGCCATGTGTCAAATGATGTGTCGCGCCAAGTCAAATAAAAGAGAAAATAGGATCATGTCACATGTTAACTAACACAATATGCCTAGTCAAATCAAAGGCTAATGAAAATGCGCCACATGTATAAGTGACATGTTCCGATCAATTAAACATCACCTTATCAACTCAAATCTGATTGGTTGAAAGAAGTTCGTTCTTATCACAATTCTTCCATCCTACAACTATAAATAGGGGTCTCATAATTTAGAAAAGGGATCTAAATTCCAACAACAAGTTAGAGAAAGTTCGTGGATCAAACACTACGAATTTCTCTACAAGCTGCAAACATTCAAGCACTCAAGTATTTCTCTATAAGTTTCATAGATCAAGATGAAAATCCAAGAACAAGATTCAAGCTCTTTAATTTAAATACAAATCAAGATCAAGACCACCAAATTCAAGATCAACCTCAAAAACCCTTGAATTCAAGTACAAGTCAAGATCAAATTCATCAAGTTCAAGATCAAGCTCGAAATCCCTTGAATTTATATTTAAAAGGAAGCATCAGAGGATTAATAGAGCTTCTAACACTCATATTTTCTGTCCTGATTATTATTTTCTCGACACAATATTTTATTGTCTACAATAATTATAAAAGAAAGATGAAAGTAATTTTCATAATTGATGAGCATGGTACTTCAAAAGGTGAAAGTAATTTTCGCAATGAATGAGCATGGTATGAAAAGTCATTGGACACGCGACTATTGTGTGGTCCAATTTGATAAATTTTATAAACCCTCCAAAAAATAAAAGGAATACAAAATTGAGATATACTTGCGCTTTTAAAGTGATGTTGAGGTGATTATATAAATATAATAAATGTCAAGGCATGACAATGAGCTTATAATGAGAATTACTGAAGCATGTACAAATAATTATAGTCAATTCCTTAAAGAGAATATGACTTCTGATAAGTATTGTGAATGCCCGACCGTTCTTTAAAGTGAACGTGTCAAGATGTGATAAAAGTTATGGATAAGGACATGCTTATATGTGGTTCGATAAATATCACAACTTACCTCTACGGGAGATTTGAGACACATTTTATTTTGGATAAACGATAATTGATCATGTATTGTAGCATGTATTATCATTAAATATCAAAGGGCAAAGAAAATATAATTCTTCCCTATTAAGGTTGTGTCCATTACTAGAACCAATATTATTATGTGGTCGATGAATTTTTCATTGGTTACGTACATATGGTACATCAGAAAAAGGAGATTTTGCCATAATTTATAAGAAATTATTAAAGGCAAAACAAAGCAAGAAATGAATCTTGCCTATAATAATTTTGACCATGATAATAATATGATGATTTACTCCATGGAGGAGATGATTCACCATGTGAATGATGTCATAAAATATTTGATAGCACAAAATTTAATTTGGAGCTCCTGGAGAGCTAATATTTAATACCTGAAGGAATGAATTTATTCATAATATTGAGGGTTGTAATAAGTATCAACAGAAACTTACTAAGTTTCAAAGGTATTGGTCAAAAATAAATTATATTGAGACTATAAATTATAAAAAATTTTAATATCTTCATATTACTATAATTGAAGTAGATTATAAATATTTAAGTTAAAGGTTACCCGTCTTCTCCTCTTATTTGTAATACAGAAGTATGGGCATGATGATGAAATCACATGCAAAAGTAAAACAAAGTTTATTGAAATAAAAATCAGTTGGGATAACCGGTTGGCCATCCAGGTTCAAATATGATGCAAAAATAATTGAGAATTCACGTGATTATATGTTAAAGAAATAAATGATTCTTCAAGAATTCTCCTATGTTGTTTGTTCTCAAGATAAAATAATTATACAAGCTAAGGTTGGTATTATATCCTCTAAATTTTTTAAATGGGCCAATTCACCTGTCATGTGGACTGTTTACTATTATATGATTTAATAGATGCATTTATACTATGGTTACATGTGCGTTTTGATATCGATTTGCAAAGGTTGTTTGCTTAAATTATTAGATTAAAAGCACAGTTTCAATTATAAAATTATGTTGATAATATTGGTTTACATAAGTTGGTTTAGCAGGAATTGTATGCCTCCAATTATAAATAAACCATCTATGAGAACAAACTCTCAAATAAAATTTGATATGAGATGTGTTTATTTAACATGTAGTAATACTTGTACACATCAAGCCAACAAGATTCCCCTATCACAATTGATTCAGGGTCAGGAACCAAATAATTTCCATCTAAAAATTTGAATGTGCAATTATGATTCAAATTCTCCACCACACACAAAGATGGATCCCCAAATAATATTGGGGGTAAATATTAGTTTTTCTAACACTAAGGGAAAAAGTGATTAGCAACTGAAAATTATGTGTGGAATGAATTATCTAGATCCTCAAATAGAAAATTGTGAACTTAAAGTTCAAGAGATAATCCACTTAAAAAATGTTGGATATCAATTTGTCAAATGTATTTTTGATCCTATTTTATAATTTAGATGTAGATGCTCCCATAAAAATTAGAGTCCTTGAAGGACAAGTCTATGATACGCCTAAAGCATGATAGATCAATCGATTCTAGAAATAAAAGCTCCTTGAAAAGTAAGAGGAGCAAATGATCAAGATAGTCAGAATAATTAGGCAAGTTCTTTAAAAGAGCATTATGACATAATACTTAATAAAATCTTGGAAAAGGCTCAGGTATCTAAAAATGATGAAAAATGAAGTGATCTTGATAAGTGTCATGACCAATGTCTGCACCTTGGACGAGACACAGAACATGGTGCTACAAGTGGCTCCAAGCGAACCCATGGTCTATCATCACACTGGTAACTAAGTAAGCATACGCCCGATGGGCAAAAATAAATATCCAAATAATGTGTTTTGAAAATAATAAACATAACTATACTGAATACTGAACATCTGTGTCTGAAAGCCAACTATTAACTGACGAGTTGCTGGGACAAGCCCCCAGCTAACTCTAAAGTCTAACTGAATAAAGAACTAACTGAACAGATAACCATTGTCCTCGAAAGATGAGAGTCACCAAATGACGCTGCTGCTGATATCGTCAGGGGGAACTACTGACAATGCTGAGACTAAGAACCTGCGCCTGTATCATAATACGATACAACATAGAAAGTATGCGTCAATACTTTGAATCTACTGATTAAGTGAGATATACAATAAGCATGGAAAAATAAGCACTGAACTAAAATAACATGAAATGACCAACTGATACTGAATACTGATAAAAGCTGAGTTATTACTAATATGGACAAAATTAACCCTGACTGACGGTCATAAACATGTCGTGGAACTGTGTGACCGGACTGAGCTAAACTGAACTAAACTGAAACTGTATTGACAAGTGGGAGTGTTTATAACCGACTTATAACCACGTGAGCTAGACGTGGAGTCCGATGTATACACTCCATCAGAGAAAGCCCACTGTACCTTGCTAGGGTATAGTGGCTGAGCTGGGTGATCACAAGGCTGGGGCCTGTTGGGCCAATAACCTATGGTGGCAATGTAGTTTTGTGAACTTGGGTGCGCTAGAACCCCAGTCCGCTCGGTGCTAAGTACTACTCCCACTGGATGGTCCTAATTTGACTACTAAGCTAATAGCTCGAAGATGGGGTCCTGGACTAGGTTAGGAATACTTATTTGGAAGTAACCTGAGAGTAGGTAGGACCAGATAACTAAAAACTGGTGTTCTATGACTGGTCAGAGATGCTTATCTAGAAGTGTCGTAACCTTCTAAGGAACTAATTGATAACTGATACTTATGGTTCTAAGACTAGTCAGAGCTGCTTATCTGGAAGCATCATAACTGTCTAGAGAACTAACTGATAACTGAAAACTAGGACTGGGAGGTAGTACTGACACCTCAAGAAAACTAACTATAGTCAAACTGATCAGCTGACATTACTGTGAGACTCTGAGGATGCTAGGTGTTGGTTAATACTGAGTCTAGCAAAATGCTAACTTGCTCACATAATTATAATAACACTAAGGTCATAAGGTCTATAGGAATCAACAATAATTTCATCTAGAAAACCATGCAAGACTCCTTCAACTGTAATTAAGGGCTAGGGCTAAGCACAGATTTCATAGAGAATGATGTGCACACAATGAAAATAGATATAAACTCCCCAAAAAATTAATAGAAGCATAATATAAAATAAAACCCATAAGTTGATAGAACACAACCCTAACTCTGAACTTCAGGCAAGGAACTGATAAAATTTTCAGAAGAGTTTTGGGGCACAAGGAAGAACAATTTCCTTGTTGAAATCCCACATACCTGGTGAGAATCCTTGAGAAGAATCTGGAAAATCTTGAGGAACACTAGAAGCCCTAGCTTTTCTCTACACTAACTGTCTGGAACTTCTACGTTATGAAAAATCATAAGTTGAGAAAAATGAGAGGGATTAAGTTGATTACCCCTTTAATTCTCTCTGAAATGTGCCCAAAACGACGTAGTTTAGGGATTAAAAAGGTGGCAAGTTACTAAAATACCCCTGAAAGAACATTTGAAAAACTCTCGACAAGGACCAACTGGTCACACAATGATTCGTTGGTTGATATCACGACTCGTTGGGACCATTCGTTAGTCCTGGGCCCGAAATCCAGGCTCACTGGAAATGGACCACGGAAGGGAACCATGACTCGTTGGATGGACCAACGGGTCATCGGTTCCTCTCATGGTCACTGAGAGGGTTTCAAACTGAAAATGGGACTTCTACTAATGACCGACCCAATGACTCATTGGTAGAACCAACGGGTCATGGTAACTACCCGTCGTCACCACTGGCTTGACCTGAAGGATTGTTGGTTCAGGCAACGGGTGGCAACAACAACTCATTGGTATGAACCAAGAGTCGTTAGTCCCACTCGTAGGTTCAAGGAAAGGTATGGCTGGTTTTTATCCCTGGGGATGCAATGAACGACTAGACGACTTGTTACTCCTTCCAACGGGTCGTCCTATGCCTCGTTGGTCCCCGAAAGGAATTCTGCAAGGCTGACAATGACTCAGACAATGGTTTATCACAGGTGACAATGACTCGTTGTCTGGGTTGCTCTATGACAAAAATCTTCTGGTGCTTTCTGGTATTTCATGCAAAGCCTGAGTTTGGTCTAGAAAAGTTTTGGGGTGTTACAATATCTCCCCCTTGGGATCATTCATCCTCGAATGAAGGCTAAAACTTTTGAAAAACTAGGAAAAGAGCTGCAATTCCCTAGTTGAACTATAAACTAATTTTTTGAAGGAGTGAATGACTCTAAACGGGAACATGCATGCTAACTGAGTTGATGCAACTAGTGTGCACACTTAAAACATGAATAGAGCTAATGAGTACGGAACTGAATAAAGTACTGAAGGGAGGAATTTAATACTTGATGTTGAAACTAAACTATAAGGGAATAAATGGGGATATTTAGCCATCATGTCTACTTCTGCTTCCCATGTGGCTCCCTCAACTAGCTGGTTCCTCTACAAGACTTTTACTGAAGCGACTTCCTTGTTTCTCAGCTTACAAACCTGACGGTCTAGGATCTGAACTGGGACTTCTTTGTAAGAGAGACTATCCTTCCCTCCCACACTGTCCAATGGAACAACTGAGGTCGGATCACCTATGCACTTCTTTAAAAGTGACACATGGAAGACAGGGTGCATAGATGCTAACTCTGAAGGTAATTCTAGCTCATAGGACACATTGCCAATTCGCCTCAGAATCCTGTAGGGTCCTACATACCTTGGACTGAGTTTCCTTTCTTTCCAAACCTCATCACCCCTTTCATGGGTGAAATTTTTAGATAAACCCAATCATCTATGGAAAACTCTAACTCTCTTCTCCTCACGCCAGCATAGGATTTTTTTCGGCTCTGAGTTGTTGTCAACCTTTCTCTGATAAGTTGCACTTTCTGCATAGCCTCATCAATTGAGTCTGGTCCTATCACGGTAGCTTAACCAACTTCAAACTACCCTATAGGAGACCTACACCTTCTACCATATAACACCTCAAACAGAGCCATCTAAATATTGGAGTGGTAGCTATTATTGTATGCAAACTCGATGAGAGGTAGGTGATCATCCCAACTGACCTTAAAGTCGATCATACAAGCTCTTAGTATATATTTCAAGGTCTGAATTGTCCGCTCCACTTGTCTATCTGTATGAGGTTGAAAAGTTGTGTTGAGTTTGACTTGAGTACCGAGTCCTTTTTGAAATGACTTCCAAAAATGCGAGGTGAACTGGGTACCTCTATCTGAAATAATGGACAAAGGAACCCCATACATTCTAACTAACTCTCGGATGTATAGCCTAGCATAATCCTCAGCTGAGTCTATAGTTTTAACTAGGAGGAAATGTGCTGACTTGGTCATCCAATCTACTATCACCCAAATTGAATCATGCTGCCGATGAGTATGAGGTAGATCTATAATGAAGTCCATATTCACTTCTTCCCACTTCCACGTAGTTATGCTAAGGTCCTGAGTCTTATCCCCAGGTCTTTGATGTTCAACTTTAACCTGCTGGCAGTTCGGACACTTAGCCACAAATCCTGCAACATCCCTTTTCATGTCGTTCCACCAGTAGATTTCCCGTAGGTCACGGTACATCTTAGTGGCACCTGGGTGGATAGAATATCTGGAGCCTTGTGCTTCTACCAGTATTCACTGTCTCAAGCCATCTACGTTCGGAACACATAGTCTGCCTTGATAACGAAGCACCCTATCTCTCCCTTTGGAGAAAGACTCCACTTCTTTTCTTAGAACTGCTTCTTTCAGCTTAAGCAGTATGGGATCCTCATCCTACTTTGACATAACCTTAATGAATAACGAGGATTCTGACCCACTTTGTAGTACTACTCTGCCCTCAGCTAAATCCACCAACTATACTCCCAACTGAGCTAACCTGTGAATATCCTTTGCGAGCTCTTTTCTTCCCTCTTCAACATGAGCAACACTCCCCATGGATATCCTACTCAAGGCATCCGCCACCACATTTGCCTTACCCAAGTGGTACATCACACTCATGTCGTAATCCTTCAATAACTCCAACCACCTTCTCCGAGGAAGGTTCAAATCCTTCTGACTTAACATGTATTGAAGGCTCTTGTGACCGGTGAAAATATCCACGTGAACCCTATAAGGTTAATGTCTCCATATTTTCAAAGCAAACACCACTGCCACCAATTCCAGATCATGAGTCAGATAGTTCTTCTCATGAACCGAGCTTTCACCTTACCCCGCTACATCAAAACGCAACCGAGGCCAACTCGGGAAGCATCACAATAGACCACAAACCCATCTGTTCCTTCTAGTAAGGTCAAAACTGGAGTTGTAGTGAGTCGAGTCTTCAACTCTTGGAAACACTTCTCACATGCATCTGGCCACTGAAACTTCACCTTTTTCTGAGTTAGTTTAGTCAGAGGAGACCCAATAGAAGAAAATACCTCTACAAACCTTCGGTAATAACCGGCTAGACTCAGGAAACTCGTGATATATGTTGGGGAAGTGGGTCTCGGCCAGTCTTTCACTATTGCTATCTTGTGAGGATCTACCTAAATACCCTCACCTAAGACCAGGTGATCGAGGAAAGCCACAGACTTTATCCAGAGTTCACATTTGCTAAATTTAGCAAATAACTGGCGGTCTCTGAGAGTTTGCAACACTATACTCAGATGGTTAGCATGCTCCTCCTTATTTCTGGAGTATACCAAAATGTCATCTATAAATACAATGATGAACATGTCCATATATTATTTGAATACCCTGTTTATTAGGTCCATAAAAGTTGCAGGGGCATTAGTTAGTCCAAAGGACATAACCACAAATTTATAGTGAACATACCGAGTTCTAAAGGTGGTTTTCAGTATGTCACATTCTCTTACCCTAAGCTGATGATACCCCGACCTGAGATCTACCATGGAAAAATAACTAGCTCCCTAAAGTTGATCGAACAAGTCATCAATCCTGGGTACGAGGTACCTGTTCTTAACTGTAACTGTGTTTAGTTGAAGATAGTCGATACACATTTTGAGAGTACCGTCTTTTTTCGTACGAACAAACCGTCTTTTTTAGTACGAATATGTCACGCCCTACCTTGGGGAGTATGACTGGCACCTGGTGCCCTATTAGGACCTGAACTGCTAGACTACTGAGCCTAAGCACATCTGGTGCCTGGCTGGCTCTAACTCTGTTTCATGGAAT
>JACEIK010000588.1:400854-411203 GCA_018107945.1 Datura stramonium
CTAGGCGCGAGAACAATGCAGCAAACAGGCCGTCTGCGTGCCAGCGCCATGTCACACGAGGCACATCTGCGTGCCAAGGGCGTGTCACGCAGGCCATCGCGCCGCACAGGCAGCGTGGCACGCTGCCCATCGCGGCAAGCTTCAACCGAATGTAATTTTTAGGTGCTTTCAAGTGTGCTTTCGTGATACCTCCGTTTAACAGAGGTAAATTAGCGCGACCACCTCCGTGCCACGGAGCCATTCCATGACGGGCAAAAATTGTACATTTCCTATTTACTATAAATAGGACCCTTAGCTTCTAAAATCATTTTATCACGAAATATTTTCTGAAAACCGCAAAGGAGCGAAGGGAGAAGTGAAGAACTCACCTAGGGTTCACCAAATTTACCTTCTCTTTTATTTATTCTTGTAGGTACATCACTTTAATTATGTTTTTGAGTATTTGTACGAACATGAGTGGTTAAAACCTTTCCTCTAGGGTTGAGGCTATGTGATATGATTGTAATTGCATGAATTTGTTTTGGTTTGAGTTGTTAATTGTTGTTTTGTCCTACATTCTACATTATGGTTGTTTTTATGCTTGATCACCATGAAAACAAATGCGTAAAGATTAGGCAAAAGCTTGAAAGAGCAACCCTAGGCAAGAACAAGAGTATGTAGGGAGCAATTTCTTATCTTCGATATGATTCGCAGTTAGGATAGAAATTATACCTAATCTGCCTTGCTTGGTTAATAAAACGGGATGATAGCGAGACACCGGCTTAGAATTGTCACTCCACCACTTGTAGAAGTAGTTGTGAAGCTAAGCCGAGTTAAATGATTAGAGGTACGAAAGTCTATAATCAAGAGCATAAACCCCGTAAATCACATACATGTAGTTGAATTGCCCACGAACTAGAATTTCACAACCACGCTCTACGATGTAGTTGTGAGGCTAGTTTGTCTTGTTTAGAGGTCGAGAGACCATGAACATCGCATTTTCAACTATGTGAGACAACAATTCATAATTTCATACTTGAACCATTACAAAGGGTAGCATTGCATGATTATCCGGCCTTAGCTCTAGTTGCTTCTTATATTGTTTTAGAGTATTTCTGTGACCACCCCTAGATTTAAATAGAATTTATCAGAAACTTTTATAATCAACACTTGTGAAAGTTAATATCACATTTGAACTTGATAATTAGCTGAATTGGTCCAGTCCCTGTGGGTTTGACATCCGGCTCTTAAAAAGGGCCACTGTATTACTTGTAAGACCACGTGCGCTTGCGTGTGCGCTTGGGCGCAGTCAAAACATGAATCTACAGAACAATTCATGCTCTTCCCCTATCATCATCGGCCCAACCATCAACCTGGGGAATATGACTGCTTCAGACATGTCATCAATATGAGGAGCCACCGAAGCCGCATGTTGAATCCCTGATTGTTGTTCGACAGTTGTTGCTGGCGTTGCCCCATTACCTATAAGACCACGCAGGAGGTTGAGAACCTAAGCCAGAACCTCGGAGGATTTTGGAGCGGCAGGAACCTCTCCCTGCGACGGTACTTCTACCTCTACTGCCCCCTCTCTTGCACCACGGGCGGTATCGGAGATGCCGACCTCTCTCAGACTAGAGCATGAGCACGAGCCCCTCCTCTCGCTGTAACAGGCCTTTTCTCACATCCTCAGAACCTTCCTCTACCTCGAACTACTGTTGCTGGCTCGGATGCTGCGTCTCTGGCTTCGTTAGCACGTGTTCTCACCATTTGTGGGAAAAGAAATAACAGTTGTTAGATACAAATTTGGATCACCAGGTACCAATTAGAATCAAGTAATCACAAGAAAAGAGAGAAGAAAGGAGTTTTCCTAAAGTCCTGTAGCCTCTCGAAGATAAGTTACAGACGTCTCCGCACCAATCCGTGAGACTTTACTAGACCCGTCTTAGGGTAATGAGATAGACGAACCTAGAGCTCTGATTCCAATTTTGTCATAACCCAAATGGCCATGATTGTCACCCATACTAACCCTTCGGTGGGCGAACCAAAGATTTCTAGTAACAACCCCGTCATCAACCATACAAGAAGGAATAACAAAGAAATAAAATTAAAAGAACTATCCACAATTTGTAATAACAACAAAAATCTACAAAAAAAAACAACTCAATCTTCCCCAGAATCTGAAAGTCATTGCACTTTGGCGTCTAGCTACAAGTCTAAGAGTATTTAATTAAAGAGATATAAAAACTGCAATGTCCAGAGGAGGGTCATATTCGCAAGGGGAGGGAGTAAATTAGCCCATTCTATGTTGCTCACCTTTTAGGAAACTGCTATTGACTAAAGGTGGGGATGAGAAGAGCTTCCTGGTTCATATTCCGCACTCAGAAAAGAAGTATAAGAGTAGGGTCAGTACAAACATGGTACTGCTAGGCCTCATTGGCTGATCTTACATAATAACACATAATCAAGGCAATAATAATATACAACCAGTCTCAATATCAAACATAAAAGCAACAACATATCAAGTACACTGGCTCTGCACAGGTGACAGTCGGCCTGCTCACTAGATTGGGTCTTTCGCTGCAGCGGTCACTGGACTGCTACAGCGGTTTCTCCGTAGCGGAATAGGTCCCGCTGCAGCAGTACAACACGAGGCAGTAACTCGACTTAGTTGAACCTTCTTCAGCTCCCAGTTCTCAACAGTACACACTCTCCATACTTCAGTCAGATACAACACATGTTTTGACATAAATAATAGCAACCCATCTCAAAATGTGGTTTAAATCATTTCATCACGGAAAAATAAACTTAGCATTTTTAGTTATCGTATCGTAACACACTTAGGATGTTTTCTGACTTCTCTCAGTTCATTACAATTAAAGGATCATCAATTACACTCATCCACTAGGATGTTATACCCTGGAAACCCAAGGATCAGACCCGAGAGTCGAATGGGGAAAATTTGGGAAAATGTTGCAGCAGTATAGGACAAGTCACTAAACGACTTGTGAGGAGACCCCACTAGTCGTCAGGTGGCTCGTGGGGAGGCTGGAATCAGCTGAGGAGCTTAGGTTCCCACAGGCATGGGAATAACTCGTGGTTAGCTACCACGAGTCGTCAGGTCTCCCATGGGGTGTGATTGAGGGTTACTTGGGAGGTCTGACCAGTGCACCTAACGGATGGGACTCCATGAGTCGTGGCCAGTCCCAAAAACTTGTGAGGTGGGTCGTGAGCAAGCCTGTGGAAATTTAATTAAGGATGAGGCAGTGTACTTGAAGAAATGTGAGCACGACTAGTGGTCAAGGGTGATGAGTCGTTGACTCACCCGTTGCGGTCACCTGGCAGATTTTTTCCTGCGAATTAGTAAGGGCCTTCTCATAATTTCTACACCCCTAAGTCCTAAATTATGTCGTTTTGAGGTCGGGACAGGGTCTTTTAAGGGGAAATAATTCATGTTAAGTCTCATTTGATGCTTGCAAGAGTTAGAGAAGGGAGTAGGAGGTGATCCTAGGGTTCTTCTTCAAATTCTCTAAATTTTCATCTTGGGCTTTCCTAGAGAGTTATGAATGAAGTAATTCCAGGTATGTGGGGTTTTGAATGGATTGTTTAGTCCCTACCCATGCCCAATTCTTTCCAAACTCTATATTTAAAGTTACTAAATCTTTATGAGTCTTAACCCAAATGCATGATTCCTCGAAAATTGATATGAGCTTGTTGTAGTATGTCTAAATCATGGGTTTCGAATTATTGGGTTGTTTTCACTTGTTTTATTCGATGATTAATGATTCAATCCCTAAAAGCATAGGTGCACAAATCATGAGGATTTTTGGTAAGGTTTATGGTTATGGTGCTTCCTCAAGCATGATATGAATTTATGAATTTAAGCATGTATTCAATCTCTCATTTTATTATTATCATGTTTTCTGTACAATTTAAGCATTTCAAGGATGTTGAAAATAGGGGCAATGCCCACATGTTGGTTATGATTCATGAACTATGATTTTGGTCAACCCACGGACCCAATTTTATGGCTATTATTATGAATTCTCAAGCATGTTACGATTATCACGATTTACTAGCCATGCATGTAATGTATGAATTTCTATGAGCACGTTGCATGTTTTGGGAGTTGTACTTAACACCGAGTAGGTTCGGGGCCCAGGTTACACCTCGAATCTCATAACTATGTGCCACCGTAGGTTATGTTTGGGACCTCCTCAGTGACCTTCCCTGACGCCCTACGAGGCCTTCATGAGTGACATCACGCCTTTCATGGTTCTAACCTTGGAAAGGTATGAACGTCCTCCAGACTAGGCTTACAGGTCGGGCTCCATGTGTGCTCATATGGGGTATGTCGGTTATAAAAATCAACATTCCTCACTATTTTAATGCATGCATTATTATGTTCTCTAGCTCAAGTCATGTTTGGTGAAATGTTTTTCTCTTATGTGGTGACTATGACAGGTTACGAATGCTTTTGGGAAACCTTGAGCCTTACGATATATTTATGATTTCAGTCTTTATGATCATGATGTCCCACTCCTATAACTCGTTACACCCTGTAAGTTTCTAACATTTAGACGGCCTATTCATATGTTGGTTAAGAGTTTTAGAGTATAATACATACGAGACTAACATAAGACTTATTGCACCCCGTATGTTTCTAACGTTTAGCTGATAGTTAGAGGTATTGTCGACTATAGCTTAGTTTAGCATCGTATTTAAGTTTCAGTCACAATAGACATCATGGTGGCCTCGTCGGCCCGCATAGGACTCCCTGTTACTATGTGTTTCTGGTTAGCTGTTTTCTTGTGACAGGTGGCTATAAGACCTTGTTGGCTGGGGGCTGTTTTTACAGCTGAGATATAGCCCATTATTTTCTTGATTTTAGAGTTAGTATTAGCCTTGCATCAGGAGTGATTAGGCTCAGTCGACTCAGTCAAATCCCAGTAGGGCACCAGGTGCTAGTCATGCCTCCCAAGGTGGGGTATGAAAAACTTGGTATCAGAGAAAGTCGTATCCCAGGGAGTCTGCAAGACATGCTAAGTAGAGTCTTTTCTATGGATGTGTTGTGCACCACATTCTATAGGCAGGAGGCTGCGAAGCATGATAGGATGGTTACTCTTTTTTCTTATCCAGTCGTGCTATAGAGCTGTATAGTATAGGGTTGAGTCCCTAAGCTTAGCATATTCTTTTATCTATAGAGAAATGACAGACTCGTGACAAACCACGACTGGTAAGAGATTGGACGTTGCAGCAGGGGAAGGCAATAGCAGGGTGCCTCAGTCAGAGTCAACCCGATCTGAGGGTGATAGAGAGACTTCATCTCGGTCTCCCCAAAACTCTCCACTATGCCAGGAGCAGCTTGGAGTGACAAATGTGACGGCACCGCCTCCAGCAGTATCTATACCAGTACCATCGGATCAGGAGGTTAGGAGTGTTGTTATTATGCTAGCTCAGATAATGGCTGCACAGCATCAGCCAGTGGCACCCGTAGTCGCAGAGTCCTCAGGAGGACCTGGTAGTTCGAGGGTCCAGGAGTTTCTCTCACTGAGTCCCCCGCAGTTTACAGGGACGGATCGGGCGGAGGACCCTAAGGATTTCTTGGATCAAATACAACGGATTTCTAGGGTGATGCATGCTACACCTGCAGAGTCGGTTGAGTTAGCGGTATTTCGGCTATGGGAAATTGCAGTGTTGTGTTACGAAAGTTAGGAGAGGTCCTGAGGGAGAGGTGTTTCCCCTCCAACTTGGCCCAGCTTTTCAGAGGTTTTTCTAGACCACTACCTACCACGGGAAATTCGATAGGCCCGGGTTGATCAGTTTCTACATCTAGAGTAGGGGTCGATGAGTGTTCAGGAGTATTCTATAAGGTTCGACTCCTTGGCCCGATATGCACCAACTTTTGTGGATACCATGCCAGCTAGGGTGCATCAGTTTATTATGGGGATGAATCCAGAATATGTGGAAACCTGTATTAAGGCCACTCTGCGAGAGGACATGGATATTGCCTGCATTCAGGCTTTTGCTCAGAATATTGAAGGGATCAGACAACGACAGTGGGAGATAAAGAAGGCAGATCTGGAGCAGCGCCGCAGGGCCAGACCTAGTGACATGCAGGCGGAGTCCCATGGTGGACCCAGGCCACGATTTTCAAGCATACCACCCAGACCCCCGTCCCCACAACAGCAGCAGGGGAGTGGATCTAGTCTACGGGGGTAGTTAGGACCCGGCGAGAGCTCACGATCAGTAGGTTCACAGCAGTAGAGAGGAGTGGAGCAGAGTATATTCACCGTGCCTCTTTGCCCTATTTTTAGTCGACATCACTCCGGGGAATGCAGGTATGGTTCCATAGCTTGTTATACCTATGGACAGGAGGGTCATCAGATAAGAGATTGTCCAACCAGGGGTCAGAGTGATCGGGACCGACAGGATAGATCATCAGTAGGATCCCGTACCCCAGCATCTCTAGCAGGGCGTAGGCCCTTAGCTCCAGCCGGCAGAGGCCGAGGCAGATTAGGGGCATCTAGCTGAGGTGCCGGTCCAGATCATACTTATGCCTTACCGAGACGACAGGAGTCAGAGTCATCGCCGGATATGGTGACAGGTATGTTGGACATTTTCTCTCATTTTGTTTATATATTGATAGATCCAGGATCCACCTTTTCTTATGTTACCCCATTAGTGGCTCGGAAGTTCGGTATTACGCCAGAATTACTTCAGCGACCTTTATCAGTGTATGCACCGTCGGTGACTCTATCATAGAAAAGAGGGTCTACCGGGGATGCACAGTAGAGGTTGTTGGTCGTCAGACTTTAGCAAAATTGATAGAACTAGAAATGATTGATTTTGATGCAATTAGGGGTATGGATTGGCTAGCTCCATGTTATGCCAATGTAGAATGTTGGACCAAGATTGTTCAATTCCACTTTCCTGGGGAGGCAGTACAGGAGTGGAAAGGTAGTGCAGCTACGCCGAAAGGTAGGTTTATTTCCTATCTTCGAGCGAGAAAACTGATAGAAAAGGGATGTATTTATCATATTGTCAGGGTTCAGGATGTCTAAGAAGAATATTCGACTCTTCATTCTATTCTAGTGGTCAATGAATTTCCAAATGTATTCCTAGATGAACTTCCTAGTATTCCCCCAGAACGGGAAATCGACTTTGCGATTGACTTCTTACCGAGTACACAACCTATATCCATTCCTCTGTACCGGATGGCTCCTGCTGAGCTTAAAAAATTAAAGGAGCAGTTGAAAGATTTGCTAGAAAAGGGCTTTATCAGGCCGAGTACTTCACCATGGGGAGCACCAATTCTTTTTGTGAGAAAGAAGGATGGCTCCCTCTGTATGTGTATAGATTACCGGCAGCTGAATAAAGTCACTATCAAGAATAAGTACCCGCTTCCCAAAATAGACGACTTGTTTGACCAGTTGCAAGGGGCAAAGTATTTCTCAAATTGACTTAAGGTTAGGGTACCATAAAGTTCGTTCGTGAGAGGGATATTCCAAAAACCACTTTTAGGACCAGATATGGCCACTTTGAATTTCTAGTCATGTTTTTCGGGTTGACGAATGCTCCAGCGGTGTTCATGGACTTGATGAACAGTATCTTTAGACCGTATCTAGACCTGTTTATGATAGTATTTATTGATGATATTCTGGTGTATTCCTTCTCAGAAGCAAAACATCAGGATCATTTACGGACAGTGCTCCAGATTCTCAAAGATCGTCAGTTATATGCAAAATTTTCCAAGTGTGAGTTTTGGCTAATTCAGTGGCCTTCCTGGGTCATGTTGTGTCAGAAGCTGGTATCCAGGTAGATTCCCAGAAGATTGAGGAAGTAAAAACATGGCCTAGGCCGACAACTCCAACCGAGGTATGTAGTTTCTTGGGGTTAGCCGGTTACTATAGGAGGTTTGTAGAAGGGTTTTCTACTCTGTCAGCACCCTTGACCAAGTTAACTCATAAAGAAGCTAAATTTTACTAGATTGAAGCATGTCAACAGAGTTTTCAGGAGTTGAAAAATAGACTGACCTCAGCACCAGTATTAGCCTTTCCAAAAGGATCAGAGGGTTATGCAATATACTGCGATGCTTCAGGCGTCGGGTTATATGTGTTCTTATGCAGCATAGTAAAGTAATTACTTATGCTTCCAGGCAGCTGAAGAAGCATGAAAAGAACTACCCCACCCATGACCTGTAATTAGTCGCGGTGATTCATGCCTTCAAAATTTGGAGGCACTATCTGTATGGCGTTCATGTAGATATCTTCACTAATCACAAAAGCCTTCAGTACATTTTCACACAAAAAGAGTTGAATTTATGGCAACGTCGCTGGTTAGAGCTGTTGAAAGACAATGATGTGAATATTTTGTATCATCTAGGAAAAGCGAATGTCGTAGCAGATGCCCTCAGCCGTAAATCCATGGGGAGTTTGGTACACCTGAAGCCAGGACAACGGGAGTTGGCCCGAGAATTACATCAATTAGCCAGTTTAGCCATCCGTATGGTAGATTCGAGAGATAGTGCAATAGTAATTCAGAATACGATAGTATCGTCGCTAGTTATGGAAGTGAAAGAACGACAGTAAGACGACCCTAACCTGGTTTAGTTCAGAGAAAAGGTTCAGCGAGGGGAAGTTACAGATATCTAGGTAACCACAGATGGAGTTTTGAGGTATAGGGACTGCCTCTGTATTCCGGATGAGGGAGGACTTCGCCAGAAAATTTTAGGCGAGGTGCATTATTCCTGTTACTCTCTTCATCCAGGTTTAACAAAGATGTATCACGATATAAAAGAGATTTACTGGTGGTTGAGAATGAAAAAGGAGATAGAAGAATTTGTAGCTCAATGTCCTAATTGCTAGCAGGTGAAAGCCGAACATCAAAAACCTAGCGAACTGACACAAGAGATACCCGTACCTATGTGGAAGTGGGAGGGAATTAATATGGATTTTGTAACAGGGTTACCTCGTACCAGGCGTAAATTTGATTCCATCTGGGTGATTGTTGACAGGTTGACGAAATCAGCTCACCTTCTGCCAGTCAAGACCATTTTCTCAGCTGAGGATTATGCCGAGCTTTACATCAGGGAGATAGTCAGATTACATGGTGTCCCGGTATCTATTATTTCTGACAAGGGAACACAGTTTACAGCAAAATTCTAGCAGTCTTTCCAGAGAGGTTTGGGAACCCAGGTTAATCTGAGTACGGCAGTCCACCCTCAGACAGATGGGCAAGCAGAAGGTACGATTCAAACTCTCGAAGATATGTTACGGGCATGTGTGCTGGATTTTGGAGGCAGCTGGGATGAACACTTACCACTGATTGAGTTTTCTTACAATAACAGTTATCACTCGGCAATCTAGATGGAACCTTAGGAGGCCTTATCTGGGCGGAAATGCAGGTCCCCAGTTGGTTGGTTCGAGGTTGGAGAATCAGGGTTAATTAGGCCAGATATAATTCATCAGTCAGAATAGAAAGTAAATCTTATCATAGAACATCTGCTAACAGCTCAGAGCTGCCAGAAATCTTACGTCGATATACAGCGTAGAAATCTGGAGTTCAGTATAGGTAACTGGGTATTTCTGAAAGTCTCTCTGATGAAAGGAGTGATGAGATTTGGTAAAAAGGGTAAGCTCAGCTCGAGGTTTATTGGGCCATATTGAATAATCCAAAAAATAGGCCAGGTGGCATACGAGCTAGATTTTCCTTCAGAATTGGAATCCGTCCATCCGGTCTTTCATGTGTCGATGCTACGAAAGTGTATAGGGGATCCGTCCCGAGTTGTGCCAGTTGAGGATGTCCAAGTTACTGAGGAATTAGTCTATGAAGAGGTTCCAGTATCTATATTGGATCGACAGGTTCGCAGGCTGAGAACAAAGGGTGTCGCTTCAGTTAAAGTACTATGGAGAAACAAGAATAGAGAGGAAATGACTTAGGAAGCTGAGGATGACATGAAATCCAGATATCCTCATTTGTTTCAGACTTAGTCCAGATTATGCAGTTAGGGTAAGTTACGGATTCAGTCGTTGTTTCATGATATGTGGTATATGTTTTGCTTAGTTGACTCCAGTTGTATTGTTAAATAGTTGTAATAGTATTATATGAAGTGCCTGTACTGGACTTTTTTGCGTTTTAGGATTTTTTGATAGTCCATATTGCAGGGGAGACTCTGCCAAAAAATTTTCAAAATGAGTAGTTATAAGAGTTAAGACGCCCGTAAGCTAAAGTTAACATTCGAGGATGAATGTTCCTAAGGGGGGGATGTTACTGTCACGCCCCACCTTGGGGGGTATGACTGGCACCTGGTGCCCTAGTAGGACCTGGACTGCTAACTGGTGAGCCTAAGAACATCTGGTGCCTGGCTAGCT
>JACEIK010000589.1:21162-41632 GCA_018107945.1 Datura stramonium
TCATACCGCAGACTGCACTTTTTGCCCTTTTTTGCACACTTTTCTCATCAAGCTCAGCATCTATGTCTAGAAGAGTGGGGGTAGATAATATTACCGTTTGTCTAGACGAAAACTTGGCTACCTGGCTCCGCAGATCCCCCAACTCCTCTCTAAGGCCGCTCGTATCTGTCTACTCAGCCATATGCTAATTCAAGCAATGATCTAAACTATCCAACTGGCTATGCAACCACTTTGCAGCTTTATCAATCTCGGCCTTCACCTACGACTTGGCATTTTCCATCATAGCATGTAGGTTTTTCTCGGTCACTGTCAGCCTCTTGGCCAATTTCTAGAGGAAGTCCTGGGGTACCAACACATAGCCCGCTGGAGTCTGACTCAAGATATCTATTATAGGTGTGGAGGATGTGCTAGGCACTACGTCAGTATGGCCAGCCTCTATAGCCGACATCTCCCCTGCTCCACTGAAGTGGGGGTATTAACAAGCTCGCCCCTAGATGCCTGTGGTAGTGGGACTGCTGAAGGAAGTCTAACACGGCTTATCGGGTTCATGTCATTCTGTATAAGTTCAATATTAGTAGTCTTCTGGCCTCTAATCTCCACATCTACTTCCTTCACCATTCTCACCCTACGTCTTTTCACATCTTATGAGTGAGGCTCGAAAATGGCATTGTGGTGCTCAAGCTAAGAGCTTGATCCTGGATTTCATAAGCTATCACCTTTGGGATATTGATGTCATATCAAGACACGATACAAGCCACCAAAGCTACTCTGTCTAAGATGAGGGTGTTATCATTCACTGTCGATATCATTTGTGTCGAACTAGTATTCAACAGGCCTTCGCTATGAAGTTTAGCGAAGCTTTGGTGACCAGCTTTCCACTAGCCACCCAATCAGCTTCTTCCTTATCCTCAGCTAGAACTCCGGCTAACCACTTAATTTGGTTCTGCCTCTCCTTATGGACCAACTGCTTAACCCTTTTTAGGGTATCTACTCAGTGGGTGAACTCCGTTGTGGAGGATGGAGCTCTGAACTGTGGCCCACAGAGTATCTGAGCAATGGTCTTCTAAGAAATTTTAACTTCTTGTCCTCAGACAAGCACCTTTCAAGCTTAGGCTATTCCTTTAGTCTCTTGCTAGTTTGTGCATTCTGCTCCAGCTTCACATAATATTTGGCATAGAACTCACTGACCAACTCTGGACCGCAGAGGTCAGGGGTCCTAGCCATCCAATCAAATCTATAGAAGCTGAATATCCACTTTATTTCCTCAACCTTATTCAAAGAACCGGTGAGGATCCACGGTTCCTCCTGAACACTACGTCTGGGGTGCTTTTAGGATGTAAGATCCAAGCCCTACTCATAAATTTCCTGTGCTCTGAGCATATGCCACCTCATGGTACGCCTTTCTCGTGTCGGGATCTTCTCATCTTCTTCCTTAGAAGCTCCTTCCTCAGACCTAACCCCATCTCTAGACTGGGCCTCCTTAGCCCCTCTTCCTCATTAGAGCCACTCCCAGACTCTTGGGACTACTCCTTACTCCATCCTCAGACGGGGAAGCAACGGTTGCAGCTACAACTTGAACCTTGGATTGAGCCCTAGTGCTCTGTGGCTCATTAGTGTCACAAATATCAACTAAGTACTCTTCCACTGAACCACTAGGGGAGTTGCCTTCTTTCAATGTTGGAGGGCTCATCTCTCAATTCCCTCCTAGCAGCTGTCTCAGCTCTGGTCTCCTAATCTTGGGCAATTTTGGTTGCTCTTTTCTTCATTATCATTGTACCTATGGAGAAAAGAGGTTAATATGTATGATTGAGAGAAAGAAAGCAAGAACAATATCCTTTAAAATTTTCCACGAGTCAGCAGTATGGGTTGTACCTTAGTGGTACGACTCTTATAATGACTCATGGTACATGATAGGTCTATCACGACACCCCGGTATGACTCGTACCAAGTTGGTATGGTTTATATTAAGAGTCGTATGAGGAATTGCATAAAATTCATAGGTTCTATTTTTTTGTATGACTCAAGTTGCGGATCGTTATTAGATTCTACGAGTTGTAACAAGGTTCATACTGTTACTTGTGAACTTTGACCCTTTCTGCTTCATGGTATGATCACTAGGTATGGCATGTAATAGGATAACACAGGTAATACTAGGCCCTATACCAATATTTGCACTCTTAGTGACCCGGGACAGTCCCAACGAGTCATTGTATGAGTCGTAGTATGAAACCACAAGTGGTAGAAAGATTCGTGAAGCCTGTCCTCACCTTATTTTGGTTCAGTAGTTTAGGTTAAAAAATTCTTCGATGGGTACTAAAATTCCCCATCATAGGTATGTAATTTGTCTATTTTGACCTACCCATCTAACCCACAATATGGTTCACACCCCGTAACTCATTATCATCAATCAAATTTTGTTGTTTGAGCATCTTGAATTCCTACCCGTTCAACACATTAGCACGTCAGGCTACTTACCACCTTCCCCTACCCCTTTTTCAAGGGTTTTAAGAAATCATCGTGGTCTTTTGGTTTATACATAGAAAGATTTTCAAATTTAACACATTTACTTACTTGATATTTTTCAAGTTCTTGCTCAACTTTAAGCTTGCTTCAGTTTTGGGGTGCAAATTCAAAATGCTCGTGCAACTTCACTTGCACAAATTCAATCTTGTACAGAGTTGAGCTTGAGTTACGAGTGTGAGGATCATGGGTGACATTGTGGGTTGAAGTTTATGTTTTTTGTGGGAATGGTGGTCTGAAAGAATTTGATTTAAAGAGGCTAGGGCATATTTTTAATGATCCTGGTCGAGTCGAGTCAATTTCATTAATTTAAGCTGTCACGACTCATACTACAAGTTGTAGGTTATACTTATGGCTCGTCCCTTGGAATCATAGATGAATACTTTAAGAACTTACCTGGGGACCTATGAGTGCATGGTATGACTCGTACCACTGTATTATGGCTCATAAGTCATTATTTCCCACACTTCAATCTTTTGCATTGTTCATCCTTACAGTGGGTACTACTACTCGTGCAAAGGAGGTACGACTCGTAACATGAACTCATGCATCAAACCAGTCTCTACCTTTAACTACAGACAGTACTACGATCTATACAATCCTCTTACAAGTCATACTTATGCTTGTAGTACAGGTCTCCTCTATAATTTTTCACCCACTAGTTTTGTTTCATTTGCACACCGAACACACATAAGTTAAGATACTTGGGTTGCCTCCCAAGAAGCACTTGATTTATCATAATGGCATAATGCAGATTGTCTGGTTACTCAGAATTCACCAAACCACCTCATGCGTTGCCTCCCAACAAGCGTCTGATTTAATACCGCGACACAATGCAAGTCTCTCAAAAAAGAAATAGATAGTCAAAGATATTCACAGATTAGCAAACCTAGGAGTTCGACTCTTGGACTTCAAAGTTGGTGAAGTAGTTGTCCAGAAACTGCAGAATCATCCTTAGTTATTTCCATGAAATGTAAGTAGTATGATGATATTTTGGTGCTATAGTATAAAGAGGGGATCCACTAATATAGAGTCACAACATTTGAGCTCGCAAGAGATGGCACCTTAAGGTGCCAAGATGGATGATATGTTACCAATATTAAAGGGATTTGACAAAAGATTATGATTGAAGCACATTGCTCATAATATATTTATTCATTATGGTTCCACAAAAATGTACCATAAGCTTAAAGAGATCTACGAGTAGAAGGATATAAAAGAACAGATTATGTGGAATAGTGTCTAAATTATCAATAGGTGAAAGTAAAACATCAAAGACCATGAGGCCTAGCACAGAACATAGAGGTTCCATTATGGAAGTGGGAGGTGATCAATTTAGACTTCATGGAATCTTTAGCTCCATAATTCCATAAGCATAATCCCATTTGGGTATTTATCAACCAACTTATGAAGTCATCCCATTTGTGATTTGTTAAATCCACTAGTATAGCAAAGGAGTCATAATTATATGCTAGAGAAGTAATTCGATTACATGAGATTCTAGTGTCCATTATTTCTGATAAAATGTCCAGTTGATATCAAACGTCCGGAGATCTTTCTAGAAAGGTTTAGGCACTAGGTGAATTTCAGCATTATCTTTCACTCACAGACAAGGAAAATGCACCACTAATGTGTTGGTGGGTTTACAACCCTTTCGACGCTTAAAACTGAGGAAATAAGTATGGACTTAGGTGTGTCTATATGGATATGATGCACTTTTACTTTGTTTTCAGGGAAACTAGGTATTGGAGTTGAAATGTGCAAAAGAAGGGCAAAAGGCAGAAAAAGGGCTAAGTACGGATCTCAGTACAAGTTGTACCTTCCTAGTACGAGTCATACTGAGAGTCGTGGAATAGTCCAGAGTAGGTGTTTGAGGTAAAAGGCACAGTACGACTTATTGTACCAGCAGTACCATAATAGTTGTGACAAAGACCAGAAGGTGCAGTAGGACAAGTCTCCAGGTACGGGTAGTAATCATGAATTGAGATATCTACCTATAACCCATACCAAGGAACCGTAGTAAACTCCAGAATAAGTGAAGAATGGTAGATCTCAATGTACGATTGGAAGTCATGAGTCGTAGGATGAAGGTACGAGTTGTACCAAGCCACTTGTGAAAGTAAATAAAGGATGCTAGAAGTTGTTAGTTCAAACCACGACCAGATTGTACAACTCGTAGTGTCATGATACGAGTCATACAAGATTCCAATACTTAGCCAAAATTAAAAGAAGCCAGCCAATGTACCAGTGAAGGTACGACCCATACAATCATGTTAGGGGTCATAGGTGAAGTCAGCAGTAGTTTTAGTAGTTTCTCTATTAATTTAGAAAGAGTTTTTAATTATTTGTATAAATACTTTTCTAGGTTATTTTTGTTAAAAAGAGTAATATTTGGAGAGAGACCGATTATAGAGAGTGTTGAGTATTGGAGAACAACTTTTGGGATTTTCTTGAGTTGATTCTTCCATTGTTCTTTACTTGTTCTTCACTAATTCTTGCAATAATCAAGTGGGTTTTATTTCAATTATTTTTGTATGTTCTAAATTATGTGTTTGCCTATGAATACTTATAATTCTCTTACAATCATGAGAGGCTAAAACCTCCACAACTATGGTTGTGGGAACCATGGTGAATTGACAATCTAGGGTTGCACAAACTGATTGTAAACCAATGGTAAACACTTGTATTGTATTCTTTTCATTGTTAATGTTTCTTAATGGAGCGCAACGTTAGGACTTGACCAAATTCTTTACTTGTTTGAACCTACACAAGTAGAGATTAGGAAAAGAGAATTACAAGAAAGCCTTGTTCTTTATGGATCATTATATGACTTGAGCTGTGGTCGCAAGTAGTTAATTTGGGATAAATTGATAATTGTTGAAGTGAAATCACTCATGAGATCTAACCCAGTGATTGAGTATAGTCATCCAATAGGGGCGAACTAGTCGTTTGGATGAACCTTGTTATCAGTTCTAAAAGTAGAATTGGATAGATCACAAGTGTAAAACCCCGAAGTAGTTATAAATCCATGGGGAACACTTACCTTAGTTATTCACATAATCTTGATAAACAACAATCAATTCTCAACGTTGATTCATATCATTGCTTTTATAAAAACCCCCTTTTGGAGATAACACACTTAAAAGCTTAAATACTAGCGTTATTCTATATCTTGACCATATTTCCTATGGGACCGTAACCTTTATTGGATTATATATTGAAAACATCTATGTCATACTTTTATAGGAGTGTGATTTGAGTGTTACCAAAAATGGCATCATTGTTGGGGAATACAGCTTAGGATTAGAGTAATTATAGTGTTTAACTTTTAGTTGTTATTTCCTCATTTACATTTCCTTTTTTTTACACCCACAGGTTGCCTCTTGGTGAATGTCAAGTACTCGACAAAGTGGAAAACCTCTAATTCCTCTTGATCTTGAATTAGGGAGAACTCTACGGAGAATGGAGAACCCTACGTAAAGAGAGGCCCATATGGCTAAAGAATCTTGGCAAGCTACACTTAAGGAAGTCGAGGATGCTCGGGAGGATATAGTGAATGATGTAGAGGCCAGAGATATGCTCCTCCATTCTATGATGAGGATGACCCAGATATTGATGAAGTCGAGTTAAATGGAGCCATTGTACCACCACCTTTGCCTACTAGGGTGAAACTTGATATCACTAGCACCATGATACAACTACTGAATATGAAAGGGGTGTTTAGTGGTCATGCAGCTAACGATGCTAACCTATACTTGATGAATTTTATCGAGATATACAACGCGTATATGTTACCTAGTGTATGCTAGGACACGATAAGGTTGAGACTCTTCCCATTCTCTCTCTGGAGAGGCCACTTTATGGTTATCAGAATTGTCCAATGACTCCATTCCCAACTGCAGGGAGCTTAAATAGGATTTCCTAGAAAGGTTCTTCCCACCCTCTAGGATGCTACAATTAAAGGACAAAATTTATAACTTTCAATAATTGAAGACTGAGGCACTGCATGAGACATGGTTGAGATTCAAGAAGAAGCTGACCAAGTGCCCAAACCATAAAATTTCATATGAAAGTTTGTTGGAAATTTTTTACAGGTCCATAAATAATAGCACAAAAGTTGTAGCAGATATAGTGGCGGGAGGAGAATTGATGAGTCATATGCGGGAGCAAGCTGATGTTATTTTGGATAGAGTGACTAAGACGAACAGGGCCTGGCACACTTGGGAAGCGGATGTAGCTGCAGGTACGTATGTTGTTGGTATGTCTGTAGATCAACGCAGAAAGGGAGGGGAGTGTGATCACGAGCTGGCTCATATGCGAATATCATTAGACCTGCTCATGAAGCATATCATGGGCATTGGTGCTAGAAAGGTAAACGTAGTGGGAGCTTAGGGTTAGGAACTGTGGTAGGAGCATTCAGATTCCGAGGAGGAGGCAAACTTCTTGGACAACTAGGTGGCGGGTTTTCACTTAAGGGTCTGGACAGGACACTTGGCACCAAGGTTCCGAAAATCAGGGTTGGAACTAGTATCAAGACAACTACAACAGGAATGGGTATAGAGATAGGAGCCGAGGTCGTGAACAAGAGGGATAATAGAGAAAGAACGATGTATATTGCAATGATCACACATGTTTGTATATTCCTCCTTATGCACGTGAGGGTGAGACTGGACCTCAAGATTGGAGAGTATGATGGCTGAAATGCTCAAGAAGGTAAAGTCCACTGATGATCAGCTGAGGGATACTCTGGCATGAGCCATAAAGTTGAATTGCATGCCACAATGATCAGATAGATTAATCAGCAGCTTGGTCAGATGTTGGCCTCCCTAAACCAAAGGCAGAAGGGAACATTCCTAGCAACATAGTGCAAAATCTAAAGAATAATAATCGTTGTACGGTTGTGATGACTAGGAGTGAAAAGACCATAATTGATCCCCCTCTACCAATTGTAGTTGAGATGGAAAAACAAAAGGAGATTGAGATTAGTAAGGAAGAAGAGGTTATTGAGAATGTGCCTACAGGTGAGGCTGAGTTGACTGAAGCTCCAGGTAGTGTAAAGGAGTCTGAAGCTGATAAAAGTAAGAACAAAGGGGTCACGCAAATTTATAAGGCTAGCCCTCAACCATCGCTACTGTTCCCTCAAAGGATGAATAAAAAGGAAAAAGATGGTAAGTTCCAGAAATTTCTCTCTATGCTTAAACAGTTATCTATTAACATACCATTGGTCGAGGCATTGGAGTAGATGCCCGGATATGCCAAGTTCGTGAAGGATCTAGTGACAAAGAAGAGGTCCATGAGCTACGAGCCAGTTGGTAACTTGCATCATTGCAGTGCCATAGCCTCACGGGTCCTTCCTCCAAAGAAGGAGGATCCAGGTGCCTTCACTATTTCGTGCACGATTGGTGATTTTGAGTTTGTGAAGGCACTGTGTGACTTGGGTGCTAGCATCAACTAGATGCCTTTGGCTGTATTCAAACATCTAGGCTTGGGATCTCCCACATTGACTTTAATGCGGCTATTGATGGTAGACCGCATAGTCAAAGAGCCAGTGGGGATCTTATTTGATGCGCTAGACAAGGTGGACCGTTTTATCTTCCCTATGGACTTCGTCATCCTAGATTGAGAGGTTAATTTATAAGTTCCCATAATTTTGGGACAACCATTCCTTACCACTTGTAGAGCTTTGTAGATGTTGAGGTTGGCCAATTAAAATTCAAGCTGAATAAAGAGGTCACTTTTAATGTCTGTCGGTCAATGAAGCAGACCAATGTGTTTAAGGTTATATCACACAACTTAATGATTCGTTTCCCTGACCATGATTCGTGGCTTCTCTCGTGATCAACCCCTAGACCAAAAATCTTAGCAAACTCCCCTCCACTTCATGATTCACATAACGACTCGTGAAGTATCCTGATGGGTCACTGGATGACTCGTCCTGTGACCTGGTGCAAGAATTTTTGTTTTCTCCATTTCTACCCTCGGGTTTGATTTTAGGGCTTTCAGGGGATTACAATATCTTCTCCTTGGGAATATTCATCCTCGAATATGAATGAATATACTGGAAAGATGGGGAAAAGAACTGATGTCTCAAATACGAAACATCTAAAGATGAAAACTGACAGAGTGACTAACTCCAAACTGAAATACATGACTGAACTGAATTCATGAATCACACATACATACATTGACATGAAAGAAACTGGGACACATGAGCTGAACATGAAACTGAATAGAGTACTAAGAAGGAAACTAATACCTAAAGTTGAGACTGAACCCAAAGGGAATAAATGCGGGTATTTAGCCATCATATCTGCTTCAGCTTCCTACGTAGCTCCCTCAACATGTTGATTCCTCCACAAAACCTTTACTAAAGCTACCTCCTTGTTTCTTAGCTTTTGAACCTAACGATCAAGTATTTCAATTGAAAACTCTTCATAGATAGGGCTATCCTTCACACCTACGCTCTCCACCAGGACACCCAAAGTTGGATCACCCATGCACTTCGTTAAAAATGACACATGGAAAAATGTATGTACTGAAGGCAATTCTGAGGGAAACTCCAACTCATAGGCCACCTTGACAACACGTCTCACAATCTTTTACGGCCCAACATAACGGGGACTGAGTTTCCCCTTCTTTCTGAACCTCATCACTCCCTTCATGGTAGACACCTTCAAAAACACCCAATCATCAACTTCAAACTCAAGTTCTCTCCTCCTCACATCCGCATAGGACTTTTGACGAATCTGGGTTGTTTTCAACCTTTCCCTTATAAGCTGAACTTTCTCCACAACCTCATTAATTGAATCCATTCCTATCAACATAGCTTCACCGACTTCAAACCAACCAATAGGTGACCTATATCTTTGCCCATAAAGAGCCTCAAACGGAGCAATTTGAATGTTGGAATGGTAATTGTTGTTATATGAAAACTTGATAAGAGGTAAATGATCATCCAAACTACCCTTGAAGTCAATCACAAACGCTATCAATATATCCTCAAGAGTCTGAATGGTCCGTTTAGCCCGACCATCTGTTTGCAGGTGAAAAGCTATGCTAAGCTTAACCTGAGTACCAAGTCCCTTCTAAAACGATCTCCAAAACTGGGAGGTAAATTGAGTACCTCTATATGATATGATGGACAAGGGAACTCATGCAACCAAACTAGCTCTCTAGTATACAACATAGCATAATCCTCCATCGAACGATAGTTTTGACCGGTAGGAAATGAGCCGCTTTAGTCAACCTGTCTACAACCACCCAAATAGAGTCATTGTCGACGAGTATGAGGCAACACTGTAATGAAGTCCATATTGATTTCCTCCCACTTCCAAGTAGAAATACTAATGTCTTGAAGCACATCTCCAGGTCTTTGATGCTCAACTTTTACCTGTTGACAATTCGGACACTTAGCCACAAACTATGATGTGTCCTTCTTCATGACATTCCACCAATAAACTTCCCGTAGGTCACGGTACATTTTGGATGCACCCAGATGTATAGAATATCTGGAACCATGAGCCTCATGCAACATCTGCTCCTTTAAGTCATCAACACCCCGTACGCACAAATGGTCCTGATATCATAGTACTCCATCTCCCCCTTGGGAGAAAACCTACACCTTCTGATTCTGAATAGCTTCCTTCAATTTTACCAACACTGGGTCCTTGTCTTTCTTAACCTTGACTTCAGCCACTAAAGAGGATTCTGATCCATTATGGACAATAACACCACCATGCTCCGAGTCGACAAGATAGACTCCTAGTCGCGCAAGCCGATGTACATCCTTCATTAACTCCTTCCTCTTCTAATCTACATGGTTCACATTCTCCATAGAAAGCCTTCTAAGAGCGTCTTCCACCATATTAGCCTTGCTCCGATGATAAAAGGCACTCATGTCGTAATCCTTAAGAAGCTCCAACCACCTTCTTTGATGTAGATTTAGATCCTTCTGGATAAACACATACTCTAGGATTTTATGGTCCGTAAACACATCCATATGGACCCCGTACAGATAGTGTCTCCAAATCTTCAAGGCAAATACTACCGCCGCCAACTCAAGGTCGTGAGTCGGGTAGTTCTTCTAATGGACTTTGAGTTGCCTGGAAGCATAGGATATAACATTACCATTCAACATTAATACAAAACCACAGATGATCCTTGAGGCATCACAATATACCAAAAACCCATCGGTACCCTTAGGTAGAGTCAACACTAGTGTTGAGGTGAGTCGAGTCTTCAACTCTTGGAAGCTCTTCTCACAGGCCTTCGACCATTGAAACTTTACTTTCTTCTGGGTCAACTTAGTCAATGGGGCTGCAATGAACGAAAATACTTCAACAAACCTCCTATAGTAACTAGATAAGCCCAAGAAACTCCCAACATCCGAAGGACTAATTGATCTAGGACAATTCTCACCGCTTCTATCTTTTGAGAGTCTACATGTACATTCAACCTGATTAGTAGCTTACGTAAAACCTTTATATGCTAATTTTTTATTTATCCTTTATCTATTTTCTTGAAGTTAATTGCATAATTATCAACCTTAAGTCAAAAAATTCTATCGAGTTTAACCAAACTCACGCTTGCTGAATTTAGCATACAACCGGCGATCGTTAAGAGTCTGTAGCGCCACCCTCAAATGAATGGAATGCTCCTCCTTGCTCCGAGAGTATATGAGGATGTCATCTACAAACACAATCATGAACATGTCCAAATACGGCTTGAACACCCTGTTCATAAAATCTATAAAAGTTGCAGGAGCATTCGTTAGTCCAAAAAGGCATAACTACAAACTCATAGTGACCATACTGAGTCCTCAAGGCTGTCTTTGGAATGTCACTCTCTCTAACCCTAAGCTAATGATATCCAGATCTGAGATCTATCTTGAACACTTGGCACCCTGAAGGTTTTCAAACAAGTCATCAATTCTAGGGAGGGGATACCTGTTCTTAATGGTTACCTTGTTCAACTGCCGATAATCAATGCACATCCGAAGGGGACCATCTTTCTTCCGGACAAAGAGTACTGGTGCACCCCATGGGGATTGGCTCGATCTTATGAAACCCTTGTCTAAAAGGTATTTCAACGACTCCAACTCCTTTAGCTCAGTTGGAGACATTATGTAAGGAGGAATAGATATAGGTTGCATATCGGGAAGAAGGTCAATACCAAAATCGATCTCCCACTCGGGAGGAATTCTCGATAAATCATCTGGAAACACTTTTGGATATTCACACACTACAGGAACTGATTGGATAGTCGGGGTTTCAAATGTAGCATCCTTAACCCTAACTAGATGGCACATGCATCCCTTAGAAATCATCTTTCTAGCCTTAAGGTAGGAGATAAAGCGACCTACAGGAACATCTGAACTACCCTTCCACTCTAGGGTTGGCTCACCCGAAAATCAAACTCTACCACACAGGTTCTAAAATTCACTGAGGCATAAAATTTATGTAGCCATCCCATGCCAAAGATAACATCAAAATTTGTCATGGCTAGCTCTATTAAATCTGCTGAGGTGATTTTCTGAAGGACTGTGACAGGGCAATTTCTATATACCCGTTGAGCTATAACTGAATCACCGACTGGAGTAGAGACTAACAAGAGTTCTGATAGGATTTCGAGACTGACTCCGAATCTACTAGCAACATAGGGTGTCACAAAAGATAAAGTAGCCCCTTTATCTAACAAAGCCTATACATCAAGGTGGAATATTCGTAACATACCAATGACTGCACGTAGATAGGCCTCCTACTCCTAACGAGATTCGAGGGCATAGAATCTGTTCTGATGCTACCCACCACCTGCACTATTGGAGGCACCCTACTGAGCTGAATGTGCTGGTGGGGCTGTTGAACTAGTGGCTGGGTCTCGACCATTACCATGGCCCTGTATAGTTGCTGGACAATCTCTGAGCATATATTCAAGCTTACCACACCCGTAACAAGCATTCGTACCTGCTAGGGACTGACCAGTGTGCCTCCTACCACACCTGTCGCAAGTTTGAATACTAGGCTCTATGGATCTGCTTCCTCCACCTTGAGAGCTTGACGCTTGTCCCCTCTGATCGTGCCTAGATCTGGATGGCACACGTGTTGCTGATGGTGCTATCTCCGATGGAACTGCTGATGATGCCCACTACTAGGCCTTTGTTGGGAGAACCCAAAATTGTCGGTCCGAGCCCTCTTGGCCTCTCTCTCCTACTCATTCTTCTATACCACCTCTACTTGATGAGCATACAGAACAAACAATAAGAAGTCAATATCTTGATGAAGCATCATGGTCCAGCAATCCTTGACCAAATAATCTGTTATCCCATGCACGAACCGGCTCACTCGAGCCCTCTAATCTGCCATCATCTCAGGTGCACATTTAGACAGGCGGGTGAACTCTAAAGCATTCTCCTAGAACGTCGTGTTGTTCTGCCTCATATTCACAAATTCAACTACTTTGATAGTCCTCATCTCTTAGGGAAAGAATCGATCCAAAAACGTGGTATGAAACTCATCCCAATCAATGGGGCCGGCTCCAACTGCCCTGTCGTCCTTCCACTGTCTGAACCAAATATGGGCAACCCCTTTTAACTGATAAGATGCTAGGTGCACACTCCTCCCCCGTCACCCCCATGATTTGGGTAATTTTCTGAATCTTATAAATAAACTCATGTGGATCATCTTCCACCTCTAATTTGAGAAACTCCGAAGGGTTCATCTTGAGAAAATCCCTGACTCTTGTCGTAGCTGCATTTCTATCCTGGGGAATATGCGCTACCGCTTACTAGTTGACCTGGGCGGTCAATGTTTGTTCTAACATCTATATGGCTTCCCTAAACTCCTCATGGACAATTTGCTCGGGCACATGATCCTCGGGGGCTGGTGGGGCCTGCTAGTGCCCATCCCCATTGCCATTCTTATGGCCATTACCATTTCTATTTCTTCTTCCATTAACTCAGCGAGGAGGCGTGATTCTGAAAATGTGTATAGCACGAGTTAGAAGGATAGAGAGATATTTCATCGCACGACATGGATCATGAAAGAACGGAAATTTCCTAAAACATTTCATAGCCTCTTCTTCATAAGTGTGGCGTGCTTCACACCCATGAAAAAGACTCTACTTAACGCGGCTTTTAGTCACCCTAGGACACTTCAAAACCTAATGTTCAGATACAAAGTTTGTCAAGACCCAAATATAGGCCCGAATCTAGACACGGGACAACGAACTCCGAGAGGCTCCAAGTCGACCCATCGCATGAACATGACATATAAAGCTCAACATAACAAATTCGGAAAGTATAACATGTGAAATAGAGAAAGTCTGAAAATATACTAACATCTGAACATCTCAATATATAACACAGTTCTAAAGCTGAATACGTACTATGTCTGATAAGCCTCTACATAGCGACGAGTTGATGGGACAAGACCCTAACTAACTTACTAATAAACTGAAACAGGAAAGTACTGATAATCGACTGATATGAAGGTCATCGAATGATAAGGACTCACCAATAGACTGAGAAATGCTAACTCTGAGAGTCTGGCTAGTGGTAGGACTGAACCTGAACGTCTGAGCCTGTATCATGAAATGATACAACATAGATATACGGTCAGTACTTGGAATGTGCTATTTATGCAAGGTATGTAAAACCACTAAGTAAGAAAACTTAAATCATGCATATCATAAAACATGTTCAAGATAAGATTCTGAGAGTAACGCTTGCATGCTAATATCTGAAAACATGATTTAAACATAACTGGATATCATAGCTGAATTGAATGACCCAATGTTGAAACTAATAATCATAAGTAAAACTGAAAATTGGGTCAAACCTACTGAAAACATATTACCATAACTGATGATCATGCATAACTTAAAATCATGAGGAATAATAGGAGACTCATAATACAACTGACATTTTCACGATAGAGCTTACGTGGTCCCAATTATTACACTCAAGTGGGCAGATCCGTCCAAAGTCTTGCTAGGGCTAAGGGCGCTACCATGATATCGATATCAAGTTGAAGGACCCTCGGGGCTAGGGAATGCTCAAAAGGGAGGTCCCAAATAATTTGAACATACCGATGTTGGCACGTAGTTCTGAGGCACAGGGTTGACTGAACCCTTAGCCTACTCGGTGCTAGACACTACTCCCAAAAACATGTATATGCTCTCCACCATTTTTCAACGAAGCTGAACCATCATCTTTCAGCGAAGCTGAATCATAATCATTCATGCATAGTCTAAAAACATATCATGAGGAGCCTTGGCTCAAACCATACCACAAGCTGAAATGTAGGAGTCTAGACTCCAAAATCATGTGGTAAGCTAATAACATGAAATTGAAGTAAATCCTAAAACACACTCGATCATATGGGCTTTCCAAAACTTGTACATTCTTTGAGATAGTCAAAATCATGAATACAAACATGGGTAATTCAAAATCATACTTTCATCATATACATCTAATCATACTTGAAAACATAGATCAAAATTTCAACCTTTCATGAACTTTCATAATTGGGCATTATAATTGCAAGACTTTGGAATCATAAATTTGTAATTGAAAACATTATAAAACATGCCCATAAATCCGGAAGCAGCATTAGAAACATGAAAAGAATTTACCCATGATAGATACTTAGAGATTACACAAATTGGGTTAAAACCCCATAGATTCATCAACTTAGAATCACATGAATTTAGGAGAGAATTTGGGAATGAGAGTGAAGGAATACTCCCATTCATAATCCTACATACCTGAGTACTTCTAATTTCACACCCTTCTTGAATGCCCAAAGGAACTTGAGGAGAATTGATGAATTATAGACTTGATCGCCTTTAGGAACTTTCTGGTCTTGCATGCATGGAATTGGGAGGTTTAGAATAGGCTAAGTATCTTTAAAACCCCTCTAAAAAAGTTTAAAACTATGTAGTTTAGGACTTAGGAGCTTAGAAAATACAGAAAAGCCTTATTAAATTCGCAAAATATCACACTATCCATCCCAACGAGGGATTGGATGAGTCGTTACCCAAGACGATGACTCATTACCTGCTCACATCACCATCACTGGAAAACATACATTTCCTGTAACCATGAGGGACACCACGACTCTTGGTGACCCAGTCATTGGGAGCACTTCCAAAAAATTCCACATCCCAATCAACTTCTTACCAGACCCTTAACAACTTATTGCCCTAACTATGAGTTATGGCTTCTCTCGTGATCAATCCCTAGGCCACAAATCTTATCCAACTCTCTCTCCACTTCACGAGTCACAGGAACTCGTGAAGTATCTTGAAAGGTCACTAGACGACTCGTCCTGTGACCTGCTGCAAAAATTCTTGTTTTCTCTGTTTGAACACTTGGGTTTGATCTTAGGGCTTTCCGGGAATTACAGTAGGTTAGGATTTTTTTCCCATATTCTATATTTTACTTTTGTTTCTTTTTTTAATGAAGTTTACAAGGTTGTGTGATTACCGTATGTGAAGTATTAGAAGTCAAGAATCACGTTTGGCTTCTTATGATCTTGAAATTGAGAGAACCTTTCGAAGGTTAATCATGGAGAACAATGAGCAGGCACTAGGAAACAATCATGAGAGAGTTCCTGTGTTGAACTTTGCTAGACCGAACTTGGAGAACGCTTCTAAAGAGATTGTCAAACTGGCCATCACTAGGAATTTTGAGTTGAAGGAAGAGATCATGCGGTTGGTCCAAAACACTTTCCAATATCAGGGCAAGCCGCACGAGGATCCCAACCGGTATCTCATGACGTTCGTGGAGCTGAATGAGAATTTCCACTACTAAAACTTTTCAGATGAATATGTTAAACATACTTTATTTCCATTCTCGCTGATTGGTGAAGCCAAGGAGTGGCTTCAAAATGAACCAGAAGGTTCCATAACCACATGGGAGTCTCTTTCCAATAAATTCATCAATAGGTTTTTCTCTTCAAAGAGAACCAAGGAGTTGGGAGGGAAGATCTCCGGGTTTGTGTAGAAAGATGGTGAAACCTTTAGCTCGGACGTGGGAATGTTACAAGATCTATTTGAGAGATTGTCCACCACATGCAGCCTAAGGAGATAAATTTGGCACAACTTTATAAAGAGTCTAACGCCTGACTCGTGGTGAGGCCCAGGTGATGAGTTTGAAGTTTGGGAAATGGAATCCCCATGGACGTGACCACGAGTCGTGGTCAGGCCCCACAAATTGTTAGGTTAGTCATGGGGAGTGATGAGTGAGAAAAGAGAAGGAAGAGGGAAGTGTACTTAACGGAAGGACCCCACGAGTCATGGTCTGTCACCACGATTTATGGGGAGGATCGTGAGCAGCATGGTGAAGTAAAAGAAAAATCCATGGCAGTGTACATAATGAGTGGTGACCACGAGTCATGGTCACCATAAATGAATGGTGGAGTAACCCGTGACTAGCCCAAAAGAGTTGAGAAGTAGTGTACTCAACGGATTATGTCACGAGTCGTGGTCTAAGATGATGAGTCTTTAGGTCCCTCGTGGGGACTACCTGACAGTTATTTTCTGCGTATTTAGTAAGGGCTTTTCCATAATTTCTAAGGTCCTAAGGCCTAAAATAAGTCTTTTTACGTTATGAATGATGTCTTTTAAGAGGGTTAAGTTCATTTTAGGCCATATTCATTCATGCATGCAAGATAGAAGGTTAGAGGGGGTGATCAAGCTTGTTCTTCTTCAAATTCTTTTCAATTCCTCTTGGGCAATCAGAGAAGCATAAGAATCAGCTACCAACAGGTATGTAGGGTTATGAATGGATGATTCCATTCACACCCATGCCCAATCCCTCTCTAAATCATGATTTTCCTATGTCTAATCTCTGGGGTTTTAACCCAATGCATGAAATTCCTAATTCTCTACATGGGTATGATTTAAATATGTTTTTACTATTGAATTATGAATTATGGGCAAGTTTTATATTGTTTTCAATCAAAAATCATGTTTCTAGTGTTATGAATTAAAAATCCCATTGATGAGAATTTCATGAAAGAAGAGATTTGTGATGAATGTATGATTATGATGAGAGGTTATGATGAAAAGCATGTTTTCAATCTACCCATGTTTATAATCATGTTTTCAATGAGAATTGAGTAGCTTCAAGTATCAAAAAGTATTGGGCAATGCCCACCTGTTCAAGTATGATTATGATTTCTCGAATTAAGCTTACCACAATATTTGGAGCGAAGACTTTCAATTATCTTTTAGCTTGTGGTATGGTTTGAGTTAAAGCTTCTCATATGCATGATTTCATATTTGATATGTATTTGATTATTGAGCTTCGTCAATAGACGATGTTAAGCTTCGTTGAAAAATAATGGAGAGCATATGCATGTTTTTGGGAGTAGTGTCTAGCACCGAGTAGGCTAAGGGTCGATCACCCTATGCCTCAGAACTACCTGCCAACGTAGGTTTATACTATTATATACATTAATTCGGGACCTCCCCTATGAGCTATCTCCGACCCTATTTGGCCCACGATCATGATATTGATATCATGGTATCGTCCTTGGGTGTGATAGTTGGGACCACGTAAGATCTATCATGGCATGCCAGTTAAAAGACGAGTCTCCTATTGTTCCTCATGATTTCAGTAATGCATGTTTATCATTCATGATATTTTTATATCTATATATGTTCGAAAGAGGTTTGACTAAATGTTAAGTTTTACTCATGAATATCAAATTTCAACTTTGAGTCAATCGATTTAGTTATGATGAGATTATGATTTCAGAAAGAATGCATGCAAGCCCTACTCTCAAATCCTTATTGTGTATGTTGTAAATTATGCACGTTCTTAAATGATTTTACTTACTTAAGAGGTTTTACTTACCTTACATACTCAGTACATTCCACGTACTGATTGCATACTCTATGTTGTATCATTTCATGATACAGGACCCGACACTCAGACTCAGCCCCGTACATGGTCAGACTTTAGAGTTAGCATCTTACGTTGTTGGTGAGTCCTCATCTCCCGAGGACTAGACTTATTAGGATTTCCTTTATGTATTTTCAACTTCGGCTTTATTGAGTTAGTTGGGGTCTTGTACCATCAACTCATCATGTATAGAGGCCTTTCAGACAATGGATGTGTTCAACTTCAGATTGTGTATTCTAATGTCATGTTTAATTTAGACTTTCGCTATGATTATCTTGTTGACTCTTCAATTTAGTAATTGAGTTGGATGTTTGTTCATGCCATAGGTCGACTTGGAGTCTCTCGGAGCTCCTTGTCCCGTGTTACGATCTGGGCCTATGTTTGGGTCATGATAAACATGGTATCAGAGAAATAGGTTTGAAGTGTCCTAGGGTGTCTAAAAGCCGCGTTAAGTAGAGTCTTTTTCATGGGTGTGAAGCACGCCACACTTATGAGAAGTTGCTACGAAATGTTTAGGAAATGTTCCCTTCTTTCATGATCTATGTCGTGTGATGAAATGTCTCCCTATCCTCCTGATTCATGCTATTCGCGATTGCAAGATTATGGCTCCACGAAGAGTAAATGGTAGAAGGAATAGGAATGGAGACGGCCCCAAGAATAGTGATAGAAACGAGCACCAGCAAGCCCTACCAGTTCCAAAGCACCAGGCATCGGAGCCGGTTGCCCATGCTGAGTTTCAGGAAGCTATTCAGATGCTCGAACAGGCCTTGACCGCTCAAGTCAATTAGCATGAAGTTGCGCATGTTCCGTAAAATAGCAATGCAGTGGCGGCTCGAGTCAGGGATTTCTTTAGAATGAACCCGCCAGAGTTCCTTGGGTCAAAAGTAGATGAGAACCCACATGAGTTCATAGATTAGATTGTGAAGATCACCCAAGACATAGGGGTGAGTGGAGGTGATTGTGCGGAGTTGGCCTCATATCAGCTGAAAGGGGTTTCACACATCTAGTTTCTACAATGGAAAGATAGTAGGGCCGCCGGAGCAGGTCCTGTCACTTGGGAAGAGTTCCATGTTGCATTGTTGGATCGGTTCTTCCATCGTAAGATGAGGGAGCTGAAATAAGCCGAGTTCGTGAATCTGAAGTAAGGGAGGATAACAGTGCAGGAGTATGCCCTTGAGTTCACTCGCCTATCAAAGTACGCCACAGAGTTGGTGGCTGATTAGAGGGCGCAAGTGAGCAGGTTCGTTCATGGAGTGGCGGCCTATTTGGACAAGGATTGTAGGACCGCCATGATCCATCATGATATGGATTTCCCTCGGATAGTCTTGTACGTCCAGAAGATGGAGGCATCACATATGAGGGAGAGAGGCCAAGAAGGCCAGGACTGATAGTTATGGATTTTGTCAGCCGAGGTCGGGTGGTGGGCACCGACAACAGACCCACCAGAGATCTTTAGTCCCAGAATCATCAACACTAAGTGTGCCATCCAGGCCTAGGCATGATCAGAGGGGGCTAGCATCAGGCTCGAGGGGTCAGAGCAGCAGACCCGCAGATTCTAGTATCCCAGCTTGCTGCAGATGTGGTCGGGGGCTCACAGGCCGGTCCTTAGTAGGTATAGGTGCTTGTTTCGGGTGTGGGAAGCCCGAACACATGCTTAGAGATTTCCAGTAGCGAGACAAGATTAGGATGGGGCCGAGGCCCAGCTTCTAGTTTAGTATCTCTAACTGTACGCTCAGCTCATCAGGGGGCATCTACTAGCATAGGTGGCTGTCAGCACCAAAACAGATTCTATGCCTTAGCATCCTGCCAGGAGCTGGAGGTCTCCCTGGATATGGTCACTGGTATGTTACGAGTTTTCCGTCTTGATTTTTATGCTTTGTTAGATCTAGGGGCTTGATAACATCCAATATACACTCTTCTTTTACGAAAGATCATAAACGGTCCTGCTCAAAACAAATATTCCCGACGAGTGGCCGGGGTCGTATCCCACAGAGAATTGAGTCGATAATTCAAAAGTTATAAACTAATTCAAACTAGAGCGCA
>JACEIK010000589.1:41672-55179 GCA_018107945.1 Datura stramonium
CTATGGGTGAGATCACAATTATATTATAAATTTCTTCAATGGCTTAGACTCAAGTGTAAATAATCTCGGGAAGTAGATAGTCTCAGCTTCTCAGCCTATTGACTACCCCTTGCTAGAGTTTTCTCAAAATCTAGCTACAATTTAGCTTAACCCGAACTGATTTGGATTAGCAACTGCACTATTCCTAGCTATTAGCTGGCAATTAGGAATGAGGAAGTGATTTCAACTATTTATAGCTTGATTTTACAATATCTTATCCATGACCACTACTAGATACCCTTTCAATACTTAATTATTCTCTCCCGAGCAACAATCAAGAAAGGATAGATAGACCCATATCATCATCAATGAATCTCCATCAATAGATTGAAGAGAATCTATTGAACAATATGAAGATGCATCTAGCAATACCCATCTATAATTCAATAAGAATCCAAGAGAAATTAATCAAAATCCCAATCAAATTAACAAACCCACCATGAATATACTTCTAACTAGCAAACTAGTAAAGCATATTTAAAGAAAGAGAGAGGATTCCCCTTACATTCATTGCATTAGCTTCAAAAACGTACTTCACAAGCTCTTACAACAATGGTGGAATTCCACCAAAATGGGTTAAAAAAAAGAAGAAGAAAAGTACTACCTAACTCTACAAAACTATGGAGAAAAGAATCTCCTCAAAAATTTATGAAGAAGATGAAAATTAGATGAATAAATTGTTGGTTGAATGGTTGGTTCCTTTTAGTTGGTGTACAGTGGAGGTTATATATCTATTTTTTCTTGTGTAAAACTTTCCCCAAATGTCCTTGGAGCTTCTAGATGCTTTTGAGACCTTTTTGGACCCCTTTTACCCTTAATTATATGGCCTTCTCCGGCGAGGAACCGGCATTTCGCTGGTTGCAATCCTTGTAGCACCAAAATTTAGCCGGTTGAAAAAAGTGGCCTTGTAGGGGGAAACCGGCAGTTCAGTGGCTTTTAGCCAGTGCAATTCCTTTAAGGGAAGGTTGTTTAGCTGGTCTGGGCTGTAGCTTCGGCGTTTCGCCTGTGTTTTTCCCTTCCAGATCCGCATTTTGCCGATTTAAAGCATGTCTTTGCACCTCCTTTTAAGCTCAAATCTTCCCTTATCTTTAGCTCCTCTCCCTCATATGCTAACTCGTCAAATTTCTTCTCAAATTCCATGTGTTTTTCTCAATTTCATGCTTTCTTTATTCACATTAGGTACCTACAAAGAGTTCAAGAGAAAGGGAATAAAATCCACATAAATGACTCAAAAACTAGGCGAAATTTCATGATTAGGAGCCTAATGAGTTGGTAAATTTCCAACTCATCAGGGATACCTTGGCTTTTGTGACACCTTATATGGCCTGTAGCTTCGGAGTCAGTCTCGAAGTCTTGTCAGAACCCTTCTCAATCTCTACTCCAGTAGTGGTTCAGTTATAGCTAGATGGGTGTATAGAGTTTTCCCGGTCCCAGTCCTTCAAAAAGTAACCTCAGCAGACTTGATAGAGTTAGCCATGACCAATTTTGATGTTATCCTTGGCATGGATTGGCTATTTGCATGTTATGCCTCAGTTAATTGTAAAACCTGGGCAGTGGAGTTCAGATTTTCGGGTGAGTCGATCTTAGAATGGAAGGGTGTTATACCCTGGGAAACCAAGGATCAGACCTAGAAGTAAAAACGTAGAAAAATTGAAAATTTGCACCAGGTCACAGAATGACCCATGAGGTGAGTCGTGAGGAGTGACCACGAGTCGTGAGGTGACTTGTGGTCAGCATGGTGTGGAAAGGCCTGAGTGAGGAGGCCATGGGTCTAACCATGAGTCGTGGTTAGATCTCACGACTCGTGAGGTCACCCATGGTCAACTCTGGAGGATTGGCAAGTTGGGATGGGCAGTGTAGGCCATGGAAGGTGACCATGAGTCGTGGTATGACCTCACGACTCGTGAAGTCACCCGTGGATTTCCCTTAGATGTTTTGGAAAGTGGAATCAATGCACCATGGCAACGAGTCATGCCCTGTGGAAACAACCCGTTAGGTCCCTCGTGGGGGCTGGAGACTAGAAATTTCCTGCGTTTTAATAAGGGTGTTTTCATAATTTCCTAAGTTCCTAAGGTCTAAACTGTGTCATTTTGGATATTTTCTGAGTAAGATAAGATGGGTTAATCCCTTTATGCATGCCCATTCTCATGCAAAAGCTCAGAGAGGCTTTTGGGAGATTCAAGGCCTTCTTCCCCAAATTTTCATCAATTTATTTGTGGGTATTCTAGGAACATTGAGTCAATCCATTCCCAGGTATGTACGGTTTCAAAATGGGTGGAGTTCTTCCTCACCCATGCCCAATTTCAATTTAAATCATGAATCCTCCTATCCAAGTCTATGGGGTTTTACTCAAATGCACGAAAATGTGATTTCTCTTTATGGGTCTGATTTAATGGAGTTTTAATTATCGAATTATGAAGGATGGGCAGTTTCTATTATTATTTTCTTCAAATCATGTTTCATTCTTTTAAATCTAAAAATTCCCATTTAATGAAATTTCATGGAAGTTATGATTTATGATGAATACTTTATAATTTGAGTTTATTGATAGTAAAGCATGATTTTCAAGCTACCCATGTTTATGATCATGTTTTGAAAGAATTGAATATGATGAAGTATTCGACAATGCCCACATGTTAACGAATGAATTACGATTTATGAAACGAATTACATAGTTTATCGATTTATGATATTAACCGATGAAAAGGTCTTTGATTCTTGGATAAGAATGTTTAAAGGGGATCAATGATGATAAATTTTATATTTTAGCCAATCAATCTTAATGCATGATGTTATTTATTTATGTATGAGCCTATATGCATGTTTTTGGGAGCCGTGTCTAGCACCGAGTAGCCCGGCGTTCAAAGGACTACGCAGGTGTCTCATAACTACCTGCCACAGTGGGTTTCTAATGATATGATATATTGATAATAATCTCCTCAAATGTGATATCACGCCCTATGCACGATCCTCGCCTGGTAAGCCAAGGTCGCTCTGCCCACTTGAGCGAGATAGTGGGGTATCATGAAAAGCATTACCATGATGGGATCGGTTATGACGAGTTCTCCCATTGTTCCGCATGTTTTATGCATTGTTATGTTTATGTTATTGGCTCAAGTTATACTTTGATAAAGTTACTTATAATTATGATAATGAATGATGAAAAATGATTTGAAAGTCTTGAGCCCTATCTTTTGTTACGAAGATTTTGATGCAAGCATGATGTCCTTCTCCTATGACTGTTTATGAGCTTTACTTACTTTAAAATGTCCGTTTTAATTTCCTTGCATACTCGGTACATGATACAGGGTCCAGATCTCAGGCTCATCCTCATCCTTAGTCCACCTCAGCTTACGCTTTCAGCTTATTGGTGAGTCCTCATATTCTGAGGGCCGTTTGATAGACTTTCATGTTTTTTATGTTCATATTTGGTCGGGTTAGTTGGGGATGTTGTCCCATCAACCCATCTTATGTATTAGAGGCTCTCAGAAAAGTATGTAGTGCTCCGCGGTGTATACGCGCAATATTTCTTGGTGTTATGCTATAGTTACATTTTCTCTATGTTTTATTATTATCATTCCACTTATTTGAATAAGATTAGTTTTATGCATGTGCCATGGGTTCTCTTAGGGTTCCTTGTCCAGTGTCTACGATCCGGGTGTACGTTCGGGTCGTGACAAACTTGGTATCAGAGCGATAGGTTTAGATGTGTCCTAGGAAGTCTAGAAGCTGCATTAGGTAGAGTCTTTTTCATAGGTGTGAAACATGCCACACCTATGAAGAAGAGGCCACTAAACATTTTAGGAAATGTTTCCTTCTTTCATGTTGTATGTCGTGCGATGAAAAGCCTTTCCATCCTTCTAATTCGTGCGATTCGCGATTTGCAGAATTATGGCTCCTAGAAGAATAAACGGAAGGAGGAATGGAATGATGAAGGACACAGAGATGGCAATGACCATGGGCATCAATAAGCCCCGCCTGTTCAAGAGCCCCAGGCACCAGAGCCAACTGCCCACATTGTGTTTCGGGTGGCTATTCATATGTTGGTCCAGGCCTTGACTGCTCAGATCAACTAGAAGACTGTTGCGCAGGTCCCACAGAATGGCAATGCAGCGACGGCTTGGATTAAAGACTTCTTGAGGATGAACCCTCCTGAGTTCATGGGATCGAAGGTGGATGAGGATCCACACGAGTTCATTGAAGGGATCTTGAAGGTAACTCAGGTTATAGGGCTGACAAATGGGGAGTGTGTCGACTTGGACTCTTATCAGCTAAAAGAGGTTGCTCATATTTGGTACAAGCAATGGAAGGAAAGCAGGGCAGCGGGAGCGAGCCCTATCAGTTGGGATGAGTTCCACATGGCCTTTCTCGACAGGTTCTTCCCTCTGGAGATGAGAGAGTTGAAAGCAGCTGAGTTTGTGAACCTCAAGAAAGGAAAGATGACAATGCTGGAGTATTCACTTGAGTTCACTCTCTTGTAAAAATAATCCCCAGAGTTAGTGATGGATCAGAGGGCGTGGGTGAGCCGATTCGTTCATGGTGTGGCTATTTATCTAGACAAGGATTGCAGGACTACTATGCTCCACCATGATATGGACTTTCATTGCATAGTGTTGTATGCCCAGCAGATGGAGGCGTCTCATGAGAGGGAGAGGAAGGCAAAGAGGGCTCGAACGGATAGCCGTGGGTTTTCGCATCAAAGGTCCGGTAGTGGCTACCATCCACAGTTTCAGCAGAAATCACTAGCCCCAGCACCATCATCAACTAGTGTCCCATCGAGGCCCAGGGTTTATCAGAGGATCAGGGCTTCAGGGTTGAGTGATCAGAGGGGCACCCAGTTAGAGTATACCTCTCTAGCCTGCGGAAAGTGTGGCAAGAGTCACACCAGAGAGTGTCTACTCGGCTGAAATGTCTACTATGGGTATGGTAGGTCCTGGAACATGCACCGAGTGTGCCCATATGCTAGATAGGGTGATCATAAGGGTCGTGCACAGACTACCAGGACAGTAGCATCTCCATCCCATTCCACTCCGCAGGGAGAATCGGCTAGTGAGGGTGGCGGACAGTGCCAAAACTGATTCTATGCCCTTTCCTCACGCCAGGAGCAGGAGACTTCGCCACACGTGGTCACTGGTATGTTGCGTGTCTTTCATATTGATGTTTATGCCTTGCTAGATCTGGGAGCCACATTGTCTTTCGTGACTCCTTACATTGCTAGTAGCCTTGGAGTTAGTCCTGAGACCTTTACAGAACAGTTTTTAGTTTCAACCCCTGTTAGTGAGTCGGTCATAGCTAGACAAGTATATAGAGGATGCCCGATCACTGTGTTGCATAAGGTTACCTCCGCAGACCTTGTAGAGTTAGCCATGACTGACTTTGACATTATTCTTGGCATGGATTGGTTGTTTGCATGTTATGCTTTGATTAATTATAGGACCCGTACGGTGGTATTTCATTTTCTGGGTTAGTCGGTGTTGGAGTGGAAGGGTAGTTCGGCGATACCAGCAGGTCGGTTTATTTCCTATCTTAAGGCCAGGAAGATGATCTCAAAAGGTTGCATGTACTACCTAGTTAGGGTAAGGATGTGGAGTCCAAGACCCAGACTTTTCAATCAGTTCCGGTGGTGTGCGAATATCCAGAGGTGTTTCTTGATGATCTGCCCGGTGTTCCTCCGGAAAGGGAAATTGACTTCGGTATTAATCTATTGTTACATATGCAGCCTATTTCTATCCCTCCTTACAGGATGGCCCCAGCCGAACTAAAGGAATTGAAGGATCAGTTAAAGGATCTATTGTATAAGGGCTTCATTAGACCGAGCCAGTCTCCATGGGGTGCGCCAGTTCTATTTGTTCGAAAGAAGGACGGTTCCCTTCGCATGTGTATTGACTATCGGCAGTTGAAAAAGGTTACCTTCAAGAAAAGGTACCCCTTACCCAGGATCGATGATTTTTTTGACCAGCTTTAGGGTGCCAAGTGCTTCTCCAAGATTGATCTTAGGTCCAGGTATCACCAGCTTAGAGTGTGGGAGAGTGACATCCCGAAGATCGCTTTCAGGACTCGGTATGGTCAATACTAATTTGTTGTGATGTCTTTTGGACTAACCAATGTCCCTGCAACTTTTATGTATTTAATGAACAGGGTGTTCAAGGCATATCTGGATATGTTCGTGATCGTGTTCATCGATGACATTCTTATATACTCCCGGAGCGAGGAGGAGTATGCCACTCATTTGAGAATAGTGCTGCAAACCCTCAAGGATCGTCACCTGTATGCAAAGTTTAGCAAGTGTGAATTTTGCTAAACTCGATAGCATTTCTGGGACATGTGGTATCAATCGAAGGAATAAGGGTAGATTCCCAGAAGATCGAGGCGGTGAAGAATTGGCCTAGACCGGTGAATCCTTCAGAAATTCAGAGTTTCTTGGGCCTAACAGGTTACTATCGAAAGTTTGTGGAGGGTTTCTCATCTATTGCAACATCTTTGACTAAGTTGACTAAGAAAAAGATGAAGTTCCAATGGTCGGATGCTTGTGAGAAAAGCTTCCAAGAGTTGAAGACCCGACTCACTTCAGCACCAGTGTTGACCTTACCCAAGAGTATTGATGGCTTTGTAGTGTATTGTGATGCTTCGAGAGTCGAACTGCGATGTGTGTTGATGAAGCATGGGAAGTAATAGCATATGCCTCGAGACAGCTGAAGTTCATGAAAAGAATTACCCGACCCATGATCTTGAGTTGGCTGCGGTGGTGTTTGCATTGAATATATGGCGGCATTACTTGTATGGGATCCACGTGGATGTATTTACGGATCACAAGAGCTTTCAATAAAGAAAGACCTAAATCTTCGACAAAGAAGGTGGTTGGAATTGCTAAAGGATTACGACATGAGTGTCCTCTACCACCTGGGCAAGGCTAATGTGGTTGTGGATGCACTTAGTAGGCTCTCCATGGAAAGTGTGTCCCAGGTGGATGAGCGAAAGAAAGAGTTGGTGAAGGATGTCCACCGACTTGCAAGATTGGAAGTTAGATTGATCAACTCGACCGATGGCGGTGTTGTTGTGCATAACGGATTAGAATCATCCTCGGTGGTTGATGTTAAATCCAGGCATGATGAGGATCCAATATTGAGGAAGCTGAAGCAGGTTGTGCGGAGTCAGAAGGTAGAGGTCTTCTCCCAAAGGGGAGATGGCATGCTACGATACCAGGGTCGACTATGTGTTACGGACGTCGATAATTTGAGAGTTCAGATATTGCACGAGGCACATGGTACCAGATATTCTATTCATGCAGGATCCACGAAAATGTATTGGGATTTGCGAAAAATATATTGTTGGTATGGTATGAAGAAATACATTGTGGAGTTCATAGCAAAATGTTCAAATTGCCAGCAAGTGAAGGTCGAACATCAAAGGCCGGGAGGCGTACTTCAGGATATCAGCATCCCCACTTGGAAGTGGGAAGAGATTAATATCAGGCCCACCTCGTACTCGCGACACTATGACTCTATTTGGGTGGTGGTAGACAGGTTAACCAAGGCTACAGACTTCCTACCGGTCAAGACCACAGATTCAGCGGATGATTATGCTAAGTTGTATATTCAGGAGTTGGTTTGACTTTATGGAGTGCCCTTGTCTATTATTTCAGACTGAGGTACTCAGTTTACCTCTCAATTCTTGCGTTCTTTTCAAAAAGGACTTGGGATGCAGGTTAAGCTTAGTACATCCTTCCTTCTGCAAACAGATGGCCAGATATAATGAACCATCCAGATCCTCGAGGATATGTTGAGGGCATGTGGTATAGATTTCAAAGGTAGTTGGGATGACAATTTTCCCTTGATCGAGTTTGTCTATAATAACAATTATCACTCTAGTATCCAGATGGCACTGTTCGAGGCTCTTAACGGGTGAAGGTGTAGATCTCCTATCAAATGATTTAAGGTTGGTGAGGCAGCTATTATAGGACCAGATTCGGTTTACGAGGCAATGGTGAAGGTTTAGTTGATAGGGGACCAGTTAAAAACCGCTCAGAGTCATCTTATGCTGATGTGAGGAGAAGGGATCTGGAGTATAATGTAGACGACTGGGTATTTCTAAAGGTATCTCCCATGAAGGGAGTCATGCGGTTCGAAAAGAAATGGAAACTCAGTTCCGGCTACGTTGGTCCTTACCAGGTTATGAGGAGAGTTGGTAAGGTGGCATACGAGTTGGACTTCCCTTCAGAATTAGCTTCAGTTCATCCCATGTTTCATGTATTGCTCTTGAAAAAGTGCTTGGGTGATCCAGATTTAGTAATCCCGGTAGACAGCGTTGGTGTAAGGGATAGCGTCAGCTATGAGGAAATTCCAGTGGAGATCTTGGATCGTCAGGTTCAGAGGCTGAAGAAAAAAAAGTAGCTTCAGTTAAAGTATTATGGAGAAATCAGCCTGTTGAGGGAGCTACATGGGAAGCCGAAGTAGATATGATAGCTAAATACCCTCATTTGTTCTCTACCAGCTCAGTTTCAGTTTGAGGTATCAGTTTTTGCTCTAAACCCTTAATCAGATTTTCCTGTACAGTTTATGTGTACAAGTTTGTTTTATGATATGGTAGATGCATGTGACGTCTGAATTCATTTCAGCTATGTAGTTCTTTTCGGAGGTAGTCATTCCGTCCGTTTTTGACTTAAATGACTAATAATTGTATATGGTTATAGCTTGTTTATGAGTTTTCTGCATGTTTCAAACATTCGAGGACGAATGTTCCCAAGGGGGAGATATTTTTTGCCCCGGGAATCCAAGGATCATACCGGGAAGTAAAAACGGAGAAAAACTGAAAATTCGCACCAAGTCAAAGAACGACCCGCGAGGTGAGTCGTGAGGAGTGACCATGAGTCGTGAGGTGACTCATGGCCAGCATGGTGTGGCAAGGCCTAAGTGAGGAGACCATGGGCCTGACCAGGAGTCGTGGTCAGACCTCACGACTCGTGAGGTCACTCGTGGTCAACTCTGGAGGATTGGCTAGTTGGGATGGGAAATGTAGGTCATGGAAGGTGACCACGAGTCGTGGTATGACCTCACGACTCGTGAAGTCACCCGTGGGTTTCCCTTGGATGTTTTGGACAGTGGACTCAATGGACCATGGCCACGAGTCGTGCCCTGTGGCAACGACCCGTAAGGTCCCTCGTGGGGGCTGGCGACCAGAAATTTCCTGCGTTTTAATAAGAGTATTTTATTAATTTCCTAAGCCCCTAAGGTCTAAACTGTGTCGTTTTGGATATTTTTCTAAGTAAGATATATGGGTTAAGCCCTTTATGCATTCCCGTTCTCATGCAAAAGCTTAGAGAGGTTTTTGGGAGATTCAAGGCCTTCTTCCCCAAATTGTCATCAATTTCTTTTTGGGTATTCAAGGAACCTTGAGTCAATCCATTCCTAGGTATGTAGGGTTTCAAAATGGGTGGAATTCTTCCTCACCCATGCCCAATTTCGATTTAAATCATGAATCCTCCTATCCAATTCTATGGGGTTTCACTCAAATGCATGAAAATGTGATTTCTCTTTATGGGTCTGACTTGATTGAGTTTTAATTATCGAATTATGAATGATGGGTAGGTTCTATTATTATTTTCTACAAATCATGTTTCAATATTTTAAATCTAAAAATGCTCATTTGATGAAAGTTCATGGACATTATGATTTATGATGAATACTCTATAATTTGAGTTTATTGATAGAAACATGATTTTCAAGCTACCTATGTTTATGAGCATGTTTTGAAAGAATTGAATATGACGAAGTATTGGAAAATGCCCACATGTTGAAGAATGAATTACAATTTATGAAACGAATTACATGATTTATCGATTTATGATGTTGGCTGATGAAAAAGCTTTGATTCTTGGCTAAGCATGTTTAAAGGGGATCAATGATGATAAATGTTATATTTTAGCCAATGAATCTTAATGCATGATGTGATTGATTTATGTATGAGCCTATATTCTTGTGTTTGGGAGCCGTGTCTAGCACCGAGCAGCCCGACGTTCAAATGACTTAACCGGTATCTCATAACCACGTGCCACCGTGGGTTTCTAATGATATGATATATTGATAATGATCGCCTCAAATGTTATATCACTCCTTATTCACGACCCTCGCTTGGCAAGCCAGGGTCAGCTCTACCCACTTGAGAGAGATAGTGGGGCATCATGAAAGGCTCTACCATGATGGTGTCGGTTGTGACGAGTCCTCCCATTGTTCCGCATGTTTTATGCATTTTTATGTTTATGTTATTGACTCAAGCTATACATTGATAAAGTTACTTATAATTATGATAATGAATGATTATGAATGATTTGAAAGTCTTGAGCCCTATGTTTTGTTACGAAGATTTTGATGCAAGCATGATGTCCTTCTCCTATGATTGCTTATGAGCTTTACTTGCTTTAAAATGTCCGTTTTACTTACCTTGCATACTCGGTACATTCCACGTACTGACCGCATACTTTCTATGTTGTATTGTTTCATGATATATGGTCCAGATCTCAGGCTCATCCTCATCCTTAGTCCACCTCAGCTTATGCTTTCAGCTTATTGGTGAGTCCTCATGTTCCGAGGGCCGTTTGATAGACTTTCATGTTGTTTATGTTCAGATTTAGTCGGGTTATTTGGGGATGTTATCCCATCAGCCCATCTTATTATGTATTAGAGGCTTTCAGACAAGTATGTAGGGCTCCGCGGTGTATACGCCCAGTATTTCTTGGTGTTATGCAATAATATATATTTGCTATGTTTTATTATTATCATTCCATTTATTTGAATAAAATTAGTTGTATGCATGTTCCACGGGTCAACTTGGGGTCTCTCGGAGTTCCTTTTCCAGTGTCTATGATTTGGGTGTATGTTCAGGTCGTGAAAAAGGGTAGTTCAGTTGTGCCTGTAGGTCATTTCATTTCGTACCTTAAGGCCAGAAAGATGATTTCCAAGGGTTGTGTGTAATGTCTAGTTAGGGTTAAAGGATGCAACGTCTGAGACCCCTACTATCCAGTTAGTTCCAGTAGAATGTGAGTATCCAGAGGTATTTCGTGACGATCTACTGGGAATCCCTCCCGAGTGGGAGATTGATTTTGTTATTGACGTTCTTCCCGACATGCAACCTATATCTATTCCTCCCTGGATAATATCTACGATCCGTAGTTGCTACCCGTATCAAGAGACTTCAATTTTTCCAATTTCTCTGAAGTATTCTATGACTCAAGTTACAGCTCGTACCAGGTTGGTACGACTCGTACTGAGAGTCGTACTTTTCCTTTGCCTTGTATAAATCTTCTGAGCTTTTCCATGAGTCTCAGTACGGCTCATACAATCTTGGTACGACTCATACTGAGATTAGTACTTCGCCTCTTTTCTGCAACTTTTTTGCATCTTTTGCACATTTTCACTCCAACACCTATTTTCCCTGAAAACAAAGTAAAAAAAACCTCATATCCATATAAATGCACCTAAGTTCATGCTAGTTTCCCAGTTTTAAGTGTCGAAAGTGCTATAAACTCACAACACATCAACACCCTAAACTTAAGACTTTTGCATGTCCTCAGGCAAAGAAAACAAGAAAACTAAAAATGACGCTTAAATAGAAAATAAACCTAGGATACTACAACCAACACCAATAAAAACCTGCACTATGAATACAAAAAACTTTTGACCCTTCTCCATGTAAACCAAATTAGATATGCACATTAAGTAACCACAAACCATGATAAACAAGTATCAATATATGTCATCTAGTTATTATTTGAGAATCAAGTTATTACCAATGCTTTTCACACAGACAACTGGCAGAATAAAACACAAATCATGTACCCTCACAGCAAATGAAGTCTCTAACTCATAGATATATGAAAATATGAAACTTGGGACTAAAACAAGTTAGACTCTCACTCTCACAAGCAAGTTCCAACTACTTCACATTGGATACCATAGGTTTTCCCTTATTTTCTCTACTTCGGCTCTTTGGACAGCTAAACTAGGAACACTATAGGACTTTGTTCGGCTTGTAATGCTGGGTATGGTAAATATGAGATTTTAGTGACTGAACCCTCCTTGGAACTAGATACATATGGTTCCACTTTACACCTTTTTACCCTATTTTCCATTTTTTCAACTTTTTCCTCCCTTTTCTGTATTTTGATGCATATGTGGGTGTGGTGTGTTTTCAACTTTTTAATTCATTCTTTCTTTTGTATTTTCTTATCAAATTTTCTCTTTTTTTCTCTTGTCACACCACACTTCATTTTTAACCCTTTTTTCTTCTTTTCCTTTTCCACTTCCCCACATTCTACGCACCCCTACTCTAGCCACCCTCAACTTAGGCATTTTTCTTGGATTGAGGTTCATAATGTCCAAGGAGGGACCAGGGTAAAAGAAGGTGCATTATAAAGACTGGGTGAAGTTAGCAGGTGCATTATAAAGACTGGGTGAAGTTAATAGGTTAATCAAAGAAAAATGGTTAATTTAAGGCTTAAAATCAGGATAAAGGGATTCATCATCATTTGGTAGGGTATTTTAGGCTAAAGTGACTAATCAATCAATAAAAGTCTATGATCATCTCCCAACAACCTTAAATCCTATGTAAAGTCCAACCAGGCAAGTTCTAGATCCTAAATGCAGTATTGAACTAGCTATATATCCTCACTTACTCATGGTACATGTTTTGCATTCATTCTACCTATCTGATCCATACATGGCTAACTATAACTACTCATCCTAATACACTAAACGACACAAAAAAGATCAATCTAAATTACGCTTTGCAGTCAACGAGTACACAACTAACATCCAAAAAATTTTAAACAGGGTCATTTTTTTCAAAACTTCAAAACTAGTGCATTTTATTGGCTGAGTAACCCTAAGCTACTTTCTAATTAAAAAACATCCTAAACATGCCAGTTCCACTAGATAGTTGTCACACCCCACCTTGGGAGGCATGACTGGCTCCTAATGCCATACTGGGACCTGGACTGACCTGACTAGGCACATGCACCTCTGGTGCCTACCAACAACTCAAATCAATAAAACAAACTGCTATATCTCGGCTGTAACTATAGCCTCGGGCCAATAAGGCCATGAGGTAAACCTGTAAAAGAAAACAGCTAACCCAACAACATAACAATAAAGGGGATCTTATGCAGGCCATAAGACCACCATGTTGTCTAGTTATAACTGTTACACCCCGTAAATTCTTGACATGTAGATGGCCTATTCGCATGTTGGTTAAGAGTTTTAGAATGCCATACATGCTAGGAAAAGGCCCTGGGAAAGACCGGATAAGCGACACGTCGAACAATCACAAAAGGAGGCAGGCAGACCTCCTCCGCGATGGCTAGAGTGTCACGGAGGTTCACCTCCGCGATGGCCAACGTGCCACGGAGGTGAGGTGCAGCCTCAAGTATAAAAGCACCAACTTTGGTTTTTAACTTCATTTCACACACTTTTAATTC
>JACEIK010000589.1:155547-166632 GCA_018107945.1 Datura stramonium
AAGAGCCACTATATTACTTGCACGACCCGTACACTTGCGGACGCGCTCGATGTGAAAAAGAGTCGTCAAATTATTGGCACTCGACGCGGGCTACGTCAAATGACTGGGTATTTTTGAAGGTATCTCCAATGAAAGGGGTGATGAGATTCGGTAGAAAGGGTAAGCTCAGCCCGAGGTTTGTTGGACCTTATCAAATTCGACGAAGAATAGGCCGAGTGGCCTACGAGTTGAACTTGCCCCCAAAATTGGAATCTGTTCATCTAGTGTTCCATGTGTCTATGTTAAGGAAGTTCATAGGAGACCCCTCCAGAATTGTCCCAGTTCAGGATGTCCAGGTTACGGAAGAGCTGGCCTATGAAGTGGTTCCAGTAGCCCTATTAGACAGGCAGATTCGCAGATTGAGAACGAAAGATATTGCTTCTGTCAAGGTATTATGGCGCAACAGGAACCGAGAGGAGGTGACTTGAGAAGCAGAGGAAGACATGAAAGTTATATATCCTCACTTATTCCAAGCCTAGACAGCCAAGAGGTATGTTAGTATTGTTATCTTATGAAATGCCTTACATTATATGTATAATGAGATAGTTTACTCTAGTCTTTTGCCTGATGAATACTGTAGTATTGTGTGGAGTGCCTGTATTGGACTTTTATGCATTTAAGTTTTTAGAGATAGTCCATATTACAGAGGAAACTCTGCCGAAATTTTTCTAAAAGTAAGTCGAGTAAGTTGAGATTCCTGTAAGTAAAAGTCTGCATTCGAGGAAGAACGTTCTTAAGGGGGAGAGGATGTTACACCCCATAAATTCTTTACATTTAGATGTCCTATTCGCATGTTGGTTAAGAGTTTTAGGGTGCCATACATGCTAGAAAAAGGCCCGGGGGAAGACCGGACAAGCGCCACGTTGAAGCGTCGAAAGAGGAGGCCGGGAAGACCCCCTCCGCGATGGCGACGTGCCACACAGGCTGTCCCTCTGCGATGGCCAACGTGCCATGGAGGGGCTGTTCAAGCCCAAGTATATAAATCCCCCACTTTGTTTTAATTTCATTATTTTCATTTATTTTCAGTAGTGAGCGACCAGAGCAGAAAAGGGACAAGGGTTTGAGGTAGAAATTCGTCTGATTACATGGTTCAAACTCAAATTAACTATGGATACCGAAGTATAAAGCTGCAGAGAACATTCCTGCGGAGTTAGTTTCGCGAGAATCATCCGGCGAAGCGGTGACCCGCCGAGTCAAAGTTATTGGAACTACTCCAAACTAGTGTTAATACACTCCCAGTACTAAAGTAAGTATTTCTCTCTTCTGGACCTCCGAGAAATAGCGAGCTTTTGGCCGTTCTTCGATAAGTTGAAGAATAGGCAGTAGGTATACACCAAGTACGGTTTTCTTTCTATATATTGATAGAATTAATTCTATTCCTTCGTGAATATGAATACATTTGGGAGAAATAGCTAAATATTGGCCGAGCTAAGCCAGTTAGCCAAGAAGTCAGAGATCGAGGTATGTAAAGCCTATTCCTTCGGCAAGTTAGTAATCCTAGTATAGCAAATAGCGTGAATTCTAGAAGAAAGAATCCAGAAGTCAAGTAATGAGTCCAGTATGAATCCAGCAAGCATGTTTTATTTTATTATGCTATATTCAGAATAAAAGTCAGTAAATTAGTATCAGACAGCCAAATATTATTTCAGATACAGTTATCTCAGTAATAGAAGCAGTTTAATGTAGAAAAGAGATTCAGAATAGAATATCAAAACATGGATAGTATTTTCAGATCGAACATGCTTGCTATATGTGAATATTGTTTGTTGAGACCTGTTTGTGCTATGAGGGCACCCTTAGAGCATCCTCGCTGCCCCTGGGTTAATAGTTGTGTCGACTCGCCCGCCAGAGGGTGAGGATTTGTCACTCGAAGGAGTGGCATGCCGTCCGCAGTAGGACGAAGATGGGATGCAGTATTCCCCATAATAGGCTGATCAGCATAGCATTATAGCTTACTCTGTCGAGCGCTTGCGCCCAGGGGGCAGATTACAGATACAGATACAGTTACAGATTACAGTTTAAAGTTACAAGAGTCCTCCAGACTCAAACACAGTTATAGTTAGAGGCCATAGCTAGAGATGCAGACCGAAGGGGGCCAATAGAGGTGCTCGTAGTTAGTAGGCGAATAGAGTGATTTACTTTTGGATGGTTTTGACTCGGGTAGGGGTATATAGATTGTGTGTTGGTTGGCACCTTCCGGCTTATGGGGGCTGGTATAGGTTCTTGTATGCTATATATGTTTATATATATTACTTATTAAATTGATAGATAGCATGACGCCGCAGCGACAGGTATGTCTTCCATCTGCTTTTCAGTACAGGTAAGCTCCTTCCAAATTTCGCCATCCTCGACAGTCTTAGCTATTTTCTACTATTCAGAACCATCAGTATTATTTCTTTTATTCAGTTATGTTCAATTTTCTTTACATACTCGGTACCCGTGGTATTGACGCCCGTTTGGGGAGTTGCATTACTTGCCTGTAGGTACTCATAGACGAGGAGCCAATACCTCGTGATTTCAGCCAGCACATAGAGTCATCAGCTCCTGTCGTCCGGAGCTCGCTAGTCAGAGGTCTACTCTATTTTCTTTTGTTATACAGTACGAGTAGGCCGGGGCCCTGTCCCGACCATTTTATTAGTATTCTTAGAGGATTGCAAACTGTATATTTCCCTGTGATTAGTTGTGTCGGTCGTGTGAGGCCGTGCGTATGTTTTTTTGTTTATGTTGGCCGTGTGGGGCCTTATCCAGTTAGTAGTTTGTGACCTTGCCGGTCACAGAGTAGTTTAGCTTCTGATTCAGTCCTCAGTGAAAACTAGTCAGCATGGTGGCCTTGTTGGCCTGCATAGGTTTCCTTATGTTGATGTGGTTCTGGTTAGCTATTGTGGTTGTACAGGTGGCTATAGGCCTAGCCGGCCGGGGGCTGTATTTACAGCCATTATATAGCCCGTTGATTCCATGAATTAGAGTTAGAGCCATCCAGGCACCAGAAGTGCTTAGGCTCAGCAGTCTAGCAGTTCAGGTCCTAGTAGGGCACCAGGTGCCAGTCATACCCCCCAAGGTGGGGCGTGACAATAGTAGTGTCATTCGAGGCCTCTGATTTATGCAGAGTTTTTGGGACCCTTGTAGTCTAAAGTGGCCCAATCAGTAAGATAGTAACTCATCCCCCATTATGCAAAATTAGACATGCATTTTATGAGAGGAACTATGATGCAAGATGGGTGCACAGGAAAGATGGCAACACGAACAAGACCCCAGCAATGACATATTTCACTAAAGAGGCTCAAGTTTGTGATATCACCCATAGTCAACCTCAACTAGTGAGTGTGTACACGATCGATATAACAGAATTATCCAACTTTAGAGTAGGGTTCGTATCCACAGTGTAACACCCCAGAAGTTCCTAAGATCAGACATGAGAGTTGAAACAGAGAAAATAGAAAAAATTTACACCAGGTCACAAAACGAATCGTTAAGTCAGTTGACGGATTGTGAGTGACCTGTTAAGTGATGCGAAGTCATAGAAAAATTTTAAAAGTCATGATGAGCGGGACAATTACTCATTAAGTATCACAACAAGTCATGATGTGACCCGTTAAGAATGTAGTGGTGAAGAAAGAGTCCATTTCCAGTGTTCAAAACGGATTAGGGAAACTAGTCATCAAGTCCCCTGATGACTCGTTAAGTGACTCATTAGTGAAGAAAGATCGAAAAGTTGGAATTTTGGCTAGTGACGATGAGAAGACTTGATGAGTCGTTAAGTGATCTAACTAGTCGTTAGGTCACTCTTTGGGACTGACAGTGGCCTTTTTACAGTCGATTCATTAAGGGAATTTTCATAATTCTTAAGTTCCTAAATCCTAAACTACCTTTTTAAAGCTTCCTAAAGTGTGTTTTAAGAGGGTTTAACCTAGCCTAAGTCATTACGCTCTCATAATTTCATTGAATTTGAAATCCTCTTTCAAGATCAAGCTAGAGTTCCTACTCAATTTCTTTCTCAATTCTCTTGGACTTTCAAGACCAGCTTAGATATCAAGTTATCCAGGTATTTAGGGCCATGAATGGGGGATTTATTCCACCCTCATGCCCAATTTCTCCTCTAATTCATGAATTCAAGTATTTAATCAAGTGTATTGGAATTCTAGGGTTTTAACCCAATTCTATGAAATTATCTATGTTCTATCTATGGGTCCAATCCCCTTATGTTCTAATTAATGATTTAAGACTATTGGGGCTGATTCTACCTTTAATTTGATCATCAATTCATTAATTTCAAGTTATTAGAAATCATGCCATATTATGCATGTTTTATGAAATTTAAGCCAATGATCCTATGATTTCGAGCATGATGAGTTTTCTAGTATGCATGAATGATCACGAACTCTCAATTTATGATTTCATGATTTTGAATTATGAAGTCTATTTCAAGTATGTATGATTTCATGACTTGGTCAAGCCCATGCAAGTTAAGTATGCTTAACATGAATTCAGACAAGGCTTTCAAGATCGATTTATGAAATGTTTCGGAGTCAAGACTCTCAATATTCAGATTTAAGCTATGTTTTGAGGATATGATTATATCAACAATATGCATGTTTTGGGAGTAGTGTCTAGCACCGAGTAGGCCAGGGATTTCGAGATCCCCGATCTTTGAAGTACGCGCCAACGTAGGACATATTCTTATTAGGACCTCTAAAAAGAGTGCTTCCCCTGCCCAAGGGTACACCGTGATATCACACCTCATTCGTCCTTTGACCTAGCAAGGATTAGGATGGCTCTCCTCTATGTGGGAAAGATGTGGAATCATCATACGCTCATATATGGTGGTTGTCGGTTATGATGAGTCTCCCATTGTTCCTCATGATTTCAGTTACTCATGTAAATGACTCATGATATTTTGTTTTATAGCATATTTGTCCCATTGATTCATTCATGAGCTTTTGTCTATGTGTTCAAGCATGAAAAGTTATATGATTTATATTTCTAAACTTTGGGTCAATATGTTTAGATTATGATGAATAGCTTATGAATATGTATACGTCAGATTTATGGCTCTTAGCATATAGTCCATACTCTCATGATCTACCTTGAGAGTATATTTATGATTTTAACTAGCGTTTAACTAACATTTTTACTTACCTTGAATACCCAGTACATTCAAAGTATTGGATTAGTTAGTTCTATTTCTCGATGGGGCGGGGAAGGGATATAACTCAGCGGTAGAGTGTCACCTTGACGTGGTGGAAGTGGGCTATTTCTTTGCAAAACTGTGCTCAATTTCATATGTGGCAATTCCGCCAAGATCTCTTCGTTAGTTGGGGAAGAATCCGCGCATACTATATGCTATATCTTTTCATGATATAGGTAGGGGTGATCCCTCCTAGTCTTGTCACTAGCTCGCACTCGTTCAGTTCATCTCCATCCTGCTTTGAGTGAGTTTTCATCTTTCGAGGACATCTATCAGTTTCTCTTGTTATGTTTTGTTTTAGTTTTAGACTTGGAGTTAACTGGGGGCTTGTTCCAGTATCTCATTAGATAGTAGAGTCCTTTATACATACACTTAGCATGTTCAGCTTTGTGACTCAGTGTTGTGATATTATCGCTTTTGTTTATGCTTTATCATATTTAGACTTCCACTCATCATTGCTTATGTTAATTTCTACTTGATTATTCTCTTAAGTCATGCTATGCATGTACCATGGTTATTTTGGATCCATTCATTTTTCTAGATCCCGTGTCTCAGTTCGGGGTCCCAACTCAGATTGTGACACACAGAGACTTTGTTAGGCCAATATTATCTAGCGATTTCAAATATGATTTTTGACTTTAAAGTATATTCAAGTTAGGATAAAAAGAGTGATCATAACTAGAGCTAGAAAGATTAAAGGTGTAATCAATATAGAGAAAATTCCTGGAGAGTGTTCTTTTTTGAGGGTTGATCCTCCTAAATCACCCAAATTGGGGAATTGGTAATGGGTTAACAATGAATATGCATGAAATAAACTTAGGCAATCATTAGGTGTATTTCAATGGTCCTAACAATGTCATTCTGCACCAATTTTGTGAAATTGATGAGAACTCCATTCTACCTGATTGCATTTTGCTAATTAGATTCCTTCTATGTCTAGGTTAATCTATTAAAAAGGGTTAGAGCCTTGGGTCTTTGTTGGTTGATGCTACCCAAACTTAAATTGATTTTCTCAAGCATAATAAAGGCAATTAGGAAGGATTGGGTGACTTTCATCACTAATCACACTTTATATGCCCCAAATCAATTAAATATTAAAGCTAATAATTAATTTCATCCAATTGAGATCATTAGGGTTAAAAACCCATTGGGTTCATAGCCCTAGATCAAGGTTTAGTTACCTATAGCAAGAGAAGAAGAGGAAAACAAGTAATTAGGAATATTAACTTACAAAGCAATAAGAGAATTGAGAAAACTTGAATTTAGAACTTGGATATTCAAATCTTCAATGAGTAATCTTCAATAATAGCTAAAGCTATGGAAACTATGAAGGAACTATGAGAGCTCTAAGTTAAAACTTTAAGAAAGTCAGATCTATCTCAGAAACAACAGAAAAGCTATTTATACTAAGTCCCTAAAATCCCAATTTAATTCAAATATGGAGGGCTCTAGGTTGCAGAGATAGATCATTTTTTGGAAAGACGGTCTGCATCTCAAACCATCAACTAGTTTTGGTATTTTGCCAAGATTTTTTCCATCTTCAAATTGACAGAACATCTTTTAAAAAGACGGTCTGTCTTTCCCTTCTGCCAATTTTTCCACCTTGAATATGAGTTGGATAGATGGATCAGTTGATGCTCTATTATCTGAGAATATGGACCACATATTTAGCCATCCATTGTATAGTGCTTGGGGGTATTTTCTGGAATAGAAGACGCTTGCATCATGCAGTCCGCATCTTGGAAAAATGGTTCGTCCTTTGCTTTATTTCTGGCAGATTTCAGTTACTTCCATGCCTTATTTCATCACTTTATTAGATTCCTAACACTTAGTAAAATAGAGTTAGTTTGGATTTAAATTAATACTTAAAGACATGCAAAACTCCATGAAAATAAGTACAAATGTGTCGTAAACTTTCACCACATCAACACTCCCAACTTAAAGTTGTTGCTTATCATCAAGAAACTAAAATGAGACCATCTACCCTAAACCTAGATTCTTGTTCCAATATCAAAAAATGCAATGACTAGTGCGGTTTTGGAAAACAACTATACTCATACAATATTTGAGCAAGCCAACCCCTCTATCATATAAAAAAATAGCTTTCTCACAACTATTAGAAATAAGCATGCAATCTTTATTCACGATATCAATTCAATATGAAAGATACCTAGATTGAGAAGTAATTCATGCTAGCCATCATCATCCACATTCCCTCAAATTTACATCAAGGAAAGTGTCCATTTTCAAAATCAACATTCACGCACAACACATGAAAACAAGAGCAAAATAGAATAGAAAAGCACCCAATTCTCACAAAGAGGTTCACAAGATTGGTCACAACTACCATATGCTTGCCTTTTTTTCAAATGCCTTTTCTTTTAGAAATTCGGGTTGAGATCACATAAGAGATTTTCTAGGCTTGTAATATTGGTCCAAAGGGCTGGTAGGATACAAATATGGTCTTTTAGTGGCCTATTACCACCCTCGAACACTAAATCATATTCACATTTCTTTTTTCACTTTATGCTCCCTTCTTTTCCTTAGCAACTTTTCCCAATCCAAGGTGAAAGGTACTTTTTGTGAGCTCAATTTATTCACTTTTTATTTTCTTAGCTCAATATACCTTGGGAAGTGGTTAAATAAATCAATTATTCCCTTTTCTTTCTTTTTCATCTTATCATTCCAACTTATACTTTTTGCATATTTTCATCACATTTCATAGTGTCAAGGAGGACGGGTTTAAAAGAGGGTCAACATTGAGAGTTGGTTTCGGTTTCATTGTGGTTGATTCAAGAAAAAAGGTCATAGGCTCAAAAGGAGAGACTAGGGATACGTGTACCATTCGGTAGTCTCATTTAGGCAAATGTGGTTTTTAAAACACAAAGAATGCCTAAGTTCATCTTTACTATCCAAAGTCAATCCTAAGTTCAAGCATGAGTAGCTAGGACCACAATAAATGAACAAACAAATTTTTTCTCACCACACAATGGTACATGGATATCAAATAGAATAAAAACCACTACTCTCAAATAGGAATCATTGCCACTAACAACATNCCACTAACAACATGACAAGATGTCAAAAATAGAGGTAAACATGTCAGTACACAACAATTGTCTCAAAAATTTTGAGGGGTGGCATTTTTCAAAAAAATACAAAATCGTTCTAATATATCATATGCCACCACCACCTCAGTCAAAAAAATACTCTATTCTACCAAGAATGACTCAAAGCTATAGGCTGGTACCCTTAACAATGTCTCGTAGCAATCTATGATTGGGTCCATACACTATAACACTTAACTACATTATTTTGCCAGATTCAACAGAAATAAGCCTCCTAGGAAAGAACCATGGCTAAAAAAATCAAGTAGGACTCTACACTACAAAAGCAATAGAAATATGTACTAAGAAAGAGATAAAAGGGACAACCATCACAACATCATTAGACTCACCAAAGACCAATTTTTCAATATAAAGCCAAAGAGTCAAATAAATCAATCATCTAACAAAATATAATTTCAAAAATGCCTCACGATCCAAAATATACAAATCCCCACCCCCAACTTAAAAATCATGTAATGTTCCTAATGCACATAAAAAATAAAATGTGGCAATGAGGGGCTCCCTGCGATGCTCAAAGTGCGCTACTCTAAATCATCAGAATCAACTATGTCCTCCGTCAGTGGCTGTTCTCTTGTAGCAAGTGAAGGAATAGGGTGTCTGGGTCATGATGAAATGAGAGCTGGCCCATTCAAATGTGGATTTGATAGGTACGTCTTCTGGATCAATGCCATCAGGCATGAAATGGTTTGGGTTTGATCAACAATCGGAAAATGCATGGAAACCTCCTTAAGCTGAGGATTTTTGGTTTTTAGATCTAGTACAATAACTCGGGTCTTCTCTAAATCATCACGAAGGTCCTGAATCTGAGTCTTACTAAAGCCTTACTCTAGCTATGTCAATCTGGCTTCAATGGCCTCTAGTCTGGTACTCAATGCCTTATGGGAAGGCTTAACTGAATCCTGTAAGGGCTGCAATGCTCACTCAATAATCTTGTCCACAAAGGCCGACATCTCCTCTATCAGACCGGCCTACTTCCTCTTCTCTCTATCAAGTTGAACAACCATGATCACTATGGAATCTCTAAAGATATGGACAGGCCTAGGAGCAACAACATAAGTTGGGATAGATGTAGTAGCATAAGAAGAAGCTCCTCATGGAGCAAAATCTATGGGAACTGAAGCTAGAGCTGCTGAGTTCTGAGAGGTGACTACTCTATTGAATTTCTCATACTGGATTCCCTCACCCTTGAATGTGCCCCAAACTGGTAATACTGAACTGGATCATCTGGAAGCTGTGATTAGTGTGTCATCCTTCATGTTGGTGATATTAGTCACCCCACGAGCCTTAGAAAATATATTCTCTCTCTCTGCAAGATTGAGACTCCTACACTTTGACACAAAGTAGTCACCAGGCAAGGGAGTGGAAAAGAGGTGGCTGCCTGCAGCGCTTGCTCTTTTAGCTCCAATGTTAGCATCTGCCCAATATTGACTCTCTTATGATACAATATAGTAGTTATGATCAATATGTGGCCATGTGTAAGTCTGTTGTCGCTTTTGGTTGGGTAGATCTAGATGCACATTATGTTCCACCAGAACTTAGCTTGGAGTCGCAAATCCTTCTTGAAGATTTAGCCGCTGTCAAGAGAGGTCCAAGAAGGTGTAGATCAGCTAATGCCCCTGGCTATCTATGGCCTAGCACACATTCTTAGGTAGAACATTGCATCAAATATAGAGGTGTTTATGGCCTCATAATTTGTACCGAGGTAGTACTGGTTGATTGCCTTGGGGATGATATCAATTGGAACTTCATGATCACCACTAATGTTAGAGGTTCCATAGACGACCTCAAACATATATTTGTATCCTGGAGAAGTGCATCGTAGATAGCATAGAACTTCCTTACGAGAGTCTGATATATTGGCCTAGAGGAGGATTTAGTACTAATCCAACCCGGTAGTGCTCAAAACTCTCTCCTCAGTGATGCCCCAATAGGGCTTTCAAAAGTGAGCGTTTCAACCCTCAATATATCTATCATGGGTGCCCTATACCGCTCACCTTATCCGAAAATTGTCCTCTCCCTGCTTCCTTCTTAGCTCAACTAAATCACTCTGGGGGGAGGCAGTATGGCTAGTGGAGTCCTCCTTTGTGGACTCCCTAGAAGAGACATCAATTTGGTGGCCACTAGGCCAAGCATTGAGCTGCTATGCTAAAGACTTAGAAGTGGAGCACTGTGAAGGTGTGTCTGCTAATGCCGCCCAGGTTAAGAGTATGGGTGACAAGGTCGGAGCTAATGTAGTGGCTCTTCTGGTGGTTGGAGGCTAATACTCCTCATTTTATTTATCCTGAAGTCAAGACCTCTTTGGTGTTGTGGCCTTGCTACCACTTGGTTCACCACTTTTTGGTGCCATTTCCTGCGTTGAAGCAATAAATGTTAAGCATAACAACATTGAACAACTTATACATAACAAGTATAATTCAATTGGCGGGGGAAAAGACAGTCTACATATTCAAAATGTGGACCGTATCTCATACCTTCTTTTGAAAACAAAAATTCATTCTCACTAGTTTAATTGATGGAACAAAATGCAGCACGTACTTTGGAAAGACGATTTGCATATTGAATCATCAATTCAACCATACAAACTGGTATTTCTGTTTAATATAGGGCAAAATGCGGTCCATTTTTTCAAAAGAAGGTATGTTCTTTTAGATTTTAATTGGGAATTCAACACTTAGTAATATTTGATCATTTTAAAGCATAACATTCATTGACAGGGCAAGATGTGGTAATATC
>JACEIK010000589.1:176503-188959 GCA_018107945.1 Datura stramonium
CTTCTTACTCACAGGATCAAGGGGGGTAATGAATGGGAAAAGGGATTAACAATGAAGATTTGAGGCTATCAACCCTCATCTAATAGCTTGACCTTGTCCAGGAATAGCTAATCCGATATCAAGGGTAAGGGTAAGTCATGTATACATCCGCATACGGATCAAGTAGCATGGTGATAATCATCTAAGTAGGGGACTAACCATTTAGGTGAAGTTAACTTACTAATATTGCATGTTAGACACTATAATAGATCACTAGTATAAAACTCTTTGTGGTTATGAAGTCACGGGGAACACAATCCTCGTTAACTCACTCTTTTGATTCAATCAATTTTAAATCAAGGATTTACTCGTTACTCTCTGTTGTTTTCTATTATTTCTTTCTACAATTACCCCTTCCCCCAATAGGAAATAAGTATGCCAATAGTAGTAGTTAAAAACACATTAACTAAGGTCCTCGCCATATTCCTCATGGTATTCGACCCCAATCCTGGTTGGGTTCTATATTTTACTTCGATCACTTTACATCTCATTATGAGGTATAATTTGTGCGATATCAAATTTTTGGCGTCGTTGATGGGGAATACGACTTATGCTTTTGTAAATTGTGTTTGCTTTGCTGTCAGTCTCTATTTCCTTTGTATTGTTTTCTTTGTTGTTTTTGCTTCTTCACAGGTATCAGGTTCGTGTATGCCCAGTACTAGGAGCCGAGGAAAATCCCTGGTTCCAATTGACCACGAACTTGAGAGAAAACTGTGGAATTTAAGGAACATGGCCGACGTTCATGGACAAAAAATAGTGGAATAAGCAACAACTAGAATGTTGGCTGATGAACAAGCTTGAGCAAGAGATAGGGAGGAAGTGAGGCTAGCTGAAGAGCAACATCAAGCTGCCGAAGCTAAGCGAGCTAAAAGGAACAGAGGTCCAGACCAGCAGAGGTACCAGTACTTTGATGATGATGATGATGATGATAATATTGATGAGGCCAGTGCCACTGGAGCTATTGTCTCTCCCCCTTTGCATGCTGGGGAAAAGTTTGACATTAACGGTGCTATAATCCAACTACTCAACATGAAGGGGATATTTGTGGGTCATGCGACTGATGATGCACATACTCACTTGAAAATTTTCGTGGGTATTTGCAAAGCATACAAACAATCGGGAGTGAGTTAGGATGCAATAAGGCTGAGATTATTTCCCTTTTCACTAAGGAGTGAGGCAATGCTGTTTTTGGCTGAATTGCCAAATGATTCTATTACTACTTGGAGAGAGCTTAAAGAGCTTTTTTTGAAAGATTATTTCCACCTTCTAGAGCATTGCAACTGAAAGATGAAATCTACAACTCCAAGCAGTTGAATTCTGAAGCACTTTATGAGATGTGGTTTCAGTTCAACAAGAAGCTGAAAAAGGTGCCCAACCACAAGATCCCAGATGATACACTATTGGAGATATTCTATAGGTCTCTGAATGCTAGCAATAAGGAGGTGGTTGATACTGTCTTGGGCGGAACATTCATGAGTCATACATATGTTGAGGCTACTGAGGTCCTTGATAGGATCACCAAAACCAACCACGCATGGAACACAAGAGAGTCGTAGGATCCGGTTGGTACTTATGCGATAAGTATGTCTGCGGAGCAGAAAAGGAAGGATGAAGAGTGAGACTAGGATATTGCTGAGATCAAAACCACAATGGGGATTCTTTCTAAGCATTTTATGGGAGCTGGGGCTGAAAAGGTGAATGCAGTTGTTTCTCAGGGAAAGGCCCCGAGAAATGATGGAGGTGAATCATAATCTGAGGAGGAAGCCAATTACTTCAATAATCAAGGGGCAGGTTTTCAGACCAAAACACAAGGGTCTAACCAAGACTCTTGGCGTCAAGGTCAGGGGAACCAAGGACAGAACTATTACAGAGATAACAACTACAACCGGAGCCAAAACAGGGATAGGAGTAGAGGTAGAGATAATGGTGACTGGAAAAAGCGTGAGGAGTACAAAAATGATAGAAGTGGTCTTTATGTTCCTCTAACGAACTGTGAGCCCGAGTCTAGTGGTTCAAGGGTGGAATACATGTTGTCTAAGGTACTAAAGAAGATGGAGGAGACATATGGAAATTTTAAGGAACTCCGCGCTGATATTTCTAGTATGAACCAAAAGGTGGAGTCACATGTCGTTGCCATTAAGAAGATAGAGAAACAAATTGGCCAGATATCTGTTGCTATGAACCAGAGGAAGAAGGGAATGCTTCCCAACAATACAGTTTAGAATTCAAAAAATGACAGTTAGTGCATGGATGTCATTACTCGGAGCGGGAAGGCCACAGTTGATCCTCCAATGCTGGTTGTGACTGATGAGATAGTTGAGCCCTTAGGGATCGATGATGATGGGGTGGCGGACTCCGAGGAGTAGGTTTTGATTGATGATATAGTTGAGATGGCAGCTCATAGTAATGCAGAGGAGCATGGGTCTGACAAAGGGAAGGAGAAGGAGGTACCTCAAAAGATAACGCCTATTCCTAAACCTCCTCCTCTTTTCCCATAGAGGCTGAAGAAGAAGTTCGAAGATGGGAAGTATCACAAATTTATTTTGATGCTGAAATAATTTTCTGTGAACATCCCATTAATCGAGGAACTTGAGCAGATGCCTGGTTATGCTAAATTTATGAAGGACCTTGTCACTAGAAACAGGACCGTGATCTTTGAACCTGCTGATAATTTGCACCACTATAGTGCAATAGAATCTCAGTCTCTTGTGCAGAAGAAGGAAGACCTTGGAGCTTTCACCATACCGTGCACTATTGGAGCCTTTAACCTTGCTAAGGCATTATGTGATCTGGGTGCTAGATAAATCTGATGTTGTTAGCAGTGTTTAGGTAGTTGGGCTTGGGAGCCCCCAAACCGGCGATAATGCGGCTATTGATGGCAGATTGCATGGTGAAAAATTCTATGGGGATTCTCTATGATGTGCTGGTGAAGGAGGAGTCTTTTATATTTCTGGCCGACTTTGTTATTCTAGACTGTGAGGTTGATTTCAAGGTCCCCATTATCCTTGGGTAGCCATTTCTCATCGCCGGACGTGCTCTTGTTGACATGGAGATCGAACAGCTGAAATTCTAGTTGAACAATGAAGAGGTGACATTTAATGTTTGTTGGTCCATGAAATAGCCAAATAACATGCATATGGTCTCAGTGATTGATGTTGTTGAAGCTGAGCTTCCAATCATTCCTATTGATGAGATAGTGACTATTGAGGACTTAACATCAGTGTTGATGAATGTTGATGCTGAAGAGAACAATGGGGGTGATGAGATCATTAATGCACTTTATGGTATGGGGTCGTACACTTATGCTCCGAAGAAGATTGATCTTGATATGAAGAGTCATATGAGGGACGGAAACACTTTACCGATCATAGTTGCAGCTGACTTGTTTGAATGGCAAGTGGAGGCTTTGGTCTCCATTCTGAAGAGGTATAAAAAGGCCATTGGGTTGACCATCGCAGATATTATTGGGATCCCATCTGGAATTTTCACACATAAGATCCAGATTGAGCCAGACTGTATTATGAGAATTGAGCATCAGCGTAGGTTCAATCCACTGATGCAAGAGGTGGTCAAGAAGGAAATTATCAAGTGGTTGGATGCAGGTGTGGTTTATCCTATTGCTGATAGCAAATGGGTGAGCCTAGTTTTGTGCGTACAAAAGAAGGGAGGAATCACTATGGTCGCAAATGCAAACAATGAGCTCATTCCACTTAGACCAATCACAGGTTGCAAAGTATGCATGGACTATCGGAAACTAAACCACTGGATGCAGAAAGATCATTTTTTTGATGCCATTCATGGATCAGATGCTAGACCGATTGGCAGGCAGAGGGTGGTACTTCTTTCTTGATGGTTATTCGGGGGTACAATAAGATCTCTATATCCCCCAAAGACCAAGAAAAAACTACTTTTGCCTATCCCTATGGTACATTTTCTTTCAAGAGGATGTTGTTTGGGTTATGTAATGCGCCCGTAACTTTTCTGCGCTGCATGATGTCCATATTTTCTGACATGGTGAAGGATACCATTTAAGTTTTTATGGATGACTTTTTGGTGGTGGGTGACTCATTTGATGATTATTTGGCTCATATGCAAGGAGCTCAAGCGATACGAAGATTCCAACTTGGTGCTTAATTGGGAAAAGTGCCATTTCATGGTCAAAGAAGGTATAGTGCTCGGCCACAGGATTTCGAGTAAGGGCATTGAGGTGGATAGAGCAAAGATCGATGTAATTGCTAGTCTACCACCTCCAATTTCTATGAAGGGTGTTTTAGCTTTTTGGGTCATGCAGGATTTTATCGGAGATTCATCAAGGATTTCTCAAAGATTGCACATCCCTTGTGCAAGTTACTTCAGAACGAGGTAAAGTTCATATTCGATGATGCGTGTCTGAAGGCTTTTAAATTCCTAAAGGATAGATTGACTACTGCCCTGATCATAGTGGCACCTGACTGGTTCTTACCATTTAAGGTTATGTGCAATGCTAGCGGAGTGGCCCTGGGAGCTGTTTTGGGCCAAAAGAGTGAAAAGATTTTCCACCCAATTTATTATGCTAGCAAGGCTCTTAATGCAGCTCAGAAAAATTACACTATGACAAAACAAGAGTTATTGGTTGTGGTATATACATTCGAGAAGTTTTAAGCTTACTTTCTTGGAACTAAGGTTATAGTTCATACAGACCATGCAACTCTAAGATATTTGATGGAAAAGAAGGATGCCAAGCCATGGTTGATTTGATGGGTTTTGTTGCTGCAAGAGTTCGAGTTTGAGGTTAAAGACCAGAAGAGGACCGAAAATCAGGTGGAAGATCACTTGTCGAGATTAGAGGTAGATGCAACACTTTGAGATGAGCTTGACATAAATGACATATTTCCGAATGAGCAGGTTTTGGTTGCTTCTCAGGATCACATCCCATGGTTTGCGGACTGCGCTAATTATCTAGTGAGTGATGTGGTACCGAAAGATTTATCTTTTCACCAGCAGAAGAAATTCATGTCTGATATATGGAAGTTTTTCTGGGATGAGCCTCACTTATTCCACATATGTGCTGATGGGGTGATTCGGAGATGTGTTCTCGAGGCTAAGATATTGAGCATATTGTAGGCTTGTCACTCATTCCCTGTTGGGGGTCATCATAGAGGAATTCACACAGCCCACAAAATCTTGCAATGTGGGTACTATTGGCCAACCATTCACCAAGATGCACATGATTTTGCAAAGGCATGTGATGCATACCAAAGGCAAGGAGGCATATCAAGGAGGCATGAGCTCCCTCTTACTCCCATCCTTATCATTGAGTTGTTTGATGTTTGGGGCATTGACTTCATGGGCTCGTTTGTGAGCTCAAATGGGATGAAGTACATACTTGTAGTTGTGGAATATGTTCCTAAGTGGGTAGAGGCAATTGCGCTTCCAAACAATGAAGGTAAGAGTGTCTCAACATTCTTGAAGTGGAATATTTTCGCCAAATTTAGGACTCCCAAATCCATCATTGGTGATGGGGGTTCGCACTTCTGAAATCGGTTGTTCCAGACTTTGGTTGAGAAATATGGGGTGAAACACAGGGTGGCAACACCTTATCATCCACAATCTAGTGGGCAAGTTGAGGTCTCCAACTGGGTCATAAAAACCGTCTTAGCAAAGACTGTGAATGCTAACCAGAAAATTGGTCTAGGAAGATGGATGATGCATTATGGGCTCATCGAATTACTTTCAATACCCCTATAGGTATGTCTCCTTATCAGCTAGTGTATGGAAAAGCATGTTATCTTCCGGTCAAACTTGAGCACAAAGCGATGTGGGCGCTCAAGAAGCTGAATCTGAATTGGAGCGATGCTGCGAACTTGAGGCTTGATAAGTTAAATGAGATAGATTAGTTTCATTTAAAAGCCTATGAAGGTTTAGAAATTTAGAAAATGAGGATGAAGATACAACATGACTGAAAGATTGAGTAGAGAGAGTTCAGCCCTAGAGATATGGGGTTGCTAATTAAATCTAGGCTTCGCTTGTTTCCTGGCAAGTTGAAGTCCAAATGGTTGGGACCATTTCGAGTGGTCCAAGAATTATCCTATAGGGCAATTGAATTGGAAAATCATGAAGTCAAATGGTTCAAGGTGAATGGTAACGGGTGAGTATTTGGGGAAGAGTGAAGAAATTAAATTGGTGGACCTTTGGGCTCTGGGTGAAATCTGAGTAATCCAAGGACTTGCGTCGTGCCGCGATGTTAAAACAGGAACTTCATGGGTGGTAACCGATGGAGGTATCTTAGTGAAGTCTAAGTAATCAAGATACCCCCATCGGGCCGTGATGTTAAATCAGGGGCTTCCTGGGAGGCAACCCAAGTTGTAACTATAATATAAGTATAGTGTTTATGTGTGTTGAAGTGTGCAGGTGATTAAGATGTGAATTCTGAAGTTGAAACCAAAAATCTGAACATTAGATTCTGGAGCCAACAAGCATAGGACAAGTCATTACCTGACTGAACGACTTGTCAAGACTATTCGTGGCCACTGAAGTAGAAACAGTACAATCAGGAAAGTCATTAATGAGTGACTCAACAAATAGTGAGGTAACTCAACGATTTATCAAGTTATTCATCCTGACAGTACTAAATGGCCACCAGAGTGCAAGGCTAACGACTCAAGACAAGACTCGTTGGGTAAGACCACAAGTCGTTACATGAGTCGTTAGGTCCCAGGTAAGTTCTCTATTCTTGATAAATGTAACAACTAACTCAACAAGTCGTGGTATTGAAAATCTTACNACTCAACAAGTCGTGGTATTTGAGATGCCTCATTACGTGGGTCATGATGCATATGTATAAAGCAAAAAAACCCGACCCAGCCCATGTGCAAATTGGGTGAATTCAATGTTAAATCATATAAAACCCACAATTTTGACTTCTTAACCCACATTTCAAACACAAATTTCTCTAAATCAGTTTCCGTCTCACCAAATCACTTCCCATGTCCAATCACACACGCACACTTGCTTAATGTCAAACATCTCAATCACTACCACAAGTTGTAACCACCCACCGCTCAAACTTCATCTTCCACTCGTGCAATTGTGAGTATTAGCATGTTTTATGTGTGAATCTTAGACTTATTCGTGCGTGTAACTATGATTAACATGTGGATGTAGTCTCAACTATGAAACCCTAAGCTACTATGAGTTCATTTGTTTTAAAAGATGATCACTGCACTGTTAAAATTAAAATGACATGTGATTGCTTGAATAATTAATGTCCAGTTGAGATTGAGTATGGGTTGATGTGGGTTTACCTACACCCATTGAGTCGGTGGGCATTACAATCTGTAAATGCTTTGTTCACAAAGCTTTGATTGTTTTGCCCACCCAACTCCCACCAAAATGAAGGTGTCTAACATATGACATGGGTGAAGTCTGAGTAACCCATAAAAAATTTGGAAGAGAAAAATGGTTTAACAGGCCATTCAGTGATGACACCTCATGTAATGATTTGTAGGCATGCCTAACGAGTCATTACATCACTCATCACCACTGACATACCAGTACTATTAATGGAACTCTTAAGCATGAGCCACATGATGAGTCATGGTATCACCTCATGACTCGTGATGTGTCTCGTCCTAAGTGGGAATTATGTTGAAGTTATCATCCACTAACCACGACTGACTTAATGATTCATTGCCGCAAGAAGTGGCTCGTCATGTCAAGTCGTCAGGTATACTGGAACTAAATGGAATTTTTGACCTACAGACAATGGTCGACTTTACGAGTCGTTGGTTCCCTCGTCCTATCTGCAAGCAGTCACAAAATTTTCCTTTTCACATACTCTAATCTTGGATACTAACAATTATTCCACAAGTACAATGGCACCAAAATAAACTCCCAAGAAGGGCCCAGCCAAGAAATAGGGGCAGGAGAAGGGCCAACCCTCGACTCACAGACTAAGAGACGAGCCATCATCTTTAGAAGAGTTGAGTGGCTCGGTGGAGGAATATCAAATATATGAGGAACAACTTGAGTGGAGGTTGACCAGGGCTAGGACTAAATGCCCTATTAATCCGACAGCCATGGTCGCTTCTCTGACTCCACTTGCAAGGGACCCACTCAACCGGGAGGAAGGAAATGTCGGGGTCTCAACCCTAGATGTTCACGAGGGGACTACAACTATAACTAATGATGAGCATGACAATGAATCGCATGCCCATCAGGAGAGCACTAATAATGAGGAGACCGAGACCTCCCACACATCTACAAAATAGCCTTGGAGAATGGTGAGGAGGTGGTGTGTTTTGGGCATGCGGGCAATCTACAACAGAGACATCACTACCATGGATAAGGGCCATCTAAAGCGGAGTATTTATGAGGAGCCAAGATTGGTAACTAAAGGGTTCAAGGATCTCCCGGAAAATTCAGGCATTGGTTGACATATACTGGTTTGGGTGGTTGAGTGAGCCATCCGGCAGCTACAGTCCACCATTGGTCAGAGAATTATATGTAGAATATGCCGCCACAATACAACATCAGGCCCAAGGAGGCCAAGATTGGAGGAAACAACCTGGACTGACCCGGGAGATGGTAAGGGAGACACCCATGGACATTTTTGAGCGGACCATCTCCCATATGCTATATGATTCAGAATATGAGCCCCTGATAAACACAGCCGAGTTCGATCATCGTCTGAGTTAGATACAGAAAACTAAGACCAAAAAGTTGAGCTACGAGGACAGAAAAAGATAGTATACTTGGCTGGCTCAAATCAATGCCACTCGGGGTACATCAGTTGAATGGCTAAATGCCTCGGAGGTACAGATCAAGAAGGCCACTCTGAACTTTCAAGCCAAATTATGGTGGTCTCTAGTACGACAAAAGCTGGTACCAACCAGCAATGCTAATGTGGTATCTCCAGACCAAGTTGCACTGGTTGCTAGTATCATGGAGGGTTATGCTATCAACTTCCCAAGGTACATAGCAGAAGAGTCTGGGAGAGAGCTATTATGGAAAGCACAAGCATCCCTTTCCCATGCCTCATAGTTTGGTTCTATAAGGAGTCTCAAATTCCATAGTTTCCATATGTAGACCAGAGAGTGGAGGTGCACAAAATTACAGATATCAGGTAGATCCGAGATGATACAAACCCGGTTTTGAGGGCCAGGAGTCAGACAACCATATCGGCAGGGGCCATATTATTAGCTGAGGCATTGAGCGGAGGTCTATAGAGTGATGCTGTGAGGTTTATAGAATTTGAGATAGAGCCGTCAGCAGCCCATGAGACTGGTAGCTAGCCTGATGCTAGCACTGTAGCAGATACACCATTGCCTGCCGAGGTCCTAGAGTCATCCTCCATTGCACTAGCCGCTCGCTTACCCATTACAACATCTCATTCCTCACCGGTCGGCCTAGTCACGATATCATAGGATTTTTGTACTGACATGGCTAGGTGGCTGGCGAAGGCCGAAAAGCAGCAGGCTTACACGACACTTTAGGTGAAGGTGCTAATAGAGCAGTTTAAGCCTTGGGTGACGAAGGAATTAGAGAACCTATCTAGGACATGGCATGAGAGATTAGACTCCTTCGAAAGGCGGATGGATGAGCACCTTGCTTAGTTACCGGCCCCTGAGCAGACCTTAGAGCTGAGTTGCAAGAGTTATCTGCATGACAAATGCCTACCATCACACTACCTGTGCCCCTAGTAGTAGAGGATGAGAGTAAGGAGGAGCTACCTCCGGTAGTGTATTTCATCACAAAGGAGCCGGTATCTCACGACAAAGGGAAGAGACCTCGAGAGGAAGTGATCGAGGGTGAGAGTGGTGATCTGCTACGCGAGCAGAAAAGGGAGAAAAAAGACATGGATGCATCACTGAAGCTATCTAGAGATGAGGCTTGAGAAAGGGTCGAGAGTGATGCTGCTAGAGCTCGTGGAGAGGGTACGAGCTCTGTGGGTTCAGAGAGTGCACCGGTTATTCCGCGGTATCACAAAAGAGGAGCTTGGGGGTGCCTTTCCACCCTCCATAGACTAGGCCATAGGCGTCTAGGTCACACAAGTATGTTCCCTATTCCCATGTTTTACTTTTCATATGCCTGAGGATGCCAAATATTTTCTTGATGTGGGTGGGGTGTTATAATACTTGGATTTTTGCTGAACATGACCCGAGGGTTTTTCTTGTCGGACATCTTTTCCCTAGGGTGTTCCTTATTTAGTAGAACTGACATGTTTAGGTTTTTGTGGCCTGTGTTTAGTTTTATGTCAATCGAAAGGAAAATAGGTGAACTTAGGGAAGTCAAATAACATGGAAATTTTTTCTGTGATAATGTGATACCCCTCCTAAAAATTTTATGTGTGTGCATGCTAAGTAGACAAGCATGACCTTTGTGAATCTTTGCATGGCATTAATACTATGAACGTGTTTACCATTGTGTGATTGTACCTGAACTAGCAGTTGGTAGTAGTGATGATGTTGTCCTGTGCATTGTGTGAGTAATGCATAGAGTTAGTTTTGTTGTGTGTGTCAATTTAGAACTTTCCTGGTCAGTCATATCAAGGTATAGGATGGGAGATTAGGAAGGGAATAGGCCGTTTTTGATGAATAGTCCACTTTAGCCTTAAAAGACCTACCAAATGGAAATAAATATCCCTTGATCCCAATTTATAGCTAAAATTGATCTTTCTTTTTGTTGTTTAGCCAATTCACCTTCCTGCTCTGATTATAATGAACATGTTTTGACCTTGGTCCTTTCTTGGACACTGTGAACCTCTAAAGCAAATTGCCTAAGTTGAGGGTGGCTACTATAGGGGTGAATAAGAAGAGTAGGGTGGAAAATAATTGAGTAATGCAAATAAAAGGCGGGTGCGGTGTGAATAATATGAAAAAAGAGAGCAAAAAGAAAAAGAAAATAAGAAAGAAGAAAACAAATTCTTGAAAGAAGGAAAACTGCACCCGTAGTTGTAAAAGAAAGTAAAAGAAGAAGAAAGCAAGGAAAAAGGGAGAGAAGTGAAAAAGAGGCTAAGTGGAGCTAAAGTTAGTGTAGTGCCAAGGAGGGTTAAGTTACTATTCCCATATTTACCATACCCAACCCCGAGCCTACATTATAAGCTGAAAAAAAGTCCTATAGTGATCCTAGTTCAACAGTCTGAAAACCGAGATATTGAAAGTAAAGGAAAGCTTATGGTATTGTATGTGCACGGTTAGAATTTATTTGTGAGAGCGAGTGATTTCTTACCTAGTCCCAAGATAAATCATTGACATGATCATATATATATGTGTGTGTATGTATGGTACATCATTGCAGTGAGGGCATATGGTTAACAACATCGTCTGCAAATTTTCTGGGTCAGTGTTGTTACACCCTGTAAAATTCCCGACACATAGATGGCCTATTCGCATATTGGTTAAGAGTTTTTGAGTGCCACACATGCTAGAAAAAGGCCCGGGAAAAGACCGGATAAGATATTCATCGAACCATCGCGGAAGGAGCCGGGGCAAAGCCCCTCCGCGATGGCAACGTGTCACGGAGGGAGGACCTCCGCGTTTGCCCCGTGACACATTGGCCCTGTCCAGGCTCAAGTATATAAAGCCTCCAACTTTGGTTTATTTCATTAACTTGTTATAATTTCCAGAAAAGTCGCGAGAAACTGAGGGAATGTGAGGTTTTGATAATTATCGTTCGATTACGCCATCAAACGCGGTCCAAATTCAAATTAACCTCAGATACTGAGTATTTAGCAGCAGGGAGCATTCCTACGGATTTAGTTTCGTGAAATTTGGCCGGCAAATCGTCGTGCTACCGGGCTAAGGTAAGTGGAATTGCTCCAAATNATTAGTGTCAATGTACTCCTAGCCTTAAAGTGAGTATTTCTCCCTTCTGGACTTTTGAGAAATAGCAAGTTTTCGACCGTCTTTCGATAAGCCAAAGTTTTGGATATAAACATATCAAAAGTGATATTTTCTTCCAGAATATTGGTGTATTTAGTTCTAATTGACATATATGTGAATGCAGTTGGGAGAAATAGTTGGAGTACTGACCGAGCTTCGTTCGTTAGTCGGATAATCCAAAGTAAAGGTATGTAAAGCCAGTTTCTTCGGCAAGTTAATAACTTCAGCCTATTATAATACAGTAAACTCCGTAATAGAATTCACGGAGTTGAATATTGAGTTTTGTGCAGATTCAGTAAACCTGTCTCGCGTTGTTATATCATATTCAGTCCGAAAGCTAGTAAAGCAGAGCCAAATGGCGAGATATCATTTCAGACTCAGTATAGCCCAGTATGCATTTAGCAAGCATGTTTTATATAATATGACATATATTCAGAATAAAAGCTAATAAAGTATATCAGTCAGACAGATAGTATCTTGGCTACAGTATAGCCATACAGTCAGATGATATCTTGGCTACAGTATAGCCATACAGTCAGATAGTATCTTGGCTACA
>JACEIK010000589.1:189254-202800 GCA_018107945.1 Datura stramonium
ATGTACTTATATGTTATATATTAGCTAATAGACAGCAGATCGCCACGTCGACAGGTACGCTCCTGCCCTATCACAGTACAGAAAAGTCTGATTCAGCTTAGATCAGTTCTTACAGATTCAATTATTTCCTGCTATTCAGAGTTGCTAGTTATGTTGTTTATATTCAGATGTATTCAGTTGCTTTGCACACTCGGTACCAGTGGTACTGATGCCCGTTGGGGCGCTGCATTACTTGCCTGCAGGTACTCATAGACAAGGAGGCGATCCCTTGTGATTCCAGCCAGCTCATAGAGTTATCAGCTCCTGTCATCCGGAGCTTGATATTCAGAGGTGTAGTTCATTTTCTTTTGTTGTACAGTACGGGTAGGTTGGGGCCCTGTCTCGACCATCCTATCAGTATTCATAGAGGCTTGAAGATTGTGTTTATATATCTCCCTGTGGTCAGTTGTGCCGGTCATGTGGGGTCGTGCATGTGTTTAGCTGTTTAGTGTTGTTTATTGTGTTGGCCGTGTGGGGCCGTATTCAGATAGTAGTGGTGACCTTGTTGGTCACGTAAATGTTCAGTGTTCCTCATATTGAGTTAGAAATAACTAGACAACATGGAGGCCTTGTCGGCCCGCATAGGCTCCCCTTTACGATTGTGTCTCTGGTTAGCTGATGTTGCAGGATAGGTGGCTATAGGCCCAGTCGGCCGGAGGCTGTATTTACAGTCGTTATATAGCCCGTTGTTTCCAGAAATCTGAGATAGTGCCATCCAGGCACCAGACGTTCTTAGGCTCACGAGTTTAGCAGTCCAGGTCCTACTAGGGCACTAGGTGTCAGTCATACCTCCCAGGGTGGGGCGTGATAAGTGTCATAGGATTGTATGTGTGGTTGCACATTAATAGTGTAATACCATTAATTGATTCCTTTGTGTCATGGTGGAAAACTTTGCATACACACTGTGATTTGGATTTTGATGATATAGGAGGGGTTAGAAAGTTTGACTTTAATAGGCTAAGAGTTGTGACTACCGTAGGTTTCCTAGATTTCTTTTGATTGAAGCGTCGGGTTAGTTTTAGTTTATTTGTTTTTTCCTGAGGAAATGCAAAAGTTCTAAGTTGAAGGTATTGATATGCCATTATTTTACGGAACTTTCGACGCCTAAAATTAAGAAACTATGCAAATTGCGGGTATGTTTATATAGACATAATGTGTTTTTATTTAGTGTTGCTGGAAAATAGGTTCGAATAGTGAAATGGGCATAATAAGGCTAAAATTGGGCTAAGTGTGGACTGCCAACAAGGTGAGGAGTCATCGTTTCAGTTGACAACTCGTTCCTTGAGTCGCTGGGAGAAGAATAGTTTGAGACTCAACTAAACAGTGGTGACCACAAGTTGATGGAACGACTCATCATGTCTAGGAATGAGTCGTTAGGAGGGTCATGGGTACTAGGAGTGAAAATGATGAAAAAGATCTGGGAGACACAACAGGAGACTTAATGAGTCATCATGATACTTGATGACTCATCATGAACAAGCAGGTGCAGTCGTCCTTAACACTGGAAGTTTCAAGGCGCTGAAATCTCGAGGGACCTAATGACTCATGCAGTAACTTAATGAGCCATTAGGTGATTTATTGTCCAGAAGGAACACAATGCAGAGCATGAGTTATCATTACTTTCCATGACTCATTAGGAGTCGTTACCTCACCCGTTGCCACTGCCGACCTGCATTCCTTTTTAATTTAGGAAAGGATTTATTTAAGTATATAAATACTTTATGTAGGTTTATTTTATAGGGAATGCAATTTTTATGACTTTGCACTATATTGTTCGAGTTGTTGATTAAGATTAAGATTCAAGAAACAAGTTTCATAGTTTTGTTCTTGAATTTGGTGATTCGAACGACTTTGGAATATTAATCTTAGATTCTTGTTGTTTATTCAAGACGTGTGGTTTCTCCTACGAATTATTGTAAGTTGAGTTATGATTTTCTCCTTAATCTCTGATTGTAATCTTTCAAGCATGAGTATCTAAACTCACAACTAGGATTGTGGGAACCCTGATGAATTAACATAGGCAAAAATACTTAGTGAATCTTGAACGGGGTTTATACATGTATTATTTTTCCCTTTGTTTTAATTGTTTCTTAACAATTGCAAACATTAGAATTTTCCTTCTTCTTACTCACTGGATCAAGGGGAGTAATGAATGGGAAAAAAGATTAACAACGGAGATTTGAGGCTATCAACCCTCCTCTAATAGCTTGACCTTATCTGGGAATAGATAATCCAATGTTAAGGGTAAGGGTAAATCAAGTATACATCCGCATACGGATCAAGTTGCTTGGTGATAATCATCTAAGTAGGGGACAAACCATTTAGGTGAAGTTAAGTTACTGATATTGCATGTTAAACACTGGAATAAATCACTAGTATAAAACACCTTGTGGTTATGAAGTCATGGGGAACATAATCCTAGTCAACTCACTCTTTGAATATTACCAATTTTAAATCAAGGATTTAGTCGTTACTCTCTACTGTTTCTATTATTTCTTTCTACAATTTCCCCCCGTAGGAAATAAGTAAGCCAATAGTGGTAGTTAAATGCATTAACTAAGGTCCTCGCCATATTCTGTTTAGGATTTGACCCCAACCCTTGTTGGGTTCTATATTTGACATCATTCGCTTTATATCTCATTACAAGGTGTAATTTGGGCGACATCACCTATGAGTTAGAGTTGCCCTCAGAATTGGCATCAGTACATCTAGTTTTTCATGTATTACTTCTAAAGAAGTGCATGGGTGATCCGGCTTTGGCTGTTCCAGTGGAGAGCATAGGTGTGAAGGATAGCCTTAGCTACGAAGAGGGTTTGGTTGAAATACTTGATCGTAAGGTTCAAAAGATAAGAAACAAAGAAGTAGCTTCAGTAAAGGTTTTTTAGAGAAATCATCATGTTGAGGGAGCTATATGGGAAGCCGAAGCAGATGGCTAAATACCTGTACCTATTCCCTTCTGGTTCAATTTCATCTTGAGGTATTAGTTTTCTCCTTAGCACTCTATTCAGTTTCATGTTCAGTTCATGTGTTCCAGTCATGTCAATATATGTATGTATGATTCATGAATTTAGTTCAGTCATGTATTTCAGTCAGGAGTCAATCACTCCGTCAGTTTTCAGCTTTAGATGTTTATTATATAGGATGACAAGTTTATCCCCAGTGATCCAACACATTTACCCCATAAATATTTCCAATGGGGAGACATTGTCATATCCTGAAAGTGTCTAAGACTACACTCGGGATTTGGGAATAAGAAGAGTAGAAGAATATGAGATTTGACTCAGAACGACTTGTGGTACAAGTCGTGTGAAGGAGTAACGACCTGTAGGAACCACTCGTGGTCAGAAACCTCAGCAGGAGGCTTAGTAGTAGCGAGTCCAGGGATGACCCACGGGTGATATAATAGGTCGTGGGTTAAAAGTCATTTTTTGTCTCTGTGATACAAGGGTTGGATGGTATGAGTCGCGGGACGACTCATTATAAGGAGCCATGAGCTGTGGTAAGTGCTTGTGAGGAGGTGCAGTGAAAATTTGCACAGAGGTAATGGATGAGTTCAATGACCCGTGGTTTGGAGGTACGATTCCTTGGTTGACTGGTGGTGGAAGTTCGAAAATTATACTTGTGGGGTCAATGGTGACGTTGAGAGGACAATGGGTCATTGTGTCGAGTAACGACTCATTCTGTTGATCTCTTCATTCACAGGACATGAGAACTGAGGAAATTTTGGAAGGAAGTAACGGATGGAAACCACGAGTTGTGGAAATGAGGTACGACTCATGGTATGAGTCGTGGTCACCGGTAGTGCCTATTTTCCAGATTTTACATTAAGGGAATTTTTGTAATTCCTAAGTTCCTAGGTCATAAACTACGTCTTTTTAAACTCAGTTAGGAGGGTATTAAGGGTGCCTAACCTATTCTAACCCATTCCCTCCCCATGCATGCAAACTAAAGGATTTCTAAGGGAAGATCAAGCCTAGAATTTCCTAATTTCTTCTCCAATTCCTTTGGGCTTTCAAGGGGTGTAAGATAAGATTACCCAGGTATATAGGGTTGTGAATAAGAGTTCCTCTTCAATCTCATGCCCCAAATTCCCCTCTATGTTCATGAATTTAAGTATTAAAGTAAATTTGATGATTATGGGGTTTTAAGCCCAAATTTATGGAATTCTCTTTGATTTGATTATGGGGCAATTCCCTTCATGTTCTAAATGTTGTTTTAAGATCCATGGGTAGATTTTATATTTAAATTGGTTATAATTTTTATGATTTCAAATCCAAATCAATCTATGCCCAATTATGCAAGGTTTCATGAAAAGTCAAGTTATCATTCTATTATGATTTTGGATCTTACTAAGCCTAAAATATGATTTATGATTCATGCTATGATTTCTCAAGTACTCTTCATGGATTTATGAATATCAAGTTTATGAATTTTCACAAGTATGCATGGTCTCCATGATTTATGAATTTATGACTTTTGGCCAACTTATAGGCCCTATATATGGCTAATCATGTATTTCAAGTATGATCAAGTATGTTATGATTTATTTGGCCATGAACTTCATGAATGATTTCAATATTATGATATGAGCCTCATGTGCATATTTTTGGGAGCAGTGTCTAGCACCGAGTAGACCCGGCATTCAGGTATACCCCGTAGTGTCTGAACTACAAGCCATTGTAGGTATATACATACATTATTGGATCCCCTGTGATATCATATCATGCACGTCCCTTTCCTGGAAAGCCTGAGACGGCTCTGCCCGCTTGAGCGAAAAGTTGGGGCATCATGTAAGCTCTATCATATTGGTGTTGGTTAAGATGAGTTCTCCCATTGTTCCTCATAATATATGCATTGTCATATTTATATTAATNATATATGCATTGTCATATTTATATTAATTTTTCTCAAGTTATATTTTTATAAGATTTCTCTTATGATTATGATTATGACTAGTTTATGAATGGTTTGAAAACCTTGAGCCCTCATGTTTATATCACGATATTGACTTCATGTTCATATTGTCCTACTCTTATGAACTCTTATGTATTTTAACTGTTCGTTTTTGCTTACCTTGCTTACTCAATAAATTCCTAGTACTGACAACATACTCTATGTTGTATCATTTCATGATACAGGTCTGAGGGATCAGTCTCAGCCGCATCATTAGTCCCGCTTTTCCCTCAGGCCTGTCCTAGCCTGCGCTGGTGAATCTCATCCTTCAAGGACATTCATTTATCCATTGTTATGTTATTTCAATTTCAGACTTTTGTCAAGCTAGTTGGGGATACTGTCCCATCAGCTCATCAATTATGTTAGAGGCTTTTCAGATTAATATGTAGAAATTAGCTTGTCAGTGTTGACTCTGTTTTAGATTGATATTTATGAATACTTCCGCTTAAGCATGTTTTTATTGTTTTAGTTTTTGCTTGTTGTATGTTCTTAGCTACTATATTCATGCCATAGGTCGACTTGGAGCCTCTCGGGGTTCCTTGTCCCGTGTCTCTATCCAGGCCTATATTCGGATCATGACAGTTGGCCACGGTGTCACTAGGGTGATGCCTCTTTTGTGTAGGATTGTGCTCTCTTGAACGATCCCTTACTTTTTGCTCCAGTTTCTAAATAAACGTTGTATGGGAGCCAACAATTTCTGTCAAGCTTTTTAAACATGAATTAGATCTCTCTTGGGTTGAAAGCACTTTTTCCAACATTCCTTCAATCTTAGAAACCCCTTGCTCTTTAGAAGGTCCCTCCGTCCAGTTTTGGAACTAGAAGAAGGACCCCTTGATAGGACATAGGGTTTCAAACTCTTGTTTGTTGAATTACCATTTTTATGTCACTATTGATTCGGGCCACCATAGTCATTTCTTGGATAGTATCGACCTTGAACTTGCAATCGAAGTCGCCACTGACTTTGGTAGGAAGAAGATGGATGACCTTGATCTTGTTGCGGATAATGTGTCCTATAATCTCTGGATGTATTGCTAACATAGTTAGCATCTTCTACTTGCATTGGAGGTGGCTCTTGGTATGGTTGGTATTGATATGGAGGAGGGGGCATCCATGCCCATATTGATAACCATTTTGGGCTTCTTCCACAACATGCACCTTCTTGACCTTAGATTCGGTCAACTTTTTGGTTAATAGGACAATGATAGTAGCCATAGAAACAATCATTTAATCACACGCTTGGTTCTCCTTCATCAAATGAGATTATGAAGGGTTACCCACATTCAAACTTCCACTTTGATCCCCACCTTTCCATGCTTTCTTATGCTTTACAATCCAGTTAAGTATAGAGGCAAAAACGGGTGTATGTTTTATCCATATAACAACCCCTCGCTGCATTGTTGAAAGATTTTGACCCGTCACAACTCGNTATGCTTTACAATCCAGTTAAGTATAGAGGCAAAAACGGGTGTATGTTTTATCCATATAACAACCCCTCGCTGCATTGTTGACCATGGATTGAGTCAAAGCATCCAACCCTGTGTAGAATTTCTCAAGTAGTATGTGATCGGTGAACCCATGGGTGGGTGCCCTCAACATGTATTGCTTGAAGCACTCCCATGCCTCAAACAACTGTTCCCCAAAAAGATGCTTGAAATAGAAAATTTTATCCCTTTGTTTAGCTTTCTTACTAGGTGGGAACCATTTCTTTAAGAAATGTTGACAAGCTCTTGCCACGTGTGAATGGAGTTGGGAGGTAAATGATACAACCAGTCACATTCTTCCCCATCAATGAGTATTTAAAGACCCTTAGATGGGTGGAGTCGTCAAAAACATTGTTTTGCTTATGTATGTTGCAAACCTCCAAAATTTCTTAAGCTGTTGATGCGGGCCATTGTCTATAGAATTGTAAAACTGCCCTTCCACTTTCAACATCGTGTATATGCTACCATCAATTTTTAATGATGTAGTATTCACCCTAGGTGGGATGATAGCGCTAGTGTAGTCAACCTCATCATTGACATACAGAAACATATTCTCCACCTCTCCATATGGTAGAGCCATTCCTACACTTTCTTTACAAAAATAGCAAAACACGTGTGATAGAATAGAATCAACCACAAAAATGAAATCATAAATGCTAGATACAACCGATGCTAAAGTCCCCAGGAATGACGCCAAATTAGTGATATCTCCCTAATCCACCTCAACTAGTGAGTATGTGCACGGTCGATATAATATAATTACTCAACTGTAGAGTTAGGATCATGTCCACAGAGACTTTGTTTGGCCAATACTATCTAGCGATTTCAAATATGGTTTGTGAGTTGGAAGTCTATTCAAGTTAGGGGTAAAAAGAGTGATAATAACTAAAGCTAGCAAGGTTAAAGGTGTAATCAATATAGAGAGAATCTAGGGAAGTGTCCCTTTTTTAGGGTTGATCCCTCTAAATCACCCAAATTGGGGAATTAAGAATGGGCTAACAATGAATATGCAAACAATCAGCTTAGGAAATCATTAAGTGTCTTTCAATGGTCTTAACAATGTCAATCTACACCAATTTTATCAAATTGATGAGAACTCCATTCTACCTAATTGCATTTTTCGAATTGGATTCCTCAGATGTCTCGGTAAATCCATTAAATAAGGATTAGAGCCTTTGATCATTGTTAATTGAAGCTACCAAATCTAAATTGACTTTCTTAATCAATAAAATTTCTAATAGACAAGAAAAAATCCCCAAGCCTAGTGGTGTTGCATTCATGCTTGCAAGTATTGATCGATAGGTAGCTAATGTCGCCTAGCGTACATGCAAGTGTACGTGGTCGTCAAGTAATATAGGATGGTGAAGTTCAGATATCGTACCAACAGAGACTTGTTAGATTAATTATTTAGTTTGAATCTTTATTTTACTATTCAATAAAAACATAATTAAAGCTTTGAAAGAGTTTTGAGAGCACTTTCTACTAAAACTTGAAATAGAACTAAGATTTAATAAAAGAAATTTGTTTCAAGAGAGTTGTAACTCAAATGACGATTAAGATCCAAGGTCTTGGCACTATCACTTTCAGGTTGAGTTTTATGGTTCAAATACACTAGACTAAATCTTTCAACGACTGTTAGTTTCAAGTTACGAACACATTTCTCAACTTATTCTCCCGAATAGTCAAGAACTATCTCACAAACCCTAACACCTATATCCCTATGGTTGCAGGAGAAATGTCAGATGACGATTTAAGATACTCGATTCAACTAAGTAGGATTACAGGGTATATCTCTATCCACAACAACAAAACCCATTCCCCGAAATCTTGATAAGGAATCAAAACCTACTCTATGCTTCTTCTAAACCTCATTCATTCCCTCTTCCGAGTTCAACCAATGAGACAATAGATTGTATTCAAAATATGATCAAACTAATGAATAAACATTAAATCAAGCAAGCATAAATAATCTTTAAAAGAAGATTTAAATGTCTAGCATAAATGAACTTTCAAGCTACAACATCAAGATTTTGGCCAAAACTCTAGATTAAGGGTGTTTAGCCACTCATGGTCAATAGTAAACCCATAGAAATCATCATATGAATAACAAAAAGTAAAGAGTAATGAAGAAAAACCTAACAAGAAAATGGAACTTTTTCTCCCTTGTTCTTCCCCCACAAAATGTCATATATCCCCTAACAAATGCCCTAGCAATGTATTTATAATATTGGTAACAAATTACCTTTTTCCCTTAAGTAACTTAGCTTTTGGACTTAGAAAAATAACTCCCAGACAGAGGCCGGCGCACCACTTCACCCATCTCACCAGACTTGGCTTGAATTTCTTTTAAAGTTTGGCTTCTGGTGTACCACTTCAACCATCTCACCAAGGTGTTAATGAAAATTATGTAGTTTAGGTGTTGGCACGCCACTTCTCTCAATACACTAGAACATTAGAACATTTTCCAAAGTTTTATTCCTCTCTGGCGCGCCACTTCCTTTAATTCCTCAAGGTGTTGATCAAAATTCTTCTGAAGTTCAATGCTTGGCATGCCCCTTCAGTCATAGCACCAACTTGAGCACAATTTCTTTGAAGTTTAGTGGCTAGCATGCTACTTCTCCCTGTTCACCAGGCCAAGTTTTCCTCGAATTTTTCTTTCTTCACACCTTGCACCTTTTTTGAGTATTTTTTCATGTGTTATCTGGAAAAATCAACTAGACACATCTATTAGATCTTTCCACAAACATTTTCATGAAACCTTGCATTTTATAAGGATAATCTTCTCAGAACATGATGAAGATGGGTAAAATGTGACAAGCGAGCATAAGAATACGCCCAACATCAATAGCTTGATGAGTTGGTAATTTACCTACTTATTAGGTATTTAAGCATGAACTATTGCTTTGTTTTCAAAAAAATTAGGAAGGTTTTATTCCTTTTATCTTTGATTGTGCAGGTATTAAACTTAGACAAGGAAAATAGAAGAATTGAACAAAAAACACTCTGCTGGAAGTGAGGAACATGAGTGTTGCACATTGGCACCTGCGAACACAGTCAGCACTGGCAAGAAGCTGAAGTGGACCTGCAAAGTACAGGTTGGCACCTGCAAAATACAGGTGCAAACACAGCTAGTACTGGAGCGATGCTGCCTTGACCTACAAAGCAGCTGCGACTCACGGATAGGCACTTGTGAAATGTAGGTGCCTCGCAAGTGACCACACGCTGACAACGGCAACAAGGTCCAGATCTAGCACAAAAATTACCTGAGAAGCTTCCAAAGGCATCTTGGAAAGCTGTGCAAAGAGAATGTAAAGATTTACACCAAATTGTACACACCAAGTTAGAACACATCATAGAGACATTGAATTGTAAAGAGAAGTAAATAGAGATAGAGAGTACACTTTCCATTTTCTTCTTCTTCTTCTTCTTCTTTAATTACATTGGAAAATACACCATTGTTGTAGGTATTTGAAAGCTTAAATCTACTATTCATTATGATGATTGTTGATGATTTTTTCATGAGTATCATTTATCTATCTTCATTATGAGTAGCCAATTTGCTAGCTAGGGGTGTGTGCTTGATGAGTGCTTAAGTTTATTAGGTAGTGATCAATTGCTCTTAACTTTAATCTAAAAGCATGGATCTATTATTTCCTCCAAATTTTAGTTGAAAATTAGTGGTTGCAAACACTAGTTTAGTTTACTTATCTTGCTTGAGCTTGAGAAAAAAGAGTGACATATGGGCGAGGTAAACAATAATGGGGATTTGGAGTGTGGATGTGTGTGGTTATGCTAGAGATAGTCAAAACCCGCATCCCCGCTCAATTAAAGGGTTAAGGCTAAAGATAACTTGACCCTTCCTCAAGCTTGGTGTGGTTGATTTGTTATTAGGACCTTGGGGTTTGAGAAAACCCAAGGCAAAAACATCCTTGTGGTTGAAAAACAAGAGGATATCCTTTAACTCATGCTATCCATGCTAGAAATTAAAGTTAAGGCAATTGAATCAATCTTAATCTAGTTGGCACTTCATCTATTGCACATCCCTAGCCCTTTCCTATTGATTTCAATAAATCATTTGTTCAATCTAGTTCCGTAAATTCTAATTTTTATATTGCTTCCCCTTTCCCCCCAAATCTTTCCTTTATACATATTGACAATGATGCATTCTAGTTTGAGTTAGTTTATAAATTTTGGAGTATCATGCTCAATTCCTTGTGGAATTTAACCCTGACACTCCTCGTGTATTTTATTTTTGACAATGACCACTGCCACCTCCCTTAATCGGGAGAGATGTATTGAGCATTATAAAAAAATGTTGTCGTTGCTAGGGAATTGAGTTGTGATTGCCATTAGTTGTTAGTGATTCAAATTTTCTTTATCATCTTGAGTTGTTTTTATCATCTTGAGTTGTGTGGTGTTTTTTCTATTTGTTTTGGTGTGTAAAAATGAGCCAAGAAAGTATTGAGGGTAGCATATATAGTTTAATGGAGGGAGAGGATGATCCTGTGATTAATGATATAAATGGTGCCATTCGCCTACCACCCATGATAAGGAATAAAATTTTCCACGTAAGAAGCACCATGTTGCATCTTTTGCAAATGAAGGGGTTGTTCAAAGGACAAGCTAGTAAGGATGCTAATCGTCACATATGGAACTTCATTGAAATCTGTCAACCATTCAATATAACCAACATCAGCCAAGAATCCATCTGTTTGAGATTATTTTTGTTCTTTTTGATGGGAGAGGCCATAATTTGGTTGGAGGAGTTGCCTCTCGGGTCCATTACATCTTGGAATGAGCTAACTGAAGCATTCCTCGATAGATTCTTTCCACCTTCCCGGATGCTCTAATTGAGGGATGAGATTATAAATTTTAGGCAGCTTCTGAGAGAGCCTATTCATGAAGTGTGTCTTCGATTCAAAAAGAAGGTCACTATTTGCCCCAATCATGATCTGCACAATGGGGTGTTTCTCCAAAGTTTTTATCGAATTCTTGATTCTATCAACAAGTCAGTAGCTAACAATCTTGTAGGTGGTTCAATCATGGACCAAACATTTGGCATGGCTAAGGCACTTCTTGATAGAATGACGAAGACTAATAGAGCACGACACACTAGAGAAATCAAGGTGTTCGCAAATGGTATATCTTCCAACCAGCTAGCAGCTGAGTTGAAAAGGCAAGATGAAGGGTGGGAAAAAACATTATCTAAGATGATGACTCAAATTGAGTAATGGACAAGGGCATATTTTGGAATCCAGAATAAAAGACGTCAATGTTATTGGGACTCAAGGTCACAACCCATATGAGGAAGATGTTCTACAATCAAGATATGATGAGGAGTATAAATTCATGGCTGGCCAGATGATGGATTATCATCAAGGATATAAAGGTGCCAACCAAGGCCCTTGGCATCCTCGCGATGGGAACCAAGGTTGGAGAGATCGAGATAACTAAGGATGGGGTGATAGGGATAACTGATGGAGAAATCGTGAGCCTAAACGGGATAGGGATAGGTACCATAGAAGTGCGAATCCTTATATCCCCCCTTTAAAAGCTAATGTGGCCCTGATCCAGCCTAGAGGAAGTGATGCGGGTAGTTCCAAGATTGATGAGATGGTTTTGAGAGTATTAAAGAAAAAGGAGTCCACCAATAATGGTGTTAAAGAATTAAAAAGGGAGATGTCTAACCTTGCCAAACGGTGAGCTCCCATTCAGCTTCAATCAAACATTTGGAAGCCCAAATGAATCATCTATCCGCCTCAATGAACCCAATAATGAAAGGAACCCTACCTAGTGACACAATGTTGAATCCAAAGAAAGATGCCCATTGTATGGCCATTGTCACAAGGAGTGGAAAGGTCATTACTAATATGGGTGATAAGCCTAAAGTGGTTGTTCGTCCGAAACCAATTGAAGAAGACTTAAGTGAAGTGGTGCTAAATGCACCTATTTGTGTTGAGGATGAGAAAGTGCTCGAGGAGGAAGAGGTTGAAATTCCTCCTAAACATGTGAATGTTGATGAAGAGGGTGAGGGGGTCCCCAATGCTAAAATCCAAGAGCCTAGAGTTCTACCTCCTTACCATCAGTGGTTAACCAAAAAGAAAGAGGATAACTGGTTCAAGAAGTTTATTGATATACTTAGCAAGTTGTCGATCAATATACCGCTGGTAGATTCGTTGCTCCAAATGCTAGGTTATTCTAAATTTATGAAGGAGCTCATGAAGAAGCAAAGGGTTATGGATGCGGGCACAGTGGAGGTGTCACATCATTGTATTGAAGTGATGGCAAGAAACCTTACTCCGAAAAGAGATGATCTTGGAGCATTCACTATTCCTTGTACCATTGGGGTGTACATTTTTAAGAAGGCTCTTTGTGACCTAGGGGCGAGAATTTGGAAGTCTCAAGCCTACCACAATGAGGATTCTTATGAGTGATCGATCTATAAACGCCCCCTGGGAATTCTTGTGGATGTGTTGGTCAAGGTAGACATTCATCCTTCTAGTAAAATATGTTTTGTTGGATTGCAATGTGGATATTGAGGTGGCCATCATTTTAGGGAGACCATTCTTGGACACCAGGCGAGCTCTAGTAGATGTTGAGCTTTGAGAACTGAAATTTCGAGTGGGTGGTGAAGAAGTGCCATTCAAAGTATGCCAACCTATGAAACCACCCGAGAAATGAAAAGTGATAGATGTGATGGATAAGAAAGAGGAGAAATAGAAGGATCTTGCGGGGGAGGACAACCCTCCTGATGAGTGATACTATTTTGAGATGAAACCATTCTGACGCGATGTTATATGTTAAGTGGTCATACATCATTTTCCCAGCCTTGTAGGTGAGAGTCGGCCTTAGTCAACCTAGAAGTTATTATGTGGAACACCCCGCAAATTAGCCAGCCGTCCAAGTCAGACAAACCCGTGGGTACCCCAAGAAAGGGTCCACATGAGTAATTAGTGACAGACTAGTACTTCCACTGGTTCTCATAAGATATTCAGATACAGAGCCCTAGCAGAAGGCCAGTCTTTACAGAATGGCTCATACGACCGAGAATTTCCCAGAACAGCAGTATAAAT
>JACEIK010000589.1:215994-228166 GCA_018107945.1 Datura stramonium
GTGGCTATAGGCCCAGTCGGCCGGAGGCTGTATTTACAGCCGTTATATAGCCCGTTTATTCCATGAATCTAAGATAGAGCCAGCCAGGCACCAGATGTGCGTAGGCACAGTAGTGTAACAGTCCAGGTTCTAATAGGGCACCAGGTTCCAATCATATCCCCCAAGGCGGGGCGTGACATTTAAGCTCCATTTTTGTTGAAAATCACTTGCAAACTTGAACAAATACATAAAAGAGAAAAATTTATCTTGGGTTGCCTCCCAAGTAGCGCCTGATTTAACATCGCAGCACGACACAGGTATCTTGATTACTAGGACTTCATTAAGATACCTGTTTAGACCGTGGTCACATCTTGGCCGCTTTTTTTACCACGCCGCCCTGTGACACGACAGAAAATAAAAGAAAAATAAAAATAGGAAATAAATACTAAAAGTTAAACATAAGAAATTATCTAATCCTAAACCGTATTCCTTGGCAACGACGCTACTTTTTGACAACGCTCAAAACACACCCCCTTCGGAAGTATGAAGCGGACGTTGTCAATAAAGAACCCAACTAGAGGTTGGGGTAGATCCCATAGGGAATATGGAAGGATGTAGAAGAATGCTAGTGCTAAAGCTTTTTAGTCAATTATTACCTAAGAGGAGGGATTTGTAAAATTAATAAGTAACAATGTTGAGAAATTGATGGTTGTTTCCAAATTAATGCAATTAACTAGGGTAAGTTTTCCACATGGATCCTTAACTACTTCGAGTTTTACACTAGTGATCTATCCCAATACTTTACTTGTAGAACTGATAAATTAGGTTCATTCAAATGACCAACCAGTCCCTATTTAATTACTATACTCAATCACCCGACCAGGTCTCATGAGCGATTGCAAGTTAACCGTTATCAATATGTCCCAATTTTAACTATCCTTCGACCAAAGCTCAAGTTAATACAATGATCATCAAGATCAAGTCTTTGTTGTAATTCTCTTTTTCTAATCTCTACCTCTTATACCTAAGAAAGTAAAAAATTCGGGCAATTTCTAACGTTGCACACTGTTAAGAAACATTTAAGCATGAAGAGAATACAATTCGAGCGTTTAGTATTGGTTTAGAATCACATCGTGAAAAACCTAGTTCGTTAATTAACCATGGTTCCCACAACCCTAGTTGTGGTGGTTTTAGCATATCATGTTTATAAGTAACCTAATAGCATTCATGAATTAATAACAATGATTGGAAGAACCTTCACTTGATTAATGCAAAAATTTGGAAGAGCAATTCAACAATTGTCTCAAAGTTCACAATGTAAAACACCAAACTTGTATCTAAAAACTTGAGACTTAAAACTTCTCTAAAAACTTCCTTGAAGACTTAAAAACAACATACCTATTACATGAAAATAAAAGTGTATTTATTGTAGTAGATTTATGCTTTTCTTGTTCCTTTGCAAATTTGATTTGGGACTGAAAGTTCCTTTTCCTAGTTGAAGTAGGAGTTGAATTTTGGCCGTTTGAAACCCCTTAGTGCGCAACGGGCTGCATTGAGCAGGTGGAAGGGTGTCACACGCCTACTGTAGCGCTGTAAAGGTTGCGCTACACGCATGGAATTGCGCAGAACACGCGTCGCGTCTCCCATCTGGTAGCACAGCAAGGCTAGTGCCTCGCGCATCTGGTCGCGCAGCAGTTGCAGTGCACTCTATTTATTTTTTTCTTTCTTTAATTGTGCATACTGCATTACTTCTTCTTTAACTTCAATCCGAATGTCTCAAACACACCCAAATCCATCACTTTTAGCCCTGAAAACATCTAATCACATGTATTAGCCATTTTTACAAATATATAACATAATCTCATGCAAACACACATAATTTGTTCTCAAAACGTAGTAAAGTAGGGGTAAAAATATGTCTATGAAGTGAGTAAATATGCCCTTCATCAGAGCAGATCAGAGAGATCGAACAACACTTGATTGAACATTCATGTGTTGAATCCCACAAGCAGTTTATCAAGAAGTGCAAAAATCCTCTATTGCTGAATGAAGAGTTTTTCATCAAACTCCCATTTAAGAAGAACGAGAACATCAAACCCAACCAACGCAAGCCACTCAGGTATGAATCTAGAGCACCTTCAGCTTGTAAAGAAGGAGTGTGCTGAACTCATGGAGTTTTGACTGATCTAACCATCTGATCCTCAATAGGCATGCGAGGCTTTCTATGTCAACAAGAGAGCTGAGCAGAAAAGAGGTAAACTCAGATTAGTCATAAACTACCAGCCTCTTAGCCATTTCCTCCAAGATGATATATTCCCTATACAAAATAGGCTCACCCTATTTTCATACTAAGCCAAGGCTAGATATTTTTTCAAGTTTGATCTTAAATCTGGATTTTGGCAATTGGGGATACATCCTAAGAAGAGACCAAAAAAAGTATTTTGCATTCCTGGCCAACACTTCCAATGGAAGATTATGCAATTTAGGTTGAAACCTGCACCCTCTCTATTCCATAAATCCTGATAAAAATCCTTCAGCCTATCCTCCACACCTCACTAGTATATATTGACGATATCCTATTGTTTAGTGATACTTTGGAGGAGCACCTTGCCTTACTCTGTCATTTTCATGATATAGTAAGAGCAAATGGAGGCATGCTCTCTGCAAAGAAAATGGTCCTTGTTCAGAAAGAGATTTATTTCTTAGGGATGCATTTAGCAATGGAGCATATAGTCCAGGACCACACATATGTCAGGAAATGCTCAGATTTCCAGACACCAACTTCACCACCAAGCATATTCCTTCAGATGGATAGAAGATATTGCAGATTGATTCCAGAATGAGTATTGCAGTGCAGTTCTTCTAGAGGAACAAGATGGTCAAAGGAAGATATGCGGATATGCTAACAGAAAATTCAAAGATGCAGAACAACATTATCATTCCACCTTCAAGGAAATTCTTGCAGTGAAGAATGGGATCAAGAAGTTCAATTTCTTCTTAATTCACACTAAATTCCTGATCGAGACGGATATGAAAGAATTTTCAAAGATGATCCAGATAAATCCAAAGATACTTCCACATCTGCAAATTCTTAGATGGGCACAATGGTTCTCACCCTACAAATTCCAGGTGCAACACCTAAAAGGAAAAGATAATTTCCTGGTAAATGTTCTCTCCTGACAAGATGAATTTTAAAAAAGGTTTTTGCCAGAGAAACCCAAGAAGATGAAGGAACCAACCAGCTAGGTATTCATGATTACCAATCCACCAAGTCCCAGGTCATCGAGGTTGTCAAGCCATCCATTGGACTTGTTTAGTCAATATGTATACCCATTCGATCCATCTATCCTGATTGAATGACGTAATTTCTATGAGTTACAGGTTTTTAGAATGTATGGAGGATCCATCATAAAGCTGTATGGAGTCAACCTGGAAAACCTTTTCTGTCATGTGTTCATACCACTTGCAAATGATTTTCCATAGGAACTCTTATGGTTCTTCTGGTACTTATGTCACCAGTATTACATCCTGATGGAATTCAAGTGCAACGTATTCAGGGACTTTGAAAAGATTGAACCAGCCCTGAAAATATTCCTACAGTGGTTTAGGTCGTGGAAATACTGGGTTCAATGTTTCAAGAATTCATACGATGCAAAGGTATTCATGCTACGTCGAACGATAAAATTAATCGACGGGAAAGTCCATGCTGACCCAGAACTCTCTTTCTGTTGGAGATTTCCAGTCTCTATTTTGTCCTTGGAAGACGAATATTACAAAGCAAAAATATTTATCTTCTAGCAAAATAAATGCTTTTGAAAAGAGGTTTGGCCAAAAGAATGGGCACCATGGAACCACGCTGATAAACATCCTCACTGGGAAGAAGTCCAACAAGCAGCAAAGAAATATCAAGCACCCAACGAGATCTCTAGAGATGAGACCACTCAGGCCAAGACACGAATAAGACTAAATGTTCCATCAAATACTCCATCACAGAGCTGTCAAAATATGGAGCATGCCATGGAAGGAACTCAAGTATAAAATGTTACTTCCAAGATCGTTGAAATGAACCTTGAATGATAGGAGCTTCTACAACGGTAAACATGGCTTCTGATGGAATCCGGATGAAGGATGATCAAAACCACCAGCGACGCCTCCAAACTTTGTTCCACCGGATAATGGTTGATGACGTGTGAAAAAAAATCTAGAAGCTCATCACCTTAGGTTACCCACCGAAATTTACTACCCATATGAAGATGAAAGCGGGCCCTACTTCATACTCCATCACATGGGCTTCCTTGAACATATTAGGCTAGCTGTTTTATTAGGCTATTTGTTTTATTAGGCGTTTGTTGTTATTAGGCCTTTTATATGAGTTTACCTAGATAAGCGTGCTAGATTTTTTTATTAGGCCATGTAAATAGGTGTGCTATTATCGTGTTAGGCTGTCTAGAAAGGTGTAATACCCCGAAAGTGCCTAAGACTAGTCTTGGAATTGGAAAGTGAAAGGTAGCTGAAATATCAAAATACTTCTCAAAACGGGTCATTGCACGGGTCGTTAGTGGGACTAACGACCCATTGGATGTGTTTGTGGTGAAGTGTTGCAAGACTGGAGTTGCAAGTAACGGGTCTAGGAATGACCCTTGTTTGATGTAACGGGTCGTTAGATGTGAGCCCTTGTGAGGTTGTTCAAGTTAAGGGAGGAAGTTACGGATCATGTAACGACTCGTTGTTGTAAGTGCTCGTTGGGAGAAATTCCAGAAGAGGGGTAGTGGGTAGAATGGATGGTTGCCACGAGTTGTTGGAGCTGGGCAAGACTCGTGGAACCTGTCGTGGTAGGAGGTTTGGGATCCCGTATTCTAGGAGAAACAATGGGGGGTGTAATGGACCGTTGGAGCCAGTAACGACCCATTGTGACTGGCAGTGCTTAATTTCCAAGATTTTGAGTATATTTACTCTATCTTATAATCCCTATGTTTTAAATACATGAAATATGAAAGGGATTCTCTCTTGATGTGAGTGACATTACTTCTTTAGGGTATATTCTTAAATATGTTCTAAATTGAAAGGAGTAATTGATGCAAAGGTGTAATAAACTTAAGGTCAATCTTTGAATGTAAGATGGCAATGACTTGAGATACTACCTTGAACTTATTTTGATGAACTGAACCCCTTGTTTGGAATGAAAGAAAATATTTGTGAAAATGTGCCAATTGTTTTTGGTGACCTCTTGAGGTTAGTGCAACATTTTTGAGTCTTTTCTTTGACTTGAATCGGTGTGTGAATTATGGGGTTGTCCTAAGTTTTTGTGGTCCCTTGTATTCAACTCTTGTGTTACATCATGCTAATTCAATTTCTCATTTGTTAAGAGATACATAGCTTGAGGGCAAGCAATGATTCAAGTTTGGGGGTTTGATGAATTGGTAATTTACCAACTCATTAGGCTCTTAAGCATAATCTTTATCTATGTTTTCAACTCATCTGGCAAGGTTTTATGCCTTTTTCCTTTGATTTTGCAAGTATTATGATCAAACAAGAAAAGCAAAGAAATTGAACAAAGAGCAAATGCTGGAAATCGGAGAATTGCGTTTCACAGGTTTGACACCAGCGAAATGCAAGTGAGATGTGGAGTGAATTGCCCTTAAGCTGGAAGAGAACCACATAACATAGTCTCGCACTTGTGAAATACAAGTTCAGACATAGAAGTCAAACTGGATAATTTGTTGTTACCAGCGAAGTACCCGCGTCTCGTGGATGGGCACATGCAAAATTTAGGTGCTGCGCAAGTGAGACAATGTTGAAAGGGGTAAAATGGTTTAGCTCTGGCAAAAGGACATTTTAGAAGCTTCTAAGGATAAAATAGGATTTGTGCAATATAAAGAAAAGCAGGCTTTTCCAATTTTCCGCACACTTTCATTTGAGAAGGAGAACTTTTTGGATTAGCTAATTTTTGTAGAGAGAGAATTATAGATAGAAGTAAGAGATATTCTTCTTCTTATTCTTCTCCGATTTTTAGGGTAAGAATTCTCAATTTAACTATTATAACGACACGAGCTGGGACTCAAGATCACGGCACGGGATCTAGAACCACGAATGTCTCTAAGATAACCCATGGCATAGCATAATGCTAATATAACAACAACTAATAGAACATAACTGAGTAGAAGCTTAATTGAATCATAACTAATAAAAAAGGAAATGATAAAAAAATCTAATAACACTGAGTCATAAGCTGAAACTAGCACTACACAATCTGAAAGCCTCTACTAATATACTGAGCTGCTAGGACAAGCCCCCAGCTAACTCCAACATCTGAAACTAGAACTATACTGAAACTAAGAAAACAAAACAAAACTCCCATCCTTTGAAGTTGAGGACTCACCACTGTCAGTTGATAGAGTCTCGAGCGTGTCTAGCCGTAGGGCTGAGCCTGAATACCTGGATCTATATCATAAAATGTGGTCAGTACTTGGAATGTACTAAGTATATGGGAAACATAACTAAAACTAGGAACATGTTAGTATGCTGATGAAGACTGAGCTGAATACATAACTGAGGTGTAGTACGATGACCCTATCTGAGATGCATAAATATTGATGCAATGTTCTCATTTGAAAATAATTAATGAAATATAAGTAAAACTAGATTTTAGGTCATGTACATGTATTAAAGAATAGATATGAAATCATAAACCGAAAACTGTAACTGATATAAATGTACTGAAACTGAAACTAAAGTGTATTATGGGAGAGACTGTTAACCGATAAATTCTAATGTGAGCCTCATGGAGCCCGACCTATAACCCTAGTTGGAAGGGTGTTCCTACCTTGCCAAGGGTAAGAACTATGACTAGCGTGATATCACTCGTGATTCAGGGCAACAATCTCTAATAATGATGACCCCTGCATGCACCCATTGAGGCAAGGGAGAAACCCTCAAATAATAAGGATCCCATATTCCTTTGGCTTAGGGAAATATTCTCTACTATTGAGAATCCCTTATCCTACGGTGGCACGTAGTTCTAAGACCTTGGTACGCTGGAACCCTGGTCTACTCGATGCTAAGTACCACTCCCAACAGAACATAGGGATACGTGTACTTGGAGGTCTGAAGATAGTGTCTTAAGGCTTGTCGGAACCACTTTATCTAACAAGGATCCCCAGATCCTAGAGGACCATGAACATGCTAATACAAAATGCCCAAAACTGAAATGCTAAGACTAGTCAGGGCTACTTTCTAATAGCAAGAGACCTGAGAGTATAAATAATCATAAACATGTTGATCGTACTAAATGCATGAGAGTCTAGTCAGGACTACTTTTTATTAGCAAGAGGCCCAAGAGGCTAAGAAATTATAAACATGTTAATCATACTAAATACTTGAAAACTCATATGTCCAAATCATAGTGTAAATCATATGTACTGAATCCATGGAAATCATATCTTTCAAAAATAGTGTTGAATCGTGGTTGAGTCTTAGAAATCATGCTATCACCATATCATGGACAAAATCATGGAAATTTGAGGGAAATCATGAACATACGTTATCATAGATCATAAGAATTTTAAAGACATGGCTAACATAAGAGAATCCAAAATTAGAATCAAAACCCTAAGACATGCTTTTCCGGAGGATTAAAAATTCTAGGGTTTATGAAAATAGTTGGGACACAAGGGTTAAAGGAAACCCTTGTTAAATTCCCTATATAATTGGCTTAATGAAATCCTTCACTAGCACTTGAATCTTGAAGCTCTTGGAGAAGAACCCTAGGTGTTCTTGAGCCTTGAGAGGAAGGGAGAAGAACTCTACGAATGTTTTGAGAAGGAATGAGGGATTGGGCTATGAAAACTAATTAAACTTATCTCTTAGAATACCCAAAACAACCTCACTTAGGAATTAGAAGCATAGAATTCTACTAAAATACCCCTAAAATTTTGTTCCAAAAACTGCCCCGTCCAATGACTACGACTCATACCACGGCTCCTCACTTCTCACCATGAGCCATCACTTCCTCACGTGGTTACTGAGCTCATGTTGCACATTCTTTGAGTCTTCCTACTGCTCCTTGTTACGACTCATTAATTAGTCTAGTGAGTCGTCTTGTGACTCGTGGTCAAAATTCAAGCCTTGTATTCGCTCAAATTTTTCAATAAACGACTGGGTAGGTGATAAAGTCCAAACTAAATCCCTCTTGAAAAGAGAGTGTAAACAACTTGTTTCTCAAAATAAATATTCCTGACAGATATCGGGGTCGAATCCTACAAAGACTAGTGAATGATTTGCATAAGCGTTGTTTAGGAAATTTGAATTAATTCACACCAAATTAAAGGAAATAAAACAGTAAATATTTTGGGGGGAAATGAAGTCAATAATATGGTGGATTCTAACTCAGCTAATTAAAATAGAAAAATAACCAAAATTGAGAGATAATGATGAGTGAAGACTAGAGGTATGGTGTAGGTGGGGTGTTTATCAGATAATGATATGCTAGATCATCAAATTGTTGCAAATAAGTGTAAATAACTTTGTACAAGATGGTGCCTAATGTTTTTCAATCTCTTGGGCACATTTTTCTCGAGTCCTTTCGAACCTCAAGACACAATTTAGCTAGCCCAATAATGTTTGGGTTAGTAGCTAAACTATTTCTAGCCATCAACCACTAATTAGGATTATGAATATGGGTTTTAGCTATTTCTAGCCCAACACCCACAGAATCACATTTATTCCCACTATCAAATTCTCCTCCAATACTTAATTCTTCTTTTTCAAGTAAAAATCAAGTAAGAAAACAAAACCATATTTGCAACTAGGGGAAATCAATTATAATTTGAAGATAATTCAATAGATTTACACTAATTTAGCAATATTAACATGAATCTAGCAATACCCGATCTAATTAAATATCTATCATGATAGACCTCTAGCCAATAATTCATCTACTCATAATTAAGAAACTAAAGAGCATATTCATTAATAAACTCAATGATTTCATTACTAAGAGAAAGAAAAATCAAACTCAAAATATGTCTACAATAATTGTTATACCTTGCTAAGGAAGAAGATGAAAATAGGAGAGAGAAATATTTAAATTTCTTCTCCAATGGGGTTTTTCTCTCTTTCCAAAGAAAAAGGAATGTTCAAAGATTATAAATATATGCAAAGAGTATTTTCTTATAAACTATATACCAAAATAGGCAAACCAATTTCCTCTTTTTCAGTATTAGACGTAATTGCCCTTGTTCGGGCCTTTTTTCACTTACGACGGAACCGATGGTTCGCCAGTTGAAATTCGCTGGCCACCGCTCCTTTTTTTTTTTGCGTTCCAGTGCCATTCTAGGGCCTTTTGATGATGCCTTTGGCGGTTCGCCCGTTTAAATCCGCGGTCCGCTGATCAGTTTCCTCTTGGGTCCAACAAGATCTAGCATCTATCAGCGATGGAATCGGTGAGTCACCGATTTATATCCGCGGGCCACCGATTGCATTTTCTCCTCAAATTAGTGGTTACCTCCATTGGTCGGTGTTTCGTGGTGTCCTCCTTTGGAGCACGGATTTTCACCTGAATTCATCCTTTTTACTCCAATTCATGCTCTTTATTTTCAACTTAGATACCTTCACATAAAAAGGCAAAAAGGGCATAAAGTTCATCTAAATGACTTGAAAACTAAGCTAAAGATCATTCTTATGAGCCTAATGAGTTGGTAATTACCACCTCATCAAACCCTCAAACTTGAACAATTTCTTGTCCTCAAGTAATGCACTTCTTATCAGTCAAGCAAAAGGAATGACCTGCCACTCCACAAGATTCACAAATACTTTCATTTTGCAAAACAAGGGCCTAGCTTAGCAAATAAAATACACATAGAATATTAATTCATAATCATTGCACATTCAAAGTTTGCCTCACTACTCACACTACTCATGCCTCAGAGCTCACACTACTCATGCCTCAGAGCTCACACTACTCATGCCTCAATCATACCTTTACTTCAATGCAAGTGTTTCCTCAAAAGGGGATGATTCCACTCACTTCAAAATAGAGAATCCCTTTACTTTATCATGAATCAATGCACACATAAGGGATTATAGAAAAAGATTATTACACTCCCTCTCCCAAAAGAAATCTTCATGCATACAACTTGATCCATAGGCTTTTCCTTCGTGTAATTCGCCAATAATGTAGAGAAACTACACTTAAAATCTATTAGGACTTGTGGGTCATGATGAAGGCTATGGGTAATGGTAGGACAATTATTTGGCTCTAGTGACTAGAACCTCCTTAATGCCTTTACATGAATGCCTTAACCCTTCCCATATAACTTTTTATATCACTCCATCTTATTCCTCCTTTTGCAACCATTTTCATCTTCCATTTCTCAAAAGACTTCCTTGTAGCTCCTTTAGCTATCACATTAAGACTTGTCTAAGCAAGAGGTAATACCATTTCACTTTTCTTTTCTCTTTTGGTACCTTAAGGTTTCTCAACTCACCATTTCATTCCTTTTTTACATACTTTGGTTCTACCTCAAATTTATGAATTCAATTAAAAAAATGAAATAGAAAAAAAAATCTACAGCTATGACGTATCGTGATATGTATAATAGTGGGGGATTATGGGACAAAATATAAATCCACTTGGTTTCAGACTGGGTAAAACCCAAGGTCATCGTTCCCTTTTATCACCTACTTTGATTTCACGTTTCTGTGAAATATATACATGAATCATTTTGGAATTATAACTAGAACCACCCCTTTTCTGGATCCACCTCACATCAATAACCCGACCCCTGCAAGTGGTCTAAAGCCACAAAAGGGGGACAAGATTCATCGATTAGGTGGTAGCAAGGTTTGTGACTCTTTGATCTATCGTTGACTCTGTCTTTTTAACATCCTTGATCTTGATTGGTTTCCAGGAGCAGAGATGGAATGAAATAAGTAATCAAGTCCAGACATTAAGAATTCAAAAAAAAAAGGTTTGGTTAAGAACTATTGACTGTAAACCGTAGCAGTTACAGTCACTCAATGGAGATGTTCGCCTTTGTTTGGAATGAAGATGGATGAACAGGAACTTGAGCCTGGAATTGATGAAATTCGAGGAAAACATGGAAGCGGTCACTATACTGGGGGGGCAAGACATGACCGCGACTTAAGAAAAAAGTACCCTTGAAAACACTAAAGGAACGGGGGAATGACTACCTGTAATAAAGCACAGGCTAATACGAGCTGACCAAAAGAAGCAAGACTTAGATTACCAGATCCTGGACACAATCTTCCTATAGATGGAGAGCCACTTGCCTCGCCTTTTTGCACCTATCCTTCTTTCTTTCTTACCTATAGATCTCTTGTCTTAGTGATGATAGATAGACTCCTGGAACCATGACATATTTTCTTACTTGAACATAATTTCTTTCCACGAAAAGAAAGGAAATGGTTCATTCCACAAAATAAAAAGCTTTTTTTACAAGGTACAAATAGAAATTCTTGACTTTCACTAATAGAATAGGCTGAGAAAAGGGCTAAGAGAGAAGCTTAGGATATTACTTAAGTAAAGGGGCGTAGCAGTTCTTCTTTCAAGCTCAAAATAGGCCATCTATTGCTATATCTCCTTCCTGATCCCCTCGGGAATCACGAAGGGAGTGAGAAGATATTCCAATGGGCACCCTTTCGATAAAAAGGAAAGTCAACTAGCACCTTCATAAAGCTCCTGCCCGACTTTCAGGTCACTTGCGAAGGGAACAAAGCTTAGGGCTCAAAGAAGTCCTCTCATCCTGAGGTGAGGGTGGGATGCCTATCGAAATCATAAAAGATGGAAAAGGCTATCTACGTCAAATTCAAAGTTTCTTGCATTTTTCGATGTAGTTGGCGACAAGAGCTTCTTATAAGCCTGAATGTCATCTTTACCTTAAATCTTCTTAAGATTGTTAAACTTAACTATTCGACTTGATGTGCTGAGAGCGATGAAAAAGGATTTTCGGGGTAATGGAGACCTGGAAAGAAGGAAGCTTCAGTCAGCCTGTGGTGAAGTGGTAGACACGCGAGACTCAAAATATCGTGCTAAAGAGTGTGGAGGTTCGAGTCCTCTTCAAGGAATAATATTGAGAATGCGAATTGAATGAGCATTCTCAATAAGAGAGCTCAGATTGAATCAGTATTGATATACCGATTCGATCCGAAGGGGGTTATTCTATCGAGAAAAAGG
>JACEIK010000589.1:240062-254779 GCA_018107945.1 Datura stramonium
GAAAAAGAATATAGTGTATAACATGCTAGTAAAACTCCTAATACCTTTCACCGTGCTTAGCGGTGGTAATTGGGAAACTGCAATAAATCTTGGCTTGGTCTACCTCAAATCCTTTCTTAGAAATTTTGTGTCCTCAGACTATTCCTTCTTTCACCATGAAATGACACTTTTCCCAATTACGTACGAAGTTGTCTCTTCACATCACTTCAATACCCCTTTTATCTGTACCAAGCAATCTTCAAAAGAATCTCCCACCACTGAGAAGTCATCCATGAAGACTTCCATAGTATCCTCCACCATTTCTGAAAAAATGAACATCATACACCTCAGAAAAGTTGTGGGAGCATTGCAAAGTCCGAAAGGCATCCTCTTGAAAGAAAAAGTACCATAAGGACATGTAAATGTGGTTTTCTCCTGATCCATTGGTGCAATAGAAAATTGATTTTATCCTGAATATCCATTCAAGAAACAATAATATTCTTTCCCAGCCAAGCAGTCTAGAATTTGGCCAATGAAAGGGACTGGAAAGTGGTCTTTTTTTGTCCAAGAGTTTAACTTACGGTAATCCGTCCACACCATCCATCCAATAACTGGGCGGGTTGCAACTAAGTCATTTTTTCATTTGGTACAACTGTAATCCCCTTTTTTTGGCACACACTGAACAGGACTTACCCAACTTCTATTAGCGATAGGATTCACCACTCTAGCGTCTAACCACTTAATAATTTACTTCTTGACCACCTCTTGTATAGGTGGATTCAGACGCCTTTGGTGTTCGACTGAAGGGCTGCAACCCTTTTGAAGATTGATTTTGTGAGTACAAATACCCAGAGGAATACCTATGATATCAGCTATAGACCATCCCATTGCTCGAATATGCCTTTTTAATACTACTATGAGTTCCTCTATTTGTTTGGGAGTGAGCTTTGTTGAGATAATCACCGGGAGTATCTCATTTTCCCCCAAATATGCATATCTCAAATGGTCAGGTAATGGTTTACACTCTAAGACCAGAAGTACAATAATGGATGGTTGTGATGGTAGAGTTGTCCGATATTTTAGGTCGACATCGAGTTTCCTTGGATGAAAGGTATAAGTTCCTAGCCCTTTGCTCACTTGACACACCTCTTCCAGTCCTTCCCTTTTCAAGAAAAGGCTAGTAAACGTTTCTTTCACAACTTCTTCTTCCATCTCAAATTCCAATTCTTCTTCATCCCTGATGGCTTGAGGTGGTGGATCCTTTGTTTCCTTTGTCACTTCTTGAGCTGTCATTTGAGTTGCTAGCAGGTTCATTCTGTCCTATAACTATTTGATGGTCACATCATGATTCTTCACTATTTTAGTGAGGTCTAACAATTCACTCTTGCAATTCTTGAATTCCTGAATCAATTGAAATAAATTTTTCAAGAACCACCTCAAGAGTGTTTTCCGTGTGAGATGAGAGGGATTCATCACTTCCTTGACTACTCGTTTCAGCTAAACACACATCGTTTCAACCTTGCTTTTCATTATAAGAATATCCATAGCCTTGATTGGCTTATTGGTACCTTATATGAAAACCCTCATGTAGTTCATTAGCAACTCCATTCGCTTCATCATGACCATCAACACTGTGTTTTTTCTTTCTTCTCTCCTCCGCATCTTATCCATGAATTGGAGGGTCTCAACATAAGGTGCCCTCTCGGGGTCTCTCAATAGCCGCTCAAAAGGACTCATTGGCATTTCTTCAACAAGCCAACACGGGCAAAATTCTACACCACTAAGATAGTAAAGTCAAACTAGTTAAGATGAAAAATCAATTCAAATTAACAAACAACTCAAGGATATCAAGCGCTAGTCCACGACAACGACACCATTTTTAATAATGTCCAAACTACACCACTCTTGACGAGAGAGCGTAAACAACCATTGCTCAAAATAAATATTTTTGATGGATGTTGGGGTTGAATCCCTCAGAGACTAGTGAATAATTTGCACAAGTGTTTTTTAGGAAATTTAAATTAATTCGCACCAAATCAAAGGAAATAAAATAGTAACTTTTGGGGGGGAGATGAAGTCAATAATGTGGTGGATTCTAACTCAGCTAATTAAAATAGTAAAATAACCAAAATTGAGAGACAATGATGAGTGAAGACTAGAGGTGTTGTGTAGATGGTGTGTTAATCAGATAAGAATATGCTAGATCATCGATTGTTGCGAATAAGTGTAAATAACTTTGGACAAGATGGTGCCCGATGTTTTTCAACCTCTTGGGCGCCTTTTCTCGAGTCTTTTCGAACCTCAAGACACAATTTAGTTAGCCCACTAAAGTTTCGGTTAGTATATGAGCTATTTCTTTCCATCAACCAATAATTAGGATTATGAATATGGGTTTTAGCTATTTCTAGACCAACATCCACACAATCACATCCATTCCCACTATCAAATTCTCCTCCAATACTTAATTCTTCTTTTTCAAACCAAAATCAAGTAAGAAAACCAAACCCTTATTTGCAACTATGGGCAATCAATTATAATTTGAAGAGAATTAATTTAGTAATATTAAGATGAATCTAGCAATACCCAATCTAAATAAATGCCTATCATCACACATCTCTAGCTAATGATTTAGCTACTAATAATTAAGAAACTAAAAAGCATATTCATTAATAAACTCAATGATTTCATGGCTAAGATAAAGAAAAATCAAACTCAAAATATGTCTGCACTAATTGTTATACCTTGCTAAGGAAGAAGATGAAAATAGGAGAGAGAAATATGCAAATTTCTTCTCCAATGGGGTTTTTCTTTCTTTCCAAAGAAAAAGGAATGTTCAAAGATAAAAAAATATATGTACAGAGTACTTTCCTCTAGACTATAGACAAAAATAGGGCAACCAATCTCCTCTTTTTTAGTTCTAGACGTAATTTCCCCTGTTCAGGCGTTTTTTCACTTGCGACGGAATCGACGTTCACCAAATGCAATTTGCGGGCCGCCACTCCTTTTGTTCTGTGATCTAGTTCCATTCTAGGACCTTTCGATAGTTTGTCGATTTATATCTGTGGTCTGCCAATCATTTTCCTCTTTGGTCTAGCAAGATCCAGCATCTGTCGGTGACAGAATCGGTGAGTCACCTGTTGATATTTGGGGGCTGCCGGTTGCATTTTCTCCTCAAATTAGTGATTGCCTGCAATTGACCAGTGTTTCGCCGATGTCCTCCGATGGAGCACCAGTTTTCACCTGAATTCATCCTTTTTACTCCAATTTATGCTCTTTCTTTTCAACTTAGATACATGTACATAAAAAGGAAAAAATGGCACAAAATTCATCTAAATAACTTGAAACTAAGCTAAAGATCATGCCTAAAGCCTAATGTGTTGGTAAATTACCAACTCATCAATAGGACGAGTTGTTACTTGTAATATACATCACTCCTCTCATTGTCACCCCTGTCTCACTTGTACAGCTTCTAAATCCCTTCCTACGGTTCCTCACCATGGGTCGTTGCTTCTGGGACAAATTCCCTGAACTCCTAATAATGAACATTATTACGGGTCATCATAAGGTACCATGATCCATCCTTTGACTCATGGTCACTAGGAGAAACTTGACCATTTCTTGAACTGCTGCTTGTGACGGGGGACATAATGCATCATTGTCCTTAGTAGTGACTCATTCTTTTAGTCATCCTATGGAAAAAATTTCTACTGGTTGCTTACCACTTGTCTGACCACGACTCATGGTATTATCTAACGAGTCATACCTTGACTCGTCCTAAGGAAAAATTTTCACTTTCTACTATTTTCTTTCTTCATATATGGATCTTATATTAGGGACTTTTGGGTTTTTACAATATCTCTCCTTTAGGAACATTCATCAATGAATGTAGGCTAACTAAGCAGAAAGGCTAGGGAAACCGTTTCAATCCCAAAAATCAGTAGCTAGACAAAAAAAATGAAGGAGTGACTAACTTTGCACATAAAATACGTAACTGAACTGAATTCATGATACATTTATGCATACTAAAGTATGAAAGGAACTGAGATACATAAAATTGACATGACGTTGGATAGAGTAATGAGGAGGAACTACTTCCTCAAATAGGAACTAAGCTAGTAAGGATAGAGTTAACAAAAACTACTTTCTGATATGTGAATAGATGACATGATAACTGATTTGACAGAGAGTAAGACTTATCTGAATCCAACTTCCTAAGTAGTCCCTTCTATCGACTGATTTCTCTGTAAAACCTTCACTGAAACCGCCTCCTTGTTTCCACAACTTATGAACCTGTTGATCTAAGATTTCAACTGGAGCCTCCTTTTATAATAGCCTTCCATTTCCATCAACACTTCATAACCTTAACATCTCATCTCCTCATACAAAAACATCATGCCAATTGCACTGAATTCCCGAGTGCCAACACACAATGCAAGCCACTCACTACACTCCTCTTTACAACTCTGTTATAACTTAAACTTTCTCAAAAGCTCCTCAAACTCCTTGTTATGGTTAACAACTACACATCATGAACTTCCACCTATTGAGCATCTAAGGCATGGGTGTGGAATAAACTCAGTACATGTCCATTGCGATCCTTATTTCCATTATGGAAGAACATTCATAGGTTTAAGAGTAAGGAGATCGTAAGCACGAATTGTTCATTAAAATCTAAACTGAGCACATACATGAGATAGAATGATCTGTTTAGCTGTTAAGGCAAATTCTATGGACTGAATTCATAGAGTTGAGCATACTAAGAGACATGAGTTTATATACATAACAAGTTTCATAAAATGAAGCTAAGATTTATGGAATTGTGGAGGAAGACTGGGATTGTTGTCTGAAGAGGTTATCTATAATTCTGGGAGTTTGAACATAAGATGAGTAGAACATAACGTCGACTGAAACATACGGGAAATCATCTGAATAGGAAAGGATCGATATCCCATAACTACTATTTCTGGAACCCCTCTACTAGAATGCTCAGGACTTGACTTGACCCATCAACTTATCATATCCCCCATAGCTTAAAGTCATCATTATAATGCTCTCAGATCCTCCCTTAAGACTGTTCTACATTACTAACTCTTGACTTCCCATTTACATATGAAACTATTACTGTAGGCTTCATACTTATAATCATTTGATAACACCCATGGAAAAATCTCAAACTAGGATGCAAAAAGAGTCCTACACCTTATATTGTGACTCCTGGGTTTAAAAATATGCAAGAATCAATCATGAAAAGTATACACAGCTGTGACTATTTCTAGTTAGCTTCCCTAATCCTAATGTGATGACAGGCACGTAGAAGTGGTCCTGACACTGTCTACTACCCGCACCAGTTGATGTGCCCTGCTGAGATGGGTTGGCTATCAGAGCTACTGAAGAGGTGGCTGGGGAACTACTTTCGCATGGTTTGGATGTTGGGCTATCTCTGAGTTTATGTCCCGACTTGCTGCACCAAAATCAAGCGCCTGAACCAACCATGCATTCTAATAAATGGTTCCTTCCGCAGTTCTTGTAGGCTGGGTACGTAATGTCCCTTACTCTAAGACTGTTTGGAGAACTGTCTGTCGATAATTCTAGGACTGATGATCTCATACGGGACTGCGAATGAGGTCCACCACTCGTCCTCTATCGGGAATATTCCAGGTCCCCTCTACTTGCTCTCTTGCTCTCCCTTTCCAAATCCTTTAGCTTTTCCTCCTCAGTCTGTTGAGCATGGATCATGAGTCTAGAAATGTCTATGTCATTAACGAGCATCGCGGTCCTACACTCCTTGACCACTAAATGTAAGACTCCATTTATGAATTGGTCTTGCAGGCCCTCGGATCGGCTACCATTTTCGATGAATACTTAGACAATTGGATAAACTCCAAGGCATACTTTCTGACATTCACGTTGTTCTACTTCAGTTTGATGAACTCATCTATCTTTGCCTCTCTCAACTCTCGAGGAAAGAACCTATCCAACAAGGCTGCCACGAACTCGTCCCAGCTCACCGAAGTTGCACCTACCCTACGACCTTCTTTCCACTGTTTGAACCATATATGTGCAACCCCCTTCAGCTAATAGGAAGTTAAGTCCTCACTTTCTTCACCGGTCACCCCTATAATCTAGGTGATCTTTTGAATTTCCTCTATGAATTCATGTGGATCCTCATATCCATCTTTAACTCAAAAAATTCCTGCAGGTTCGTTCTAATGAAATCTCAAACCCTTGCCACCCTAGCATTCTTGTTAGGGTTCATGACTGCCACTACCTGATGGTTGGTCTATGCTGTGATGGCATGCACCAACACCATAAATGCAACTCAAAACTCTGCATGGGTAACCTGCTTATTCATCAGGTCCATTGGGGCTGGTGGGGATGGCTGGTGCCCATTACCGTTTCTCCTTCCATTTGTTCATCTGGAAGGTATTTTCTGCGAATGCGTAAATCATGAGTTAGAAGGGAACTTTTAGAGTTTCACACTCTATGCACGATAAGAATCATGAAGAAGGAGAATTTTTCTAGAAACGCCTTATAACCTCTTCCTCAAAAGTGTGGTGCGCTTCACACCCATGAAAAAGACTCTACCTGATGTGGCTTTTAGACACCCTAGGACATTCTAAAGCAAATTCTCTAATCCTAAGTTTGTTACGACCTGAGCTAGGACCTCGAGTTGAGAGGTGGGACCTAGAACCATGATTAGCTCCAAGCTAACCCATGGCATAGCATAAGGCTAACATAACAAAAACTAATGAACATAACTAAGCAGAAAATTAATTAAATCATAACTAATGAAAAGGAAATGATAAAAATATCTAATAACAACAATGAGTCATAAGCTGAAATTAGTACTACACTGACTGAAAGCCTCAACTAATCTAATGAGCTGCTGGGACAAGCCCCAAGCTAACACCAAAATCTAAAACTAGAATTATACTAAAATTAAGAAAAAAACAAAACTTCCATCCTTGGAAGAAGAGGACTCACAAATGTCAGCTGATAGAGTCTCGAGCGTGTCTAACTACGGGGCTGAGCCTGAATACCTGGATCTATATCATAAAATGTATAGCACATAAAGTATGTGGTTAGTTCATGGAATGTACTAAGTATATGGGAAACGTAACTGAAACTAGGAACATGCTAATATGCTAAGAAAGACTGAGCTGAATACATAACTGAATGCATAACTGAGGTGAAGTACGATAACCCTATTTGAGATGCATAAATATTGATACAATGTGCTCGTTTGAAAACATTTAATGAAATATAAGTAAAAATAGCTTGTGGGTCATGCACATGTATTAAAGAATAGATCTAAAATCATAAACTGAAAACTGTAACTGATAAATGTACTGAAACTGAAACTAAACTGTATTGTGGGGGAGACCATTAACCAATAAACTCCAATGTGAGCCTCATGGTGCCCGACCTGTAACCCCGATTGAAAGGGTGTGCCTACCTTGACAAGGATAAGAACTCTGACTGGCGTGGTATTACTCGTGACTCAAGGAGACAATCTCTAATAATGATGACCTTTGTATGCGCCCATTGAGGTAGGGGAGACACTCTCAAATAATGAGGATCCTATATTTCCAGGATAAGTAAAACATTCTCTACTATTGAGAATGCCTTTTCCTATGGCGGCACATAGTTCTGAGACCTGGATACACTAAAACTCTTTCCTATTCGGTGCTAAGTACTACTCCAATGGAACATAAGGATACTTGTAATTGGAGGTTTGAAGCTAGTGTATTAAGGCTAATTAGAACCACTTTATCTTACAAGGATCCTCATAGCCTAGAGGACCATGAACATGCTAATACAGAGTGCTCAAAATTGAAATGCTAAGAATAGTCAGGGATACTTTCTAATAGAAAGAGACATGAGAGTGTAAATAATCATAAACATGCTGATCATACTGAATTTTTGAGAGTTTAGTCAGGGTTACTTTCCACTAGCAAGAGTCCCAAGAGACTAACAAATCATAAACATGTTAATCATACTAAATTCGTGAAAAATCATAAGTCCAAATCATAGTGTAAATCATATATACTAAATTCATGGAAATCATATCTTTCGAAAATAGTGTTGAATTGTGGCCGAGTCTTAGAAATCATGTTATCATCATATCATGGAAAAAATCATGGAAATTTGAGGGAAATCATGAGCATATGTTATCATAGATCATAAGAATTTGAAAGACATGGCTAACATAAGATAATCCATACTTAGAATCAAAACCCTAAAATATGCTTTTTTAGAGGATTAAAAGTTCTAGGATTTATGAAAATAGTTGGGACATAACGGTGAAAGGAAACCCTTGTTAAAGTCCCTATGTACCTGGCTTAATGAAATCCTTCACTAGCACTTGAATCTTGAAGCTCTTGGAGAAGAACTCTAGGTGTTCTTGAGCCTTAAGAGGAAGGGAGAAGAACTCTACGGATGTTTTGAGAAGTAATGATGGATTAGACTATGAAAACTACTTAAATCCGTCACTTAGAATACTCAAAATGAACTCACTTAGGAATTAGAAGCATAGAATTTTATAAAGTACCCCTGGAATTTTGTTCCAAAAACTGCCCCGTCCAATGACAACGACTCATACCACAACTCATCACTTCTCACCACGACTCATCACTTCCTTCCATGGTTACCGAGCTCATGTTGCATATTCTCTGAATCTTCCTACGACTCCTCGACATGACTCATTACTTGATACAATGAGTCATCTTGTGACTCATGGTCAGAGGTCAAGCCTTACATTCCCTCAATTTCTCCAACCAATGACAAGATAGGATGAGTCATTACTTGTAAAGATGACTCATGAATCCTCTCATTTTCACCACCGTCTCACTTGTACAGCTTTGGAAATTCCTTCCTATAGGTCCTCACCACAGGTTATCGCTTTTCTCGATGAGTCACTACATCCTTTCGTTGCTTCTAGGCCAAATTCTCTAAAGTCCAAATAAAGTGCACTGTAATGGGTTGTCATCGAGTACCACAATTTGTCCTTTGAATCGTGGTCACTGGGTGAAACATGACTATTTCCTGAACTGTTGCTTGTGATAGAGGACATAATGGGTCATTTTCCCTAGTAAGGACTCATTCCTTGAGTCGTCTTACGTCCAGAATTTCTACTGGATGCTTACAACGAGTCTATAAATGACTTGTGGTATCATCTAATAAGTCGTACCCTGACTCGTCCCGATGTAAAATTTTCACTTTTTGCTATTTTCTTACTTCAAGTCTGGGGCTCTGATCTTAGGGACTCTTGGAGTGTTACAAGTTTACAATTGAAGCTAAAATTTACTATTCAATTACCAATGTTAATGAATCTCTTATTGATTTAATTGTCTTATTTAAATTAATGAGTAGCTAATTTGATTGTTAGAGGTGTGTATTTGATGTGGGTTTAGATTTGATAGGGTGTTATTAATTTAGTCTTAGAGTCACTTATTATGCATGAAACTAATTCTTTCTCTATGTTTTAATGCAAATAGTATGGTTGCAAACATAGATTGCATTTACTTATTTTGTTTTTGCTTGAAAAAGGAAAGTAGAATATGGGTGAGAAAGCATTTGTAGGGATTTGAGTTTTGCATATGTGGGGTTGGGCTAGAAATCAAAAACCCATTTTCATAACTCAATTTAAGGATTAAGGCTTTGTCAACCTATCTACAATCACCCATATAAAGTCATATTGTCAGCAAGTACAAGGCAACCAATTAATGAAGTCCATGTTGATCTCTTCCTGCTTCCAAGTAGGAATGCTGATGTTCTGAAACATAACTCTAAGTCTCTGATGCTCAACCTTCACCTGTTGACAATTCGGGCACTTAGCCACAAATTCCCCCATGTCCTTCTTCATGGCATTCCACCAATAGACTTCCTATAGATCACGATATATCTTGGTGGCTCCTAGATGGATAGAGTATCGAGAGCCATGAGCTCACTCAATATCCACTCGCTCAAATTATCCACAGCCGAAATACACAATGATCCCTGATATCAATACATCATCTTCCCCTTAGGAGAAAACCTCCACTTTCTAATTCAGGACAACTTCCTTCAACTTCACTAAGATAGGATCCTCATCCTGCCTTGCTTTAACTTCCGTCACCAATGAAGATTCTGACCCATTCTAACCAATAACACCACCATCCGTCGAATCTGTAAGGCGAACTCCTAAACGAGAAACCCTATGGACATCCTTCACTAACTCCTTCCTTCCATCCCCGACATGGGACACACTCTACGTGGACAAACTACTATGAACATCCGCCACCACATGAGCCTTTCCCGAATGATAAAGATCACTCATGTCATAGTCCTTTGGAAGATCTAGCCATCTCCTTTGCCGCAAATTCAGATCCTTCTGAGTAAACACATACTGGTGACTCTTGTGGTCCTTGAACACATCCACATGCACCCAATACAAATTGTGACTCCAAATCATCAAGGAAAATACCACCGCTGCCAACTCTAGGTCATGCGTCAGATAGTCTTGAGCTATCTCAAGGCGTAAGCAATGACCTTACCATGCTACATCCACACACATCCAAGGCCAATCCTAGAAGAATCACAATACACAACGAAACTATATGTGCCCTCTGGTAGGGGCAATACTTGGGAGATTGATTTTGGTATTGACCTTCTCCCTAACAAGCAGCCCATATCCATTCCTCTTTGTAGAATGACTCCAGCGAAGCTAAAGGAGTTAAAAGAATAGTTGAAAGATCTCCTGGATAAGGGTTTCATTAGGCCTAGAATTTCCCTGTGGATGCTCCAGGCCTCTTTATTCGGGACAATGATGGATTTCTCAGGATGTGTATTGACTACCACTAGTTCAACAAGGTTAAAATCAAGAAAATGTATCCCCTCCCAAAGATTGATGACTTGTTCGACCAGCTTAAGGGTGAAAAGTGATTTTCAAAGATAGATCTCAGATCCATCTACTACCAGCTCAGGGTTAGGGAAATTGACATTCTGAAGAAATCCTTCAGTACTCGGTATGGTCACTATGAGTTTGTAGTTATATCTTTTGGACTAATGAATTCTTCTGCAGCTTTTATAGACTTGATGAATAGGGTGTTCAAGAAGTATTGGGATATGTTCATCATTATATTCATAGATTATATCATTATATACACTCAGACCGAGGAGGAGCATGCCACTCACTTGAGGATTGTGTTGCAGACTCTTAAGGATTGTCAACTATTTGCTAAGCTTAACAACTGTAAGTTTGGCTGACGTCAATTGCATTTTTGGGTCATGCGGTTTCTAGAGAAGGTGTGCAGGTAGATCCTTAGAAGATTGAGGTGGTGAAGAACTGGCCTAGACTTGTCAGCCCTACTAACATCGAGAGCTTTTTAGGCTTAGCTGGCTACTATCAGAACTTCATAGAGGAATTTTCATCCATTGCTGCACCGTTAACTAAGTTGACCCAGAAAAAGGTTGAATTTCAATGGTTCGATGCTTGTGCGAAGAGTTTTGAAGAGCTAATGACTTAACATACTTCAGTCCCCATTTTAACCCTACCAGAGGACACGAATGACTTTGTTGTGTATTGTGATGGTTCGAGGATTGGCCTTGGGTGTGTGTTGATGTAGCATAGAAAGGTCATTGCTTATGCCTTTAGATATCTTAAAACTCATGAGAGGAATTACCCAATGCCTGACCTTGAGTTAGAAGCGGTGGTGTTTGTCTTTAATATCTGGAGGCACTATTTTTATGGGGTGCATATAGATGTGTTCACAAATCACAAGAGCCTTCAATATGTGTTTACTCAGAAAGATTTGAATTTGCAGCAAAGGAGATGGCTTGATCTTATCAAGGATTATGACATGAGTGTTCTTTACCATCCAAACAAGGCTAATGTAGTGGAGGATGATCTTAATAGGTTGACCATGGAAAGTGTGTCCCATGTGATGGATGGGAGGAAATAATTGGTGAAGGATGTCCATAGGCTTTCTCGCTTAGGGGTTCACCTTACTAATTCAACATATGGTGGTGTTATATATTGTTCTGGATGAGTCCAAATCTTCATTGGTGACGGAGGTTAAAGCATGGCAAGATGACGATTCTATCTTAGAGAAGTTGAAGGAAGATGTCTGGAACTAGCAAGTGGAGGTTTTCTCCCATGGGGGAGATGGTCAATACCAATATCAAGGCCGATTGTGTGATTTTGATGTGTATGAGTTGAGAGAGCGGATTGAGGGAGGTTCATAGCTTTTGGTATTCTATCCAATCAGGTGCCACCAAGATGTACCGCGATCTATGGGAAGTCTATCATGATTTGAGCATGGACTCTGGATCGAGACCTGAGACCTAGAACCACAAATGTCTCCAAGCTAACCCATAGTAAATACATAGCATGAAAGAGCATATCTAAAGCAAAAATAAACTTGAACTTAACATAAACAAAAGTCTGCATAACATAAAAACATATGCGTAAACACGAGTAAACAACGATAAACTATCTAAATATATTTTACTGGAAAGCCTCTAAACATACGATGAGCTAATGGGACAACACCACCAACTAGCTCGCTAAGTCTAAAACTAAAAGCCATAGGAAAAGAAACATAAACCAAAAATGTAGTCCTTGGATCATAAAGACTCACCAAAACAAAGGTTGTATTAGATTGAAGCCGGAGCGAGCTAACGTCGAGACTGAGACTGGTCACCCGAACCTATATCATGAGATGATATAGCATAAATTATGCAATCAGTACTTTAAATATACTAAGTATGTAGAGAGCGTATAACATGCTAGTAAAACGATAGTTTGAAATCATGAGTATGAAAAAGAATATAGCTCTGAGCTGTTCTCAGCCGTTCCCAGATAAGTTGAGCCTTTTGCATAGCCTCATGTACTGAATCAAGTCCTATTAAGGTAGCTTCACCAACCTCAAACTACCCTATGGAAAATCTACACCTCCTACCATATAATTCCTCTAACAGGGCCATCTAAAATACTTGAGTGGTAGTTGTTGTTGTGCGCAAACTCGATGAGAGGTAGGTGATCATCCCAGATACCCTTGAAATGAATCACACAAGCTCTCAACATATCCTCTAGGGTATGAATAGTTTTCTCATCTTGTCCATCTGTCTGTGGGTGAAAAGTTGTGTTGAGCTTTACCTGAGTACCAAGTTCCGTCTAAAATGATTTCCAGATGTGCGAGGTGAACTGAGTGACCCTATATAAGATGATGGACAAGGGAAGCTTGTGTAGTCTGACTAACTCCTAGATATACAATTTAGCATAATCCTCTACTGAGTTTGTGGTCTAACCGGTTGGAAATGTACTGACTTAGTCATTCATACTACAACCACCCAAATTGAGTCATGTTTTAGTGAGTACGAGGTAAGCCTGTGATGAAGTCTATATTCATTTCTTCCCACTTCCAAGTATGAATACTAATATCCTGAGTCATACCTCCAAGTCTATGCTGCCCGAACAGATACGCACTAACCCACCTGAAATAAGGTAAAAGCCTTCTTTCCAACCCTTTGTACGAGACTCCTTTCTTCCTTGGACACTTAGCCACAAACTCTTCAATGTCCTTCTTCATGCCATTCCACTAGTAGACTTCCCGTAGATCACGATACATCTTAGTGGCAGTAGGGTGGATAGAGTACCTGAAGCAGAGGTTAGTAATTGCTGCCCTATATCTGGAACACACTACTTGCCCTGATAATGGAGAACTCCATGTCCCGATTTTGTAGAATGCTTCCACCTCTTTCCTCAGGATTTCTTCCTTCAACTTGAGAAAAATTGGGTCTTCATCCTGCTTTGTCCTAACCTCTACCACCACTGAGGATTCTAACCCACTTTAGACTACAACCCCAAATTATGTTGTGTCAACCAAATGGATGCCTAACTGAGCCAGTTTGTGAATATCTCTAACCATCTCTTTCTTATCATCCTCAATATGATTAACAGTCCCCATGGATAATCTGCTGAAGGCATCAACCACTACTTTTTCCTTACCCGAGTGATACAAAATGTTTATGTCGTAGTCTTTCAACAACTCTAACCACATTCTCTTATGCAGATTCAGGTCTTTTTGATTGAACACATACTGTAAACTCTTGTGATTAGTAAAAACATCCACATGAACCCCATAAAGGTAGTGCCTCCAAATCTTCCAAGCAAATACTACCACTGCCAACTTGAGATCGTAAGTTGGATAGTCCTCCCATGAACCTTAAGTTGTCTGGAAGCGTAAGCTATGACTTTTCCATGCTACATTAGAACACAACCGAGGCCAAACCTGGAGGCATCAAAATAGATCACAAACCCATCTGAACCTTCTAATAGAGTCATAACTAGGGCTGTAATGAGTCGAGTCTTCATCTTCTGAAAGCTCTTCTCACATGCATCAGACCACTGAACTTCACCTTCTTTTGAGTTAGTTTGGTCAAAGGGGAGACAATGGAGGAGAACCCTTCAAAAACCATCTGTTATACATGGATTTACAGTTGGTTGGTCACTAGCATTACAATTATAGTTTCTTTCTTGTGCATTTCTTAATTGCATTTTCATGTTATTATAGAGTTATTATCAGGTTTTAGTTTCCATGATTCCAGGTTGTTACCATTCCTTATTCCTGGCTCAGTTATCTTGAGTTCAGTTATATTATAGTAAGTTGATATCAATTACAGGTTGTAGAGTTCCAGGTTATATTTATCCTTTACATGTTTATGTGCTAAGTTAGTTATTACAGGATTGTTATCTC
>JACEIK010000589.1:258867-284505 GCA_018107945.1 Datura stramonium
TTCACTAATTTTACATTCTCTTTTACCTATTCTTGTAAGTACTCTACTTTAACTATGTTTTTAAGTTATTGTACGAACATGAGTGGCTAAAACCCTTCCCCTAGGGTTGAGGCCATGTGATATGATTGTAATGCATGAATTCATTTTAGTTTGAGTTGTTAGTTATTGTTTTGTCTTACATTCTTTATTATGGTTGTTTTTATGCTTGATAACCATGAAAACAAACATGTTAAGCTAGGTAAAATCTTGAAAGAGTAACCCTGGGCAAGAACATAGGATTGTAGGGAGCAAGTTCTTATCTTTCGGTATGATTCGCAATTAGGATAAATAATATACCTAAATTGCCTTGCTTGGTTGATAAAACAGGATGATAGCAAGACACCGGCTTAGAATTGTCACTCCACCACTCGTAGAAGCAGTTTTGAAGCTAAGTTAGGTTAAATGATTAGAGGTACAAAAGTCCCTAATCAAGAGCAAAAACCCCATAAACCACATCCATGTAGTTGAATTGCCCATGAACTAGGATGTCACATCCCCGCCCAATGATGTATCTGTGAGGCTAGTTTGTCATGTTTAGAGGATCGAGAGACCATGAACATCTCATTTCCAACTATGTGATACAACAATTGATAATTTCAGTCGTGAAACATTACAAAGTGTAGCATTGCAAGATTATCCGGCCTTCGCTCTAGTTGCTTCGTATATCATTTCTAGATTGTTTTGTGACCACCCCTAGATTTAATTATAACTTCCCGAAATCTTCTATAATCAACACTTGTTAATGTTAATATTACACTTGAACTTGAATATTCGCTAAATTGGTCCAGTCCCTGTGGGTTCGACTTCCGGATCTTAAAAAGGGTCATTGTATTACTTGTACGACTGCGTACGCTAGGGCACGAACAAGATTTTGGTGCCGTTGCCGGGGACTGGCGAAGATTAGTGAATTTTTCTATTTTTGTGTGATTTTTAATTTCCTTAAGTGTTGAGAAACGTTTTCTTAGTCTGCTACATTGCAGGTGACAGGTTGTCCTTGCAAAGCTGGCAAGGAACAGAGAGTTAGTGGAACCATTGTTGGAACCTGAAGGACAATTGCATTTACACAGGAGGGAAGTTCTAGAGCGATAGCTAAAGAGACTTCAAGAGCGGTTACAAAAACACATACCAGCAGGGCAAGCAGAGTTGTTACCAGAAACCATGGCAGCACAACCAGTTCGCAAAGTGACGATCCCACTAGCGACAAATGTGACCTCTAGTATCCGTAACCCGGAGCCCGGAGGGAACTTTGAATTGAAACAGAATATGGTGCAACTGTTACATTCTAGTAGCCAATTCACTAGGATGACTGATGAGGACCCACAACAGCACTTACAGAACTTCTTGGAGATCAGTGACACCTTCGTCCCCACTGGAGTATCAACTGATTATATCTGACTCACACTCTTCCCATTTTCATTATTGCGAGAGGCATAGAGTTGGTTGAAAGCTGAGCCACAAAACTCCATAATTTCTTTGGACGACGTAGCAAAGAAGTTCCTCATCAGATTCTTTCCTTCAGGCAAGACTGTCAAACTCAGAAATGAAATTTTAAGCTTCAAGTAGAGGCTGGAGGAAAACCTGTATTTGGCTTGGGAGAGGTTCAAGTCACTATTGAGAGACTGCCCTTATCACCAGTATTCTAATGAAGTGCTAGCCCATACCTTTGTGGAGAGTCTAGACCCACACCCAAAAATTTTACTAGACTCTGCATCGGGTGGGCAAGCATTACAGAAGACTTATGATGAGCTGTACACTTTGTTGAACAGGATTGCTCAGAAAAATCCAGAGTGGCACAGCGAGTCATTAAGAGGGGGAAGGAAAGAGAACAACAGGGCTAATAGAAGTGGATGGTGTAAATGCCTTAGCGACACAACTAGCATCATTTCAACATATGATGATGACTCAGTTCAACAAACTGAGTATGAACCAACAGCAGGGATAGATGAATATAGTTCAGCAGGCTCCTAGTTGGTGTGAAATCTGTGGTAATAATGGGCACAATGCAGAATCTTGTGCGGCCAATCTTAAATTGGTCAATTTTGTTGGGAGTGTTTAGAGATTCAGAACTTTGGGAACAGTTACAACAAGAATTGGCAGAGCCACCCGAATTTTTCTTGGGGTGGAAATCAAAGTCAAAGCTACCAGCAACCTCTGCAACAACAATATCAGTAGAAGAACATGCAAAATGGTGGCAAGTTGAGCAGCAACATTGAGGAGACATTGAAGAAGATTATGGCAACAAATACCCAACTAGCAGAGAATCAGGCAAGAATGGCATCAGATTTGAAAAAATCAGCAGTTGGCCACCCGCAATATAGAGAAGAAGATGGGTAAAATAGCAGTTGCTCAGCACACCAAACCTTAGGGAGGGTTACCCAGTAACACAGATACAAACCCCCGACAGGTCAACGCCATCAGTCTGAGGAGTGGCAGGCAATTGGCTTATGCACCACCGAAAGAGAAGAGAAATGCGGTGCAGCTGGAGCTGGTTTGAAAGGGTCACCCACTGACAAAGGTGATAATCAGAGTGTTGTGTAACAAAATGCACACAATCATTGCATCCAACATAGAGACCACCACCACCATTCCCGCAAAGACTCAAAAAGAGCAAGGAGGAGGAATTCTTTAAAAAGATCTTTGATATTTTAAAAGAACTTCACATAAATTCGCCTTTTCTTAATGTTTTGCAGGGAATGCCCAAGTACACTAAGTAATTGAAAGATGTGGTGGAAAACAATGTTAGATTGGTGGATGTACAGATAGTGGCACTAACTGAGGAGTGCAGCCACATGGTAATGAGCAAGATACCGAAAAAGCTCAAAGACCCAGGGAGTTTTACCCTCCCCATACAAATTGGTAAAGCTGAGGTGATAAGAGCTCTATGTGATTTAGGGGCAGCAGTGAATTTAATGCGCCTATCTTTTTTTAACACCTTGGGGTTGGGGCAACTGAGACAAACATGAATGATGATGCAACCGACAGACAAGTCTCAAGTGGCACCAAATGGAATAATCGAGGACCTTCTCATCAAAGTGGGTAAGTTCATTATACCCGTTGATTTCATAATACTTGATTTTAAAGTTGATGACAAGGTACGCATGATCTTGGGATGACCATTCTTGGCCACTGGAGGAGCAATTATTAATGTAAGAGTAGGGACCCTGAAAATGAAGGTTGATGATGAAGAAGAACTCTTTTGAGTCTACCAAGAGATTAACCCACACACACACTACAGAGACTTTTGTAAGGTCATTGTGTTGTCAGAGGCTAAGTGTGGGGTGGCAAATTCCATAGGTCCACGACCACAGGAGATTATTACTTTTCAGCCCGAATCTGATGGAGGGCTTCAATTAGATAAAAAGTTGGAAGAAGAGAGGGATAGAGTGGAGGTTGTTCCCTCAAAAAATAAAAAGAGAAGAAGATGGTTCTCTAAAGGGAACACTGGTCTAAGGATGTCCTGGAAAGGATAGTCCACGTCGTGCCACGACGTCTTCTTGGGAGGCAATCCAAGGGTACAACATGTACAATTTTTATTTTTCCTTTGTGTTGATTTTGTTTATGTCCATCTTGTTGTTGTTTTTGGTGGTGAATTAAGCACAAATTGAGGGGAAGTCTGAGTACCCCTGGAAGAGGAAACTAAGGATCATGAAAGAGGAAAAGTGTGGGGTTGATAAACCACTTGTGCATAAACAAAAGAAAACATGCTATTAGCTAGGCCTAGAGGCCTTAGGGAGTATTTCTCACCCTTTTTGAATTTTAATTTGATGCTTTGGGGACATAGCATATTTTAAGTGTGGGATAAGGGAAATTTCAAAATTTTGTGCTTAATGATTTTGGGTGGAATTAGTGCTTTGTAAGGTATTGTTGGATGAAAAAGTTGAGTTGAGCATGATTCACCCACCTGTTGATTTTTCTTTTCAGTTCTTTTCCGACGGGGGGCATTTTTAACCGATGAATAAAATTTTTCTTTGTCTGCACCTAGCTGGTTTAGTCATAGTTATGGACTGTTCCCGACGATGAATGGATGATGACCATCTTGAGGGAAAATTAGTCAATAGGTTGTTGCTTGTGAACCCATAGTTGATTGATGGCTTGATGTTCTTGTTGTGTTATGTATAATTGTCTGATGCAAGTGTTGAAAATTTTGAAGCATGTGAGTAGTTGTATAACTCAGTTTGAGACACCTAAGCTCTTGAATGTGACTCGATGTGCTTAAAGCTGAATTTTGCATTCTTGTGATTAGCTGAGTTAAGAGTCTGCCGAATTTTTCTTGACTTGAGCATGTGCTGTGAGTGTAAGGTTTTTGAATATTTCATGCTATTGTGTAGTGTCTAGAACTTTCTTGGTGTGTATACAAAGCGAAATGAAGGATGTAGATTATAGGAGATGATTTAAGCATTTTTTTGAATGAGCCTAATTTCTATCCCTCGCTTAACCTACCTTGAATGTCTGATCCTAGTTAGCCCCATTGAGCCTTTAGCCTATTCTTTTCTAGCCACAAAATGAGCTTAATCCTTTCTTTTCATTAGCCTTGAATTTGTTCAAAAAATCCTAAGAGCTTATGTGAAATTACAAAAGAGTTAAGGAGTGAGAAGTGAAAGAAGAAGGAAAATAGTAGTTGTGGGAGTTGAAGAGAAGACTAGAGGTGCACTTGTTTAAAAAATGAATAAGATTTAGTAAGGAGTAAAATAAGAAAAGAGTGAAAAAAAAATAAAATCAAAGGAAATTGCTCAAGTACTCCGTACTAACATCTTAAGTGTGCCTAATAAGATGGGGAAACAAAAGAGGAAAATGGGAGTAGAGAAGTATAAAGGTGAAGTAAGAGGATGAAGTTCTTAAGGAGAATGTGGTATATTAAAAGCGCTTAGGGAAGATAGTCATTATTATTAGCCATAATAGTACCTATCCGCCCTTAGCTTACATTACAACCCGATAAGTCCTACTTGATCTTACTTTCGAACATTCTTAAATTAGTGGAGTAAAACACTAAGGGCAAGCTTATGGGTCAATACACGTGACATGTGAATTCTTTGTGAGAGTGAGCTTATTTATTATAAATATACCCATGCATGTTATAATTTGAAAATATATGAGAAAAAATGGGTAGCTCTCTTGTTGTGAGGGCACATGTTTAATGAAGGATAAAATTCATGTTGTATTTCTTGATTGGTTGAATTACAAGAGTTGTTGAGATTGAGAGTTGATTCTTGAGGTTAGAAAGTCTTAACATAGTTATATTTGAGTTTAATGGTTATACCTTGCATGCCATATTTTAAACTTGCTATCTAAAAACAATCGTTGTAGACATAGCTTGAGTTATCATGCTTCAATTAGCTATATGAGAGTCTTCATGTGCATGAGATGTCAAAGAGTTGTTCAAGGACGAACAAGGCTTTAAGTGTGGGGTACTGATCTTGGGCATAATAATGTGCCCAAGTATTATTTTATAACTTAATTAAGTCATGTTTGTCAATTTAATTTAGTATATTCTCATGTGATTTTTAATATTTTATGTGCATAAATTGACCAATGTAATTATCCTTTATTTTGTAGGTATATTATGCCAAGGATGAGGCTAAAAATGATGTTCAAGGCACAACGGATAAGCATGGCAAGAATAGCACTTGAAGGCAACATGGCATGTCAAAGAGAAGGCTGGCCGCGCTGTGAGTGTGCCACGCCCAGGCTGCGCGCTCAAGGAGGCTGCCAAGCTACGCCCTACATGATAGGCAACGTTCCACGGCATGCGCATGGCACGACCAGTAGCATGCCACGCCGGGCGACGCGCGGGTGCTTCGCATAAGGCCTGCCGAGAAGATACAATCCAGTGGGTATCTGTGTTACCTCCGTGTCACGGAGGCAAGTTGTGGCATTCACCTCTGTGCCATGGAGCCATTCCATGAGAGGCCAACAAGTGCAAATTTCTCATTTACTATAAATTAAACCCTTAGCTCCTAAAATCATTTTTGTCACGAAATATTTTCTGGACACCGTAGAGGAGCGAAGGGAGAAGTGAAGAACTCACCTAGGGTTCACTAATTTTACATTCTCTTTTACCTATTCTTGTAAGTACTCTACTTTAACTATGTTTTTAAGTTATTGTACGTACATGAGTGGCAAAACCCCTTCCCCTAGGGTTGAGGCCACGTGATATGATTGTAATGCATGAATTCGTTTTGGTTTGAGTTGTTAATTGTTGTTTTGTCTTACATTCTTTATTATGNATTGTTGTTTTTATGCCTGATCACCATGAAAACATACATGTTAAGCTAGGTAAAAGAATGAAAGAGTAACCCTAGGAAAGAACGTAGGAATGTAGGGAGCAAGTTCTTATCTTTCGATATGATTTGCAATTAGGATAAATAATATACCTAAATTGCCTTGCTTGGTTGATAAAACGGGATGATAGCAAGACACCAGCTTAGAATTGTCACTCCACCACTCATAGAAGCAGTTGTGAAGCTATGTTAGGTTAAATGATTAGAGGTACGAAAGTCCCTAATCAAGAGCATAAACCTCGTAAACCATATCCATGTAGTTAAATTGCCCACGAACTAGGATGTCACATCCCTGCTAAACGATGTAGTTGTGAGGCTAGTTTGTCGTGTTTAGAGGCTCGAGAGACCATGAACATCACATTTCCGACTATGTGAGAAAACAATTGATAATTTCATTTGTGAATGATTACGAAGTGTAGCATTGCATGATTATCAGGCCTTAGCTCTAGTTGCTTCTTATATCGTTTCTAGATTGTTTTGTGACCACCCCTAGATTTAATTATCATTTTCCAAAAACATCTATAATCAACACTTGTGAATGTTAATCTTACACTTGAATATGAATATTTGCTGAATTTGTCCAGTCTTTATGGGTTCGACATCCGGCTCTTAAAAAGGGCCATTGTATTACTTGTACGACCGCGTACGCTTGCGCTTGTGCTGGGCGCGAATAGTAGTCGATGCACATTTTGAGTGTACCATCTTTATTTCACATGAATAAGACTAGGGAACCCCATGGAGAGATGTTGGGTTTGATGAATCCCTTATATAAAAGGTCTTTCAGTTGTTCCTTCAACTCCTTAAGCTCAGCTAGAGCCATTCATTAAGGAGGAAAAGAAAAGGTCTATGTCGAAGTCTATTTCTCTCTTGGGAGGGACTCCGTGGGAATCTTTAGGAAACTCATTTACAACTGGAAACTAAATTATCGGTGCCTCAAAACTAGAATCTTTGACCCTAACCAAGTGATGGATGTACCCCTTAGGGATCATCTTTCTATCCATAAGGTATTACATGAAATGACCCTTAGGCGCTGAAGTACTACCCTTCCACTCTAGGACTGGTTCGTTAGAAAATTGAAATCTAATGACTTTGGTTCCACAGTCAACTGAGGCATAGTAAGAATGTAACAAGTCCATGGCAAAATAAGGTTAAAATCCACCATATCTAGCTCTACTAGATAAACTGAGGTGACTTTATGAAACACTATGACTGGACAATCCCTATACACCCAGCTAGCTCTAACTGATTCACCAACCGAAGTAGAGACTGAAACAACTTTGAGAGGATTTTTGGACTTATATATCAAACTAGACAGTAATGTACAGAATCATGAAGGAATGTGTGGCTCATGGATCTAGTAAAGAATAGACATCTATCTGAAAGAGACATACTAGTCACTACGTCAGGTGAGTTCTCCTGGTTCAGATGGGAGGATAAAGCATAAAAATAATTTTTGCCTAACCGCCACCTTTACCTGAGGTAGTACCCTAATGAGTTGGATTACCTGGCAGAGCTGCTGATGTGGTGGACTAGGCCTTCCCCTATCATGCTAACGTGCAATCCATCAATCTATGACCCAGCTAGCCATACCCAAAACAACTATCCTTGCCCAGACAGCACTCCCCCAGATGATTCTTGCCACACTTAGGACATGTTGGAAAAGTGCGGCAACTGGATACATGGCTCTGGGAATGGGAGCCTGATGTCCCACCTCTCATATCCTTACGGGGCCTAGAAAGGTGCACTGGTTGAAGAAGGTGTTGGAGGCCTCTGTTGCTTCTGTTGGGTGCGATTACCACCACTTGGCCTCTATTGGAAATACTCAAACTGACCTATCCTCACCCGCTTACTTTCCCTTTCTATCTCCTTCAATTTCTCCGCCTCTATCTACTGTGCATGGATGATGAGACTGGAGATGTCTATGTCTTTGATGAGCATTGTGGTTATGCACTCCTTGACCACTAGGTCTGAGACTCACTTCATGAACTTGAGCATGTCAGCCCTTAGCTCGGCAACCATTTCAGGAGTATACCTTGACAGTTGAATGAACTTTAATGCATAATCCTGTACTATCATGTTGTTCCGCCTCATATTCATTAATTTAGCAGCCTTAGCTTCCCGTAACTCCCACGGAAATAATCTGAGCATAGCTCGTAGTCTCATCCGTGGGGAGTCAAATTCCCTAATTTCGAAATCATCTCCTGAGCCTCACCACGAGTCACATGACTACTCGTGGGATTATACACAAAAGATCCTTTTTTGGCTCTCTCTNCGTAGTCTCATCCGTGGGGAGTCAAATTCCCTAATTTCGAAATCATCTCCTGAGCCTCACCACGAGTCACATGACTACTCGTGGGCTGCTCTCACAGGTCACCTCATAACCTGTTCTGTGTCTAATGCCAGTTTTAAACTTTTTACCATTTTAACTCCCAGGTCTGATCTTTGAAATTTCGGGGTATAACAATATCTCCCCCTTGGGAACATTCGTCCCTGAATATTGGGAAACATATAGAAAAGCAAAGAAATGCAATCATCATACTCAAATACTGATCATTTAAGCTGAAAACTAGCGGAATGACTATCTCTGATTCAAACTACATCGCTGAACCAAATTCATGAATCATACATACATCCATATACATAAAAGAAACTTGGGCAATGAACTGAACATGAAAACTAAATAGAGTTTGAGAGCAAAACGGATACCTCAAGCTGGAACTGAGCCAGTAGAGAATAAATGTGGGTATCTAGCCATCATATCCGCTTCGACATTCCACGTAGCTCCTTGAACATGTTGATTACTCCATAACACTTTTACTGAAACTACTTCCTTGTTCCTTAGACTTCGAACATGATGATCCAGTATTTCCACCGGAACCTCCTCATAATTGAGACTTTCTTTCGCACCAACACTGTCCATCAGGACAACTAGAGCTGGATCACCCAAACAGTTCTTTAAGTGCAATACATGGAATACAAGATGCACATAAGCTAATTCTGAGGGTAACTCCAATTCATATGCCACATTTCCAACCCGCTTCTCATTTTGGTAGGGGCCAACATAACGAGATATGAGTTTTCCTTTCTTTCCAAACCATATCACTCCCTTTATGGGAGATAACTTCATAAACACCCAATCATCTGCCTCAAATTCCAATTCTATCCTTCTCACATCAGCATAGGACTTTTGGCGACTTTGAGATGTTTTCAACCCCCCGTATGAGCTGAACCTTCTCCATAGCCTCATGGATCAAATCTAGTCCTATCATCTCTGCTTCACCAACTTCAAACCAACCAATAGGCAATCTACCTCTCCGCCAATAGAGAGCCTCAAACAGGGCCATCTGAATACTAGAATGGTAGCTGTTATTGTATGCAAACTAGATAAGAGACAAATGATCATCCCAACTACCCTTGAAGTCAATCACGCATGCTCTCAACATGCCCTTAAGAGTCTGAATTGTCTGCTCCGCTTGCCCATCTATTTGTGGGTGAAATGTTGTGCTGAGCTTAACCTGAGTACCAAGTCCTTTTTGAAACTACTTCAAAAACTGAGAGGTAAACTGGGTACCTCTGTCTGATATGATGGACAAGGGAACTCCATGCAATCGAACTAGCTCTCAAATATATAGTTTGGAAAAATCCTCCGCTGAATCCGTGGTTTTGATCGGTAAAAAATGAGCGGCCTTGGTCAACCTATCTACCACAACCCAAATGGACTCATATTGTCGACGAGTACGAGGTAAACCTTTGATAGAGTCCATATTGATTTCTTCCCATTTCCAAGTAGGAATACTGATATCTTGAAGCACACCTCCCAGTCTTTGATGCTCGACCTTCACTTGCTGACAGTTTGGAAACTTAGCTACAAACTCCGTGATGTCCTTCTTTATGCCATTCCCCCAATAGACTTTTTGTAAGTCACGGTACATCTTGGTGGCACCTAGATGAATAGAATTCCTAGATCCATGAGCCTCGTGCAACATCTGGCTACCCAAATCATCAGCATCCATAACACATAAGCAACCTTGGTACCAAAGCACACCATCTCCCCCTTTGGAGAAGACCTCTACCTTTTGATTCTGAATGACTTCCTTCAACTTTACCAAAATAGGGTCCTCATCTGGTCTAGCTTTTACATCAGTCACAAAAGACAATTCTGATCCGTTTTGAACAATAACACCGCCATCAGTTGAGTCAACCAACCTAACTCCCAACCTTGCGAGCCGATGTACATCCTTCAGTAGCTCCTTCTTTTGCTCATCCACATGGGACACACTCTCCATAGAGAGTCTACTAAGTGTGTCTGCCACTACATTGGCCTTACCCAGATGGTAAAGTACAGTCATATTATAGTACTTGAGTAGCTCTAACCACCTCCTTTGCCAAAGATTGAGATCCTTCTTGGTAAACACATATTGTAAACTCTTATGATCCGTAAACACATCCACATGAACCCTATTCAAATAATGTCGCTATATCTTCAAGGAGAATACCACAGCGACCAACTCAAGATCATGAGTCGGGTAATTCTTCTCATGAACCTTAAGCTGTTGAGAGGCATATGCTATAACTTTTCCGTGTTGATCAATACACACCCAAGAGGCATATGCTATAACTTTTCTGTGCTGCATCAATACACACCCAAGTCAGATCTTTGAAGCATCACAATACACCACGAACCCATCGGTACCCTCCGGTAGAGTCAACACCAGTGCTGAAGTAAGTCGAGTCTTCAACTCTTTGAAGCTCTTCTCACAAGCCTCCGACCATTGGAATTTCACCTTTTTCTGGGTCAATTTGGTCAAAGGTGCTGCAATTGATGAGAAACCTTCCACGAATCTTTGATAGTATCCAGCTAAACCCAAGAAGCTCTGAATATCCGAAGGATTTAACGGTCTAGACCAATTCTTCACCGCTTCTATTTTCTGAGAATCCACTTTTATACCTTCACTTGACACCACATGGCCCAAAAATGCCATTGAGTTCAACCAAAACTCACACTTGCTGAATTTGGCATATAATTGGCGATCCTTGAGATTCTACAGCATTACCCTCAAATGAGCAGCATGCTTCTCCTTGTTCCGAGAGTATATCAGGATGTCATCAATAAACACAACCACGAACATGTATAGGTATGGCTTGAACACCCTGTTCATTAAGTCCATAAAAGCTACAGGAGCATTCGTTAGTCCAAAAAACATAACTACAAACTCATAATGACCATACCGCGTCTTGAAGGCTGTCTTCGAGATGTCGCTCTCCCAAACCCTGAGCTGATGGTAACCAGATCTGAGATCTATCTTTGGAAAACACTTGAAACCCTAAATTTGGTCAAATAAATCATGAATCCTAGGTAGAGGATACCTGTTCTTGATGGTGACTTTGTTCAATTGCTGATAATCAATACACATGCGAAGGGAACCATCTTTCTTTTGGACAAACAGAACTAGTGCACCCCATGGGGATTTACTCGATCTAACGAAACCCTTATCTAATAGGTCCTTCAACTGCTCCTTCAACTCCTTTAGCTCAACTGGAGCCATTTTTTAGGAAGGAATAGATATAGTCTATGCATCAAGAATAAGGTCAATACCAAAATCAATCTCCCGCTCGGGTGGGATTCCTGGTAAATCATCTGGGAAGACTTTCGGATACTCACATTCTGCTGGGAAAAACTGGAAAGTCAGGGTCTCTGACATACGCATAACATCATAATACACAATCTGAAGTTGAATACATCATTCTTCCTACAAAGCCTCTGAACACGACGAATTTGATGGGACAAGATCCCAACTAACTCATTAAAGCTGAAACTGAAAATACATAGAGGTAATCAGAATAGTCTAGTCCTTCGGAGATGAAGACTCACCAACAGCGTAAGAAGCTAATTCTGAAGACTGACTATGAACGGGGTTGGGTTTGAGTGTCGGGTCCTGTATCACGAAACGATACAACGTAGAGTATGAGGTCAGTACGTGAAATGTACTGAGTATACAAGGTAAGTAAAACCGCTCAATAAGTAAAATCATTTAAAGACATGCATAATGTAAAACATAAACAATAAGAATTTGAGAATAGGACTTGCATGCATTCTTTCTGAAATCATGATCTCATCTAACATAACATAACATCATAACTGAATAGATTGACTCAAACCTGAAATCTGATAGTCATAGGTAAAATCTGAAGATTGACTCAAACCTTCTTTAGAACATATATAGATATATAAATCCCATGAATGATAAACATGCATAACCAAAATCATGAGAAACAATGAAAGACTCTTCTTTTAACTGACATACCACGATAGAGTTTACATTGTCCCAACTATCACACTCAAGTTAATGGAGCCTTCCAAAGCCTTGCCTGGGATAAGGACGATACCATGATATCAATATCAAGCTCGTGGCCCAATAGGGTCGGGGATAGCTCACAAGGGAGGTCACGAAGTAATATATATATATAAGTATAAATACATTGGCGCATAGTTCTGAGGCATTGGGTGATCGACCCTTAGCCTACTCGGTGGTAGACACTACTCCCAAAAATATGTATATTCTCTCCATTATTTTTCAATAAAGCTCAACATCGTCTATTGATGAAGCTCAATAATTAAATACATGTAAAATCTGAAATCATGCATATGAGAAGCTTTAACTCAAACCATACCACATGAAAAATAATTGGGAGTCTTCACTTCAAAATCATGTGGTAAGCTTAATTCGGGAAATCATAAATCATACTTGAACATGTGGGCATTTCCCCATATATTCACATTCTTGAAACTACTCAATTCACATCGAAAACATGATTATGAAAATGGGTAGCTTGAAAACATGCTTTTCATCGTAACATCTCATCATAATCATACATTCATCACAAATATCATATTTCATGAACTTCTCATCAATGGGATTTTTAATTCATAATACTTGAAACATGACTTTTATTGAAAACGTTATAAAACATGCCCATGATCCATAATTCAATAGTAGAAACATATTTAAATCATACCCATATAGAAAATGAGGAATTTCATATAGTGGATTAAAACCCCATAGATTATGCATAGGAAACTAGTGATTTAGAGAGGGGTTGGGCATGGGTGTGAAAGGATTCACCCATTCATAACCCTATATACTTGATTATAGATAATTCTTACACTTCCCTGAATGCCCAAGAAGAAATTTAAGAGAACCTTGAAGGATTTACCTTAACCACCTCTCTAGACTATCACTCTTGCATACATGAATGAAAAATGGCCTAAAATGAACTTAACCCTCTTAAAAGACATCATTCATAACTTAAAACGACATAGTTTAGGCCTTAGAAGTTTATGAATTACGGAAAATCCCTTACTAAATTGGTTGAAAATAACAGCCAGTTAGTCCCCACGAGGGACATGAAGACTCGTCACCACTGGCCATGATTCATGGCATGATCCACCAAGTACACAACTTATTAAATCATCTCGGCTCATCACGGGTGACCTGATGATTCGTTGCTAGTGACCACGAGTCGTGGTCACCACTCGTCACGTACACTGCCTAGGATTTTATCTTGCTTCATCCTGCTACTCGGAGCCTCCCCACGTATCGCGGTGACTAACCACGACTCGTGGGGTCCTTCCGTTAGGCACACTACCTTCTTCTTTCTATTTTCTCATTCACCGCTCCTCACGACTGACCTAATGAGTTGTGGGGCCTGACCACGACTCGTGGTCTCAACCGTGGAGAGTTAAATTCCCTAATTTCAAACTCATCTCCTGAGCCTCACTATGAGTCCCATCACGGCTCATGAACTGCTCTCACGGTTCACCTCACGACCCGTTCTGTGCCTGATGCCAGTTTTAAAATTTTCTCCATTTCAACTCCCGGGTCTGGTCTTTGGACTTCCGGGGTATAACATGCAGCTTTCAGACATCCTAGGACACTCTAAACTTGAGACTCTGATAATGAATTTGTCACAACCTAAGTTCATATGCTGAATGGGACACCATACTCAGGATCACAAGTTACCCTAAGCAAACCCATGGTAATGCATACATCTACTAAGACTGATCTAATGAAAATAACAATAATGAAGCGGAAGCTAACCAAATAAATAAACAAATACTAAATAACAACAAAATTAGGATAAACTCTAAAAACCCAAGCTGAATCTATAAATACTATCTAAAAGCCTTCTAAAATAAACTGATGTGTTGCTGGGGAAAACCACAAGCTAACTCTAATGTATAAAATGAAAAAATATAAATACGATTGAAAAAAAGAACTTCGGCCATCGATATGTGAGGACTCACCACTAAATCTATTGGGGGATCGCCGAGAGAGAACTAGCTACAATGCGAAGGCTGGGTACATGAGACTATATCATAAAATGTATAGTAAATAGAAATCTGCGATCAATAATTTTAATGTACTGAGTATACAAGAAGGAACTAAATCATACATATTATTGAGTAATAGTAAGTTAAACTATAATATTGCAAAAATAGACTGAAATCTAATGATTTGGATTGGACTAAGAATCATGACTATAATGGAATGAATTGTACTGTGGGAGAGACTATAACTAACTTATAACCATGTGAGTTAAACGTGGAGTCCTATGTATACACCCCACCGAAGAAAGCCCACTATACCTTGCCAGGGTATAGTGGCTGAACTGAGTGATCACTGTCTGGGCCCATTCGGGCTAATAACCTATGGTGGAAATTTAGTTTTGGGAACCTGCGTGCGTTGAACCCCAGCCCCCTCGGTGCTAAGTACTGCTCCCATTGGAGACCTAGCTATATTTATCCTGATGATAGCTCGAAACTAATGTCCTGGGACTAAGTCTGAACTACTCATCTAAAGTATTCTGAGTGTTTAAGGACCTAAAAAACTATCTTCTAAGACTTGTTAGAGTTGATTTATCAAAAAGCCTCATAACAGTCTAAAGAATGACTAACAAGCTGACAAACTGATATTATTGAGTTTACCGAGTTTCTCAAAAGACTGTCAAAGAGTCAAAGTTATCAACTGACACTCCTGGGAAAGGCTAATTATATTCATAATCTAAAAATGCTAACTTCAAGTTGAACATATATGTTTAGGATCATGCTTAGATAATATTCCATGGAAAACTACATATTAGACTAGCTTTCAAGTCATATAAGGATCAACCCAAAAATCATATTAAAGCTAGGGATAGAAATCATACTATAAAATTTAACATGAAATTATAAAGATCATATATAACAAAAATAACCAAAATTTAAGAGCATTCATAATTCATCTGAAAAGCCCTAGTTCATCTCTCACGGGGCTATTATAGAAAAGGGTTTCTTAGAACAGCTTTGGAACACAAGGATAAAAGAATTTCCTTGTTGAATTCCCACATACCTTAAGAAGAACTCCAGAGAAGACACTTGAGACTTTGAGAAGAAAATTGAAACCCTTGATCAAGCCTTTTTATTGTCTGATTGAGTTCTTACGGTGAAGTTCTAGGAATGTGAGGGAAGAATGAGGGAGAATGTCAACTAACTCCTTATAATCCTTGGATATTAATTCCTAAATGACATAGTTTAGGAATTAAAATAGAAGAAAGTTACAAAAGTGCCACTAGAAGAAAATCTGAAAAATTGTTTGTCAAGACTAACGGGTCAAACAACGAGTCGTTGGTTGTGACCACGACTCATTGGGACCAGTCGTTGGTCTTGGGCCTTGAAAATTTAGTTTCTGGACTTGACCAACATATGGACAGGATGAGTCATTACAGGTAACAATGGGTCATTATATCCAGTCATGGTCACAGGAAAGATTTCAAACAACATCTAAACTTTTCCCAACGGACGACACAATGGGTCATTGTCACTGTTCTTCATCACTACTGGAAATTTTAAATGACTTTAGGTCTTGACCAATAGATGAAAATAATGAGTTGTTAGAAGAGACAGTGAGTTGTTGGCTCCACACATTGTTACTGGGAGAGTTTTCTACCCTAACTAGAATCCTTCTAATGGCTCCCTACAATGAGTCGTTTAAACCAATAATGACTCGTTAGATGGCTCATCATTTGAAAGAAGGTTTTTATCACATTCTAGAATTGTAAAGATGAGAAACACAACGACGGTTCATTGTAACACTTGTTTAATTTGAGGTTTGAAAAATGTTGGGCTAGCAATGACTCAGAAAATGGGTTGTTGTCTGACAACAACTCATTGGTTGAGTCATCTTGAGGCAAAAAATTTCTGTTTCCTTTTTTTGATTTTTCATTCTAAGTATGGTTTTGGTCTAACGAACTTCTGGGGTGTTACAAATTCAGACACTTAGCCACAAATTCCTCTATGTTCTTGTTCATTCCATTCCACTAATAGACTTCTCGTAGATCATGGTAAATCCTGGTGGCACCTGGAAGGATAAAGTACTGAGAGCCATGAACCTTGCTCAAAATCTGCTCTTTCAAGTCATCCACCGGTACAACCACAAATGACCCTGATATCGGAGTACACTATCTCCCCCTTTGGAGAAAACCTCTATTTCTTATTCTGGAAAGCTTCCTTCGGCTTCATTATGATAGGATCCTCATCTCGCCTTGCTATAACTTTCTTCACTAATGAATATTCTGATCTATTCTAAATACTAATACCACCATCCCAAGAATCTGTAAGGCGAACTCCTAAATGAGAAAGCCTATAGACATCCTTCACCAACTCTTTCCTTCCATCCTCTACATGGGACATACTCTATATGGATAGCCTACTAAGAGCATCCACCACTACATTGGCCTTGCTCGGATGATAAAGGGCACTCATGTCATAGTCTTTGAGAAGCTCTAGCCATCTCCTTTGCCACAAATTCATGTCCTTCTTAGTAAACACATATTGAAGGCTCTTATGGTCTATCTACCTAGTGTTTCGTTACCATTCAAGTAAGGAAATCTTGGATCCTGTGAGGCCATTTCGAAACGTTGACATCATCGAGAGTTAAAGTATGGAATCCAGTTTCAACCAATTTTGGCATTGGTTGTTCTTGTCTTCTTTCCAGAATTAGATCATCTGTCATCCCATCTTGATCATCATCGACTTCAGAAACTTCTGGTTCTATTGGTCGGTTCACATATATTGGTGGATTGTCTTCCTCAGAGGTGTCTAGTGAGAGATTCTCACTTGACTCAGTCTCTACTTCTTAAGTTTCTTCAATAGGATCTCTATCTAATGTCTATTCGGTACTTGATCCTATGCTATCATCTTCTTCCAAGTCATAGAGGTCCGGAACAACTTGATTTGAGATCATCAAGTTTTCTGGATGTGGCTTTTTTGAACATTCTCAAACCTCCTTCCTTTGTTTGGCCTGCTTCTCTGATGCAAGAGCATCTTTCTTTTCCCAAACCCATTTTGCAATGTCAAAGTCGGTTTCCTCTTTGGATTTTTTGAGTGTAGGAAATGGGTTCATATGAAATGAAAGGAGAAGTAGTAGCAGGGTAGCTCAATTTAGGTGGTGAGTAGGTCTGTTGCGACATAGGGAAAAAGGAGGACTTTGGAGAGTGGCTTTGGGTTCTTTGTGTCTCAAAAGGTCCATGTCTATGTTGTTTGATTTGTTCTTTGATATCAACCATCTCTTTTTGTTGTTGTGAAAAGAAGTGGAAAAGTGAGGTGCCTGGTGTACAAATCTCATACTGCATATTCTGCAGTCGCAATTCCAAGGGTCAGATAAGACCGACATGTTGATTGGATGTATGTTCCACTTTCTTCTTAATGCCTTCCACCTTGCTCATCATCTTTTTCTGTGTGAGCAATGCTCTTGAGGGAAGTGCCGATGTTGGTCAGCACTTTGTTTGGCAGCTTGCATTTTTTGATTGCCAGTTAATGGTAGCCTCAATATCACTTGTTGGTGGCTTTTCTCCAGTGGGCAACACAACAATTTTCTTTTGTATTTTTGGTGCATGGTTTACACCATCTTTTTTAAATGGTTGTTGTGAAGGGACTTCTGGAGTATGACTAGATCTGGATAGACTCATCATAAGGATTTGAGGATTGTGAGGTTTTTTGGAAGGAATAGGTAGAGTAGGACAATCTTGAGGTTTGTAGGAGACAAGGAATTCATACTTTCTTGGGCAACTCAAGGAACTGATAGATGGATCCCCATCTTCATATCATATATGAAAATTCCTTTTCTGAGCATCTCCCCTTCTTTTTTTTCGGTTTGTCTCTCTTCTCGACATATTCAATCTCATCCTCCATACATTCTTGGCAGTCACATTCGATATCCCAAGCACAGTGGCCAGTGAAGGGACATTTGAACCACCATATGTCACGACCTTCATGATTGAACTATTTGATCTAATCATGTTCACTCATGATAGCTGGAAGACTCCAATCGAATACATCCTCTTCATCTTCAGGCAAGGGTATGGATGTAGGCTGGTACATCTGAAGAGAAAAGGTTGTGCTATTCAGTATTTTCATATGAGAATTTTCAAAGATGATGGCTACATTTTTATCCTGTTTTTTGGCAAAGATTAGTTCTATGGATCGAAGAGGTTCAACAAGAGGTTCTCTCATCTGCTCATAGTTGGTAACCCACGAGTCAGGAAGGATTTTGACAAGTTCTTCCTTTGGTATCTTTCTAGGTATTTGGGTGCATGTGGTAATTCCGTTGGTGGCACCTATATGTAGCAGTAAAACATCATCTCCACCCGAAAATAAATTATCCATGGCATGGTTCTGAACTCGCCAAGCTATCTAATAGTGAAGAGTTGCCTGGATAGTATCTCTAGCTTGTAGAGCTCCCTATATTTGAACTTGGATCTTTAAGACTTCTGTCAGATATGGGTCGCTTAGGGACATTGAAATTTGGATATAAGGTGACAAAGACTGTCCAAGCTTTCAAGGTGACCGCAGTTTTACCCAAATTAGCATGTTGGTACTCTTGGTATCGAGTATTATGGAGTGAAAGGTGTGCAACAACAGGTTGGTCTTTCCTTCCATGATAAGACAAGGCGATACGGACAACACCAAAATGAATATGGGTGAATCCGTAATTTTTTCATTTCTTTGGAAAATCATCGGGAATTTGCAGGTGACAAACTATTCTTCTTGAGTAGCAAGAATAGGATGTTGATCAACACTACTACAAAAAGGGCCTTTAGTGGAAATTATTTAACAACAATAATACAATAGCCGCTAATTAATTCTTTAACTTAAAATAATAGTGACAAATGAATATTATCTAGTAAAAAATATCTTTTTACCGACGATAAAATAATTTATGACTAAAAATTACTAATTAAAAGCAATTATAATTATTTTATCCTCCCTCCAATTCTTTTACGCAATATTTACCTATTCCCTCCAAATCATTAATAAGAAATAAAAAATAAGAAAACTTTCCCTCCCAATCTATTTCTGGTTTAGCATGGATACCTAATTTCATATTGCGGCTAATTCTACTCAATCCCAACTCTAATTGATTCAACCAGGTAAGCAAATCAAATTCGTCTTCCAGTCGTAAAACAAATTTCAGCAACTCTGTTTCTACCTGGCGTTTTATCTCTATTTCTCTACCTCTCTTTTAATCTCTGTTTTGTCTATATTTATTTTCATATCTACGTCAACGAACAACCACTCTAACATGTTTAACGACTTTTTCTATGGCTGTTTCTATCGCTGTCTCTACCTCACGTTCTGTCTCTGTTTCTCTGCCTCTTTCTATCTCTACTTTATCTGTTTGCAATTTCCAGCAACCACACATATTGATCAGGTAAGGTTCTACCTTTGTGTCCATGTATAGTTGAATGTAATATATTATTTTCATCTTGTTAGTTGAAACTCTTGTCATTAGCAAGAACAATTGATAAAGTTTTTTGCATTGAGTATTATGTAGTTAAAGTGTTTGTGAAAATGCCACAAAGACTTTTGTTTCCATGTATACTTGAATGTAATATATTATTTTCATCTTGTTACTTGAAACTCTTATAATTAGCAAGAACAATTGATAATGTTTTTTGCATTGAGTATTATGTAGTTAAAGTGTTTGTGAAAATGCCAGAAAGACTAGTTATTTTACGTGTCGAGAATAATTTTTCACATACTTGTCAAGAGATTAAAGAAATTATTAATTGTGGAGTGTATCAAGCACATGTTACTGCTACTTTTTTCCTATTTCCTTTGTGGCATGAAATATGTAGTTTTCTAGTAACAATTTTAAATTTAGGGTCTCAGTATTACCCATTTACTATAGTCCTGAACAAGACCAACAAACACCACAACAGTAAGAATGAGATTAATTATAACTTAAAATATATATACTGGTAATTTTAAAAATATAGAATTATAACTTAAAATATTTTATTTTTTTTATTTTTTTTATTTTTTTTATTTTTTTTATATTATAGGTTTTAAATATTTTTTAATCTTTAATTTTAAAAATATAGTGTAATTTACGGATTTTGTTTTACAAATATTAGTGTAATTTAATTTGTTATATTAGGTTATCTGCTTTAATTTAAGTAATTAATTTATGAAAAATATTCTTTTGTGTATAAAAATTAAACTCCACGCCACATTATTATTAATTACTATTACTAGTATGTGGAAATGGTCATACAATTTTTGATTGACTTCTTCTTCTAGAGGATGATCGACTGCTACTTGCTGAAGGTGAAGAGCCAGATATGTGCTCGTATTCTTGCATTAGCCAATTGGTTTTATGGCCTTGTGGTGGCTCACCCATGTAAAATGCATAGTATTTCTTCACTCCAACGTTGTGGTTGGAACCTGACAATATTGTTTCATCAGCTCCCATAGGTTTCCAGAATCCACTGCTTGTGATTCTTGTAGTCTCATGTGTTCTCCTACTATAAAAATACCATTTGTTTCCTCCTGCCATTGCTTTTCTTGCCAACACCATCATCATGCATGAAAAATGAAGCTAAAAAAGAGTTTTAACTTGTATACTTTGGCTGTGTACGTACAATACTTGTTATACTAATTAAGAACTAATTGTTCATAAAAAAACGTTTGACTATTAACTCGAAAAATAAGGGGTTTAAAATATAGTACTCGAAGTTTGAAAATTTTATTTTATCCTTAAAGAGATGATTTACATGTCTTACAAACTTTTATGGCTTGTTTTTAATCACTATCTATTTCTCTTTTCATGTAGGTTTCAAGATATTATTCATCTTATTTACTCTCTAGTCTTTCCCTTCAAAGTAATCTGATTATCAGGTACCAAAACTTAAGTTTAAATCTATTTATGATTTATGAAGTTCAACTATGGCGATTTTTTTTTTTGTAAAATAAAGTTTGTATTTTTGCTAAATCATTTGTAAGATCTTTGACTACCGGCAATTACTGAGTTTATTTCTCTTTTGTTTTAATTTCGTTTCGCCTGCTGATTACTTGCAAATGTTAGAAAAGTATCAAGTTTATTCACTTTGCAGCCATGTAATCTAATATTTAGTTGATAACAATTATGAAATTTGAAATAGTTGTAGTATTTCTATTTTTCATTATGATATAGCTTACAAGTATCCATTAAAGTATCTAAATGCACATGTTACATACGACACCTTTTCTCACTTCTTGTTTTTTTATCATGACATTTGACTTCATCTTCTTAAAATTGCGGAAGAGTAACAAAATCCTTGAATTGCAATGGACAATAATATGAACAGAAATTGGATAAATTGCGATAGACTTAGTAAAGAATATTTAGATGGAGTAGAGGATTTTTCAAATCTTACATTTTCTGAAAAAACACGAGGGAGGTACAATTCCATGTCCTTGTATGAAATGTGTGCTACATTATGAAGTAAATCGGGCAACGTCGTATGATCATCTTGTATTTAATGGTATAATACCATCATATGATACTTGGTTTTTCCATGGGGAGTATCTCGACAAATCAAATAAGATTTCACAAAATGATGATAGACAAGAAGCATTAGAGGGTGATGATATAAGAAGAATGATACACGATGCTTTTGTAGATTGTACCCAGTTCTCAAATAATAACATTAGCGACGGAGGAGATATAGAGCCTACCTTAGAAGAAAATACTCATAATCCATATCAACCACATCCAGAGATTGATAAGTTTGAACAACTCATGAAAGATGCAAATGAGGAATTATATCCTAGATGCATGAAATTTAGTAAACATTCATTTTTGCTACATATTTACCACATAAAAGGGATGTTCGGATGGTAAAATGAATCCTTTAATGCTTTGTTTGGTCTATTGAAGTATGCATTTCCTGAAGGAGCTAATTTGCCTTCTTCTTTATATGAGACCAAAAAATTAGTTGAGGGCTTGGGCTTAAAGTATAATAAGATTCACGCTTGTCCCATTGATTGCACGCTTTTTAGGAATCAGTTTGCTGATAAAGAAGTCAATGAATGCTTAGTTTGTGGGGTTTCTAGATGGAAAAATAAAGAAAAAAAGAGTTCAGCCAAGGTATTAAGGTACTTTCCTCTAAAACCAAGACTGCAAAGGCTATTCATGTCTTCAAAAACTTCTAAACTAATACGATGGAATCATGAAGAATGAAACAAAGATGGAGTTTTACGACATCCTGCAGATTCTAAAGCTTGGAAAATATTTGACAACAGGTATTCAGAATTTGGTAGTGATCCTCATAACATTCGCCTAGGGTTAGCTTCTGATGGCTTTAATCCATTTGGCATTATGCGATCTATTCACAGTACATGGCCGGTGATTTTAATTCCCTATAATCTTCCCTCGTGGTTATGCATGAAGCAAGAGTTCTTCATTCTATCCTTATTCTTCCTGGTCCGAAGGGGCCCGAAAATAATATTGATGTATTTTTAGAACCTTTAATACAAGAATTTAATGAATTATGGGATACAGGGGTACCGACTTATGATGTATTTTCTAACGAGACATTTTAAATTCGAGCAGCTCTGATATGGACTATAAATGATTTTCCAGCATATGGTAATCTATCTGGATGGTGTACTCATAGCCAATATGCATGCCCTTCTTGTAACATAGAGACTCAATCTAGAAGGCTCAAACATGGTAGAAAGTTTTGCTTCATGGGCCATCGACGCTTCTTGAAGCCGGATCACAAATATCGAAATGATGCAAGATCATTTGATAGGACTAAAGAATCAAGATCTGCACCTCATCCAATATCTGGGTCACTAGTTCTAAATCAAGTTAGAGACATAAAATTTACTCTCGGAAAATCGTGTGATAAGGTAAGGGGGTTATAAGAAACACATGGAAAAAGAGGAACATTATTTTCAATCTTCCATATTGGGAGTATAACTTGATTCGTCATAATCTTGATGTGATGCACATAGAAAAAATTGTATGTGATAACTTGATTTATACATTGTTGGATCTTGGTAAAAAGTCAAAAGACAACATAGAAGCTCGACTGGTCTTGAAGGATATGAAAATAAGACCCAAATTGTGGCCCCAACATCGGGCAAGTGGGAGGACATATCTTCCTCCTACTTATTTTACAATGTCTCCGACAGAAAAGGAGATGTTTTATGAAGTACTACAAAATGCCATGTTTCCACATGGCCATGTTTCTAATATCACTCATTCCATTTGCAAACGAAAGATGTCAGGGATAAAAACTCGTGATTGTCATGTTATAATGCAAGAACTTCTTCCGATTGCATTGCGGAATTCAACTGATAAAAAAGTGAGTTCTGTTGTAATTGAACTATGCAAATTCTTTTGGGTTCTTTGTGGAAAAACGCTTAAAATAGAAGAGTTAGAGTTACTTGAAGAAAAAATTTCCTTAACACATTCTAATATGGAGAAAATATTTCTCCCTTAATTCTTTACTATTATGGTACACTTGGTTATTCACTTGGCAACTGAGGCAAAAATCGTGGGGCCTGTACATCATCGTTGCATGTACCCAACTGAGAGGTATGAAAAATAACTTTGAATTTAATTGTACATATTGAGTTATTAACCATAAAAATTGGACTAATATAATTACTATATGTCATAGGTACTTGGGCACTTTTAAATCATATGTTCGTAATCGTGCATGCCCAGAAGGTTCAATAGCAAAAACATACATAGAAAATGAGTATTTGACATTTTGCGCACGTTATTTGGAAGGTGGAGATTCAAGGTCTTATTGGTTGAGAAAAAGTAATGGTGAGATTGAGAATCAGACTGACAGGGAAGATTGTCTGTTCCCTTCTATTGGGGAGCCTATTGGCATGATACATGTATTTGAGGTGGATGATAAAACATGGTTGCAAGCACATCGATATGTTCTTTTCAATTGTGAATCAGAGGTGGTTGAGAACTATAAAAAGTGAGTAGTATATCATTTTCTAAATATGTGTATGTTACTTTATTTGATAACAAAATTTATATATTTGAGGTATATGATAGTGAACATATTGCTGAAATCAAGAGACTACATCGTAAGTGTTGTCTTACACAACATCAACTTGATCGTTTGCATTTTGATACATTTAGTGAGTGGTTCAAGGATCAAGTAAGTAGTAGGATTAAGTCAATAGTTTCTTTAAGTTATTCTCCTTGTACTTATATTGACATTTAGAGTTGTATATTTCTTTTTGGTTAGGTGAAAGAGTTGGAGAACACATCTAACATCCCAAAGGGTGTTCAGTTCCTTTCAAAAGGGCCAATTTACATTGTAAGAAGATTTAAGGAGTTAAATGTAAATAATGGGTATCGATTTCGAACAAAACAGTGTGAAGAGTTCATGGAGACACACAATAGTGGTGTTATGGTGGTTTCAATGACTGAGAGTTATGCAAGTACAAGCGACAATGCTCCTAAGTCTGCAAATATCACCTATTATGGGAGATTGAATGATATTGTGGAGTTAAACTACTATGAAGAATTTAAGGTTGTCTTATCTATATGTGATTGGGTTGATGTAACCAAAGGTTCAGGAGTTAAGGAAGATGAATTAGGTTTCACACTTGTGAACTTCTCACATCTAATAGACTCAGGTGATCGAGGAAGTCATGAGCCTTTTATTTTTGCAAATCAAGCACAAGTAATATTTGTGCAAGATCCTAAAGATCATGAATGATTTGTCCCTAGGCCAATTAAACCTCGAGACATTTTTGATATGGGAGAGGAAAATAGTGTGCAATTTGAGTCCTCAATGCAGAGGGTTGCTACTGACTTATTCCATTGCAAATTGTATTATCGCCTGATTATCTGGTTTTAACTCTATGTTGCTCCTAGGTAATTTCAGAATATTTCGTTGACCCAAACATAGACTTAATTAATCTCAATCGAAAATGTCTATCACCAACACTTTAGATATTTAAGATCACACTAGAAATGGA
>JACEIK010000589.1:290361-305942 GCA_018107945.1 Datura stramonium
GATAGCAGATCGTCACGACGACAGGTACGCTCCTGCCCTATCACAGTACAGAAAGTCTGATCCAGCTTATATCAGTTCTTACAGATTCAGCTATATACTGCTATTTAGAATTGCTAGTTATGTTTTTATCATTTAGTTGTATTCAGTTGCTTTGCATACTCAGTACCAGCGGTACTGACGCCCATTGGGGCGCTGCATTGCTTGCCTGCAGGTACTCATAGACGAGGAGGCGATCCCTCGTGATTCCAGACATCTATAGAGTCATCAGCTCCTGTCATCCAGAGCTTGATATTCAGAGGTGTAGTTCATTTCCTTTTGTTGTACAGTATGGGTAGATCGGGGCCCTGTCCCGATCATTTTATTAGTACTCATAGAGGCTTGCAGATTGTATTTATTCATCTCCCTGTGATCAGTTGAGCCGGACGTGTGAGGTCATGCATTTTGTTATAGTTGTTAGCATTTCTGTTTATGTTGGTCGTGTGGGGCCATAGTCTGATAGTAGTGGTGACCTTGTCGGTCAAGTAGTTATCCAGTATTTTTGATGTTGAGTTACAGATAACTAGACAGCATGGTGGCCTTGTCGGCCCGTATAGGTTCCCCTTTATAAGATTCTGGTTAGCTGAAGTTTTATACAGGTGGCTATAGGCCTAGTCGGCCGGAGGCTGTGTTTACAACCGTTATATAGCCCATTGTTTCCAGAAATCTGAGATAGAGCTAGCCAGGCACCAGACGTGCTTAGGCTCATCAGTTAGCAGTCCAGGTCCTACTAGGGTACCAGGTGCCAGTCATACCCCCCAAGGCGGGGCGTGACAGTATGAGAGTGAGAGAGGAATGATAAGTTAAGGAGGGTTATATAGAGGGGTGGGACATTTTCATTTTTAAAAAATTCTTACCTAATCATCTGCCTTGCTACACTAGAAGTAAGGAGTTATCTTGTGATTTTCTTCACTCCACGAGGCTTGAGGCGAGCCTCTGTCTTGCTTTGACCTTCGCCTCATGAGGTAGAGGAAAATTCCTACCTTAGCCAAATTTTTGAAATTTCATCCCACGTCCTGCTATATTCCTACACGACATCATACAAATCACGATCATAAAATTAGGTTGCCTCTCTATCAGCTCCTTAGTCAAAGTTGTGGCACAACCTTCTCAAGTTTCCTCCAAAGCGGCTATTGATTAATTATGGTAGCACAATGTTACTCCACTTTAATTCTAAATAACCTTCCATCATGGATCTCTTATGGTCAACCTCTCTAGCCAAACATTGGTCAATGATCATAAAATTATCTGGTCCAACATTCTAATTTATTTCCACTGTATTCTTCAAAACATTTTCTAGAGGAGACCACAAAGGGGTAGTAAAAAGACCTGGAGTGAAGTTCAACCACTATAATTGCAGATAGTTCCTCATAACTAGCTGGAAGATTGAGAGCTTTATAAACTTCAAATATCTCCACTTTATCTTAAGCTCTCATTGTCAACTACCTACTGCCATATCTATCAAGGCCTTGCTTGTCTCCAAAAATAGGTGTACCAAGACTAATGAAACTTTTGGGTTTGACTCAAAGTTGAGGATTATGAAGTCTACTGTAAATATTAAGTACCCTACCTGCACTAGTATATCTTCGATGATTCCCTCTGGTCTAGCCAATGATATGTCAACTAGCTACAACACGATGGTTGTTAGGTGTGGTACACCTAACCCCTTTTTCTTAAAAATTGATGAGGGCATTAAATTAATGTTTTCCCCAAATCACACATCGCCCTGGCCATCATCATTTTACCTATAGATATTTCAATCATAAAGCTTCTTGGATCCTTCATCTTGGTGGGTAAGTTATTGTGTATTCTAGACATGTACTCCTCAATTAGTGTAACCGTGGTGTATTTTTTCAATCTCCTTTTGTTTGCAATAATGTCCCTAATATACCTAGCATTTGCAGTACTCCCTACAAAGTATCAATAAAGGGTATACTAATAATGAATCTTTTTTAATAGGTTAATAAACTTTGTGAATGTTACTTCCTTCTTGTGCTTTTTCAATCTCTACAAAAATGGAGGGGGGTTTTGATGACACTGATATTGGTTGTACCATCTATTCCTTCACGACCTCTTCCTCTACCTTGACATCTCTAGGACCTACCATTTTAGGTCTAGTTCCTCTAACTCTTTGCCATTTTTAAGTGTAATTGCATTACACTACATAATATTTGGGCCAACATTGCTAGGCAAACCACCTTGTGGCCTTGTATTTTGTACCCCTGCAATTTGACCCATTTGTCTCTCCAGTGTTCCTGTTGTTATCCTGTATATCTATTGATATGTAACTTGTATCATATTGTTTTTTCCACCATATATACTCCGTACATTTCTATACTAACCGCCTATTCGGGGCGCAGTATTCATTCCTACAAGTGTTAATCGAAAGGTATATAGATTTCTTGTTATTGAGTGGAGTTCCAGCTGAGTCAGTCTTTCGGAGTTTCTAGTTGTTCATTTATTAGTAGTTTGAGGCCCTTTTCCAGTTATTTAATTACAGTTGTATTCATAGAGGATCGTAGGCATTGCTATGATTGCAGTATTATTATTTTAGGCTTGGAAGGCCCTATTATACAGGTTGTATTCTATTTTTTGGCCTTATCAGCTGGTTGTATACTTATCTATTGATTGGTCTATGAGCTAGCTTCTAATATAGTCTGTTATACTCATATTTATATCATTATTGTGATGCTGAACCTTGTCGGTTCTATCCTGTTATAGTTTATATTATTGCAGGGTTCACTCAGTCAAGTACAGTATTGAGTGTCAACCACGCCTCTCTAGGTTTGGGGTGTGACAAACTGTCAATCACACCCTTCTAGATTTATGGTGCAAAATACTTGGTGTCAGAACAGGTTATGTCCTAGAGAGTCTATGAGTCATGTCTAGTAGAGTCATGTTTATGTGTGCATTACGCAGCGTACTTGTAAACATGAGGCTACAGGAAATTTAGAATTGTTACCCTTATTTATGGATCAAATCATGCAAAAATTAATATATGATAGGAGTCAGGTCTAGACTCATATTTGCCGCTTATGCAGGGAATGCTTGTAATATGATGGATTTGGCCAACTAGTGGCTAGATGTGGTGACAGGTAAGATCCTTAACCTGATTTTTGTTAGAGTTGTGTTGTGTGCCTTGGTAGAGTGAAGGGTCATCTTGCTTGGAGTTATTAGCTGCAGACCCAAGAGTTCCTGATTGTGTGAGCATAGTTATGTTGTGATAGAACATAGAATTGAATCATTCTTATAATCCAACATTCGAGGACGAATGTTTCTAAGAGGGAAAGGATGTAACACTTTGTATAATTTAAGAAATAAACCTGTACTTTTGAGGTAGGACTAAGAGTATTTAATATGCTAAGAAGGATGTTCTATGAGGTATTGAAATCACTATATGGTCATATGTTAATATTCGATGTCAATCAAGCGGTAAAACAAAAGTAAACAAAAGTTATTGCAAATTTCTTTGTTAGATTCTCTAAAATATGGGTCAGATGTCTCAGAGCTTGTTTCCCAATCTATATGCAGGGAGAGAGCCAACAACCTATCAAATTAAAGTTCTATAAGTGTAGTTTTCAATGCACTAAACCATTTGTGAATACAACTTTGAAATGGAGAGATATTCAAATTGTTGTGAGGCTGCACAAGCAGACACGTCAAAGCGGGCAAGTCTGTAGAGGGCTATATTAAGGCCCTCGATCGGTGGTCATATCCCAAATTCATTTTCTAGATTTGTGAGGTAGTGTACATCCCTTTCTCAGTGATTCTTCCATGTCTATGAAGATGGGCGAGCTAGGAAACACCATCCAAACATATTTTCAAGCATAGATCATGAATACATTGTGTGTGCTCATGTGCTAGCAGTGTTTTCATGTTTTCTTGTAGGCTGTCCTGCATTGAACTCTTTGGTAAGACTCTCCTTCTAGTTTTCCTTATTTAAATACAGTGTTAATAGGTTCGTGGAGTTGGTAGGTTGTTGTTATGGAGTTTATATCATTGAATATGTAGAAATTATATTGATCAAGTTCCCATTGTTGTCTTCTTGTTGAAGTTTTGCAGCTGAATTTTTGGCATTAGTAAGAGATGCTCTAGGTCACTATATTCATGGTGATGGTATCTTGAAATTGTCTTAGTTTGGGGTTCATCAGAGTTGAGGTATAATTTTAATTGAAACCAAATACTCATTGTTGTCGTGCGAAGTTGTTGTTTTGGTGGCTGGAAAATCATCACAAAATTGTTTCTTGTGGGTTGTTGTTTTGGTGTTATTTCATATATAAATTATGGTCGTGTATTCGGACGTTAGGTTGGTCGGTTGTTGTGAGTCGATGGGTAATAGAACATGTATAATTTAATGTATTTTAGGTGTGTATTTTTTGATGAGCTTTTTGGGCAATCAAGAATTTGTTTTCTTATGGAGATGAATGTGTGCGAGAAAGATATAGCCAATGGATATGCAGTGATGGCAGGATTATTCTTCTTCAATTCAATATATACTTTCACTCCCATATCATTTTGTGACGTTGGTTATGACCTTACTGGTTGGAACTTGGGGCTATTATGGAATGATCATGGGTTGGTATTGTGGATAGTTGTGTGGATGGAGATTGAGGATGATCTATAATTGATGATATAGCGTGGATAGGCTCGATGGTTGTGACGATCACATTGTTAGACTTGAGTCGATAATCGTATGGGTTTTCTTGATAGAATTGGCTTTGTTTGGTTATGTTATGGGTTGTTTTGGATATATAATATTGTTCTTGTGTTTTTAATTATAATTGTGTTAACGAACTTCCCTGGAGGTTGAACAATAACCACAGTTGTCGAGTTGCTCTACCATAGAGTCGAGCCTAGGACTTAGCTGACCAGAGTGGTTATGAAAACCAACTCTGAAATGGTTGGGCTTGTGATTGGCTGATGGATTGATGTCATCCTGTGTTGGAATTGTACATATGAGAGTATGGTTGTCGATGTTTACTTTGGCGCACTTAGGTCTTGTATAACTTATCCCGAGACTAGTGTATAGTTGTGGAGTTATTCTGGCGCACTAGTTATCATACAACAAGTGTATATTTGTTGATGTTTACTCTAGTGCCCTTGAATAGTACGTGTCGTTAGACCTGTAAGACCGTAAGGCGTATCCTCGATAAGGTTGGATTGTGGATTGTTTTGTGTTGCTTTTGTTTACTATATGAGTTGTGTTGTCTGTGTTGAAATTGCTCTATTAGCTGTGGATTGAACATGTGAACTGGTGATAGCTAAGGTTGTTGAAGGGCCTAGAGTTGAGTGATGTAAGATGGTTCGATGAATCCTATGTGGTGCAGGTGGCGGCAGGTTAGTAATATTGACTAGGTGTATTTGGTTGTCTACTGATTGTTGTTATGGACTTGCTAGGCTTATGGGGGTCAGGAGGTTCTATTTGCTCTACTTGATTTCCTGAAATGTTGCTACTGATATCTTTTTTACTTTCTGTTGCTATACTATGTATCTATTAATCTATAACTTATATCTTATTGTCATTTCCGTTTTACATACTCGGTACATTTCCGTACTGATGCCTAGTCTACCAATTGTTTATTTACAGATAGTTTGGGGCCCTGTTCCTATCATTTGATTATAATTGTATTCAGAGAAGCTCATAGACATTGCTATGGTTGTAGTGTTTTTATTGTAGGCCTGGAAGGCCCTATTGTATAGGTTGTATTCTATTCTGTAACCTTTTCAGCTAGTTGTATACTTATCTACTGGTTGGTCTGTGAGCCAGCTTCCGTTATAGTCTGTTGTACTCTAATTTAGATGTTATTGTGATACCAAACCTTGTCGGTTCTATCCTGTTATAGTTAGATCATTGCAGGATTCGATAGGTCAAGTGTGGCATCGAGTGCCAGTTATGTCTCCCTGGGTTTGGGGTGTGAAAATCTGCTCCTCTAGATTGCGTACAAGTAGTTCCTAGTTTTTAATTATAGCTTCCATCTTTGCTTGGTTTGTCCATAACATTTTTTAGCACTCTCGTTAATGTTGCTTGTAGGCACATTACTGTGGTTGCCCTATGCTTGCTGGAAATTTGTCTCCGTGATCTGTAATTGGCACGATCCAAACATAGGCTCGGATCGAGATATGGTAAAAATAACCTCGAGAGGCTCCAAGTTGACCCATGGCATGAACAAGACATCTGAATTCAACATAACCAAATGGAAGTCTAACATATATAATAATGAGGAAGTCTAGAAATATCATAACATCTTAATACATAACACAAGGCTGAAACTGAATACATGCTATATCTAAAAAGCCTCTACTACTAACGAGTTGATGGGACAAGACCCCAACTAACTCACTATAGTCTAAAACTGAAAATACTCAATACAACTGATAAAGGGCCCTCGAAAGATGAGGATTCACCAACTGAGACTGGAAGGTGCTAATACTAAGAGTCTGGCTACTCGCGGGATTGAGCCTGAATATCCGAGTCTGTATCATGAAATGATACAGCATAAAGTATGCGATCAGTACATGGAATGTACATAGTATGTAAGGTAAGTAAAACCACTAAGTAAGTAAAATCAGTGATCATGCATAACATAAAAAATTTCATTATAAGAGTCAGAGAGTACGACTTGCATGCTATTATCTCAAAACATGATTTAAACATAACTAAATATCATAACTGAATCGAATGACCCAAAGCTGAAAACTGATAAACATAAATAAAACTGAACATTGGGTCAAATCTGCTGAAAACATAATAACATAATTGATGAACATGCATAACTTAAATCATGAGGAACAATGGGAGACTCGTCATATAACCGACATTACCATGATAGAGCTTACGTGGTTCCGACTATTACACTCAAGTGGGGCAGAGCTGTCCAAAGCCTTGCCAGGGTTAAGGATGCTAACATGATATCAATATCAAGCTGAAGGCCCCTTGGGAGCAGGGGAAGCTTACAAGGGAGGTCCCTAATAATTTGAACACACCTACGTTGACACGTAGTTCTGAGGCATAAAGTTGACTGACCCTTAGTCTACTCGGTGCTAAACACTACTCCCAAAAATATGTATATGCTCTATATTGTTTTTCAACAAAGTTGAACCATCGTCTAGTGATGAAGATGACTCATAACCTACATGCATAAAACTGAAATCATAAGATGAGGAGCCTTGGGCTCAAACCATGCCTCAAGCTGAAAATAGTGGGAGTCTAGACTCAAAAATCCATGTGGTAAGCTAATAACATGAAATTTAGATAAATCATGAAACTTAATTGATCATATGGGCATGCTCAATACTTAAATATGCTTGTCATAGTCTTGATCATTCGAAAACATGAACATGGATATGGGTAATTCAAAATCAGACTTTGATCGTATACATTTCATCATGCTTGAATACATATATCATAGACTCAACTTTCATGAACTTTCATGGATGGGCATCATAATTTATAAAACTTGAAAACATAATTTATAATTGAAAGCATTGTAAATTATTCCCATTAATCATAATTCAACAATAAAAACGTGCATAGATAATACCTATGATTGATACTTAGAAAATTCACATGTTAAGTTAAAACCCCATAGATTCATCAATCAGAATTTCATGAAATTGAAGAGGGATTGGGTATGGGTGTGGATGAATACACCCATTTATAACCCTACATAACTGGAAGAATCTGATTTCACAAACCCTCTTGAAAGCCCAATGGATTTTGGGAAAGAACTTGATGAATCCTAAGCTTGATCACCCTTAGAAACCTCTAGGTTGTATGCATGGAAGAGGATGGATTTTGAATGAGTTTAACCCTCTTAAAACACCCTTTTCTGAGCTTAAAACAATGTAGTATAGGACTTAGGGACTTAGAAGTTATGGATTTGCCCTTACTAAACATATAGAAAATTAGCCATTGTTCGAGCAACGACCAACACAATGAGTCGTCCCTCGCACCCATGACCAGTTACTTTCCCCCATTGTTTCATCCCTATTTCCTATCTCAGGTCTTCTACCACAACCGAACACGACGGGTCATTACTAACTCCAACGACTCGTCGTTGCTATCCGTTGTCACCACTACTCCTATCCTAGAAATCCTCCCAACGAACACTTAGAACGGCTCGTTGTTTAGAACAACGAGTCTTCCCATGACTCGTGCCAGCCTTCTTTGACCAGGACCACCTTCACAATGACCCACTCACAATGACCTGTTACATCAAACAACAGGTCATTCCTAGACCTGTCACCACAGGATCCTCTGCTGCAGTACCATGAGTTGTTGGACCCTCCAATGATTTGTACCACGGGTCATTCTGAAAGAAACTACTGACTTTTTTTCTACTTTTCATTTCAACTCCCGAGTATAGGCTTAGGCACTTCCGGGGTATTACAGTAATGGTTCTGGTTACCATGATTTCCATCATAAGAGAAATTCGATGATTCTTCCAGGATGGCTTGTACATGTTACCAAAATTCTGAACTTTGGATTTACGGAACATACATCACTAGTGTAGCCTTTCCCGCACACCTCATAAAAATCTTGTCCCTTTTTCACTACTTGAATCTATGGCTAAGATTGTGAAATCATAAACTTGGCAAACACATTTTGCGTTGTTGAAATTTATGCCAATAGAGTTATGTAGTTGTCGACTTCAAGTACCCCAACTGACATTTTAAATATACCTATGTTCACGTTACCCTGCCAACTAGGATCACTCTGGGAGAACTTGTTCAGTAAGGAACGATCTTGTCATATGTCTTCTTAAGAGCTTGTCCACCTGCAGTTGAGTCCAACAATATCTTAGTATGCGAGTCTAAATTATCTACGAAAGTGTGAAGCAGGGATGTTATTTGTCTAATGATGATGAGTACGATCTATAAGAAGTTCTTTGAATCTCTCGCATGCCTAATATAGATTATCTCCATCCCTCTATCTGAAAGACATTATCTCGCTTTTGAGACTCGCTATCTTCCTCGATAGAAAGAACCTTGCCAAGAACCGTCTTGCCAATTCTACCCAAAAATAGATGGAGTTTGTGGGTTCCACCTTCAACCATATTTTTGCTTCCCCGAGTAGGAAAATGGAAAGAGGTAAGTCTGACATAATCAAACAAAACCCTAGTGATGGCAGAAGTGTCACTAATCTCCAGGAAGTTTAGAATGGGTTGTTGGGGATCCTCATGCAGTAACCCCGTGAACTGTCCACTAGAGGGAAGTAGTGGAATCATTTTTTGCTTTAGCTCAATCGCCTCATGATCTGGGTCTTGACAAGGCTCGAGGTGACATTTCCCTAAGAGACACCGCCACCGCCACATCTCGCATAACCAAAGGAAGATTCTCCACCATTACTACTGGTGGTTCTATGTTTGCTTGCTTATTTTGAAACAAATTCAACTCCCTCTTTCTCTGAAGGAACAACAGTATAGGTTCAGGATTGAAGTCTTTGAGATTCTTTTGACTAGCCAACCATTGCTTTTTCTTGTGCCACTTTCGTTAATAACAGCTAAAATAAAGACGTTAAAACTTGAATTATGAAAGTAGTAATATATTATTCTAATAAAACCATTAATTTTAAAGTTTCTGACAACGATGTCAAAAACTTATTATGTTCAAACACACACACAAGTGTACGTGGTCATAGTTACTGTGAAGTTGTATATCATACCCATAAAGAACTTATGATCAATAGTAAAACTAGAATTCAGTATTGCTGCTAAGTAAACAAGTATTTTCCACAAAGGTTTGTTTTGGTCGTAAACTACTAAGAAATGTAAAGACTAAGTAATTGATAACAATTTTTTCAGGATGCTAGTTCAAAGATTGATTTAACACAGAGGAATAGGAATTCCAGAGTTTTAGTTCGTTCACCAATTCTATTGAGCTACACTTTTATTTCACCGTAGAAGATTACTCATGATTGTTAATTTACCAAATTATTAATTGCCATGGTGATCTCCCAAACTACCACTCACCAATTCATAACAGTTCAAGACTATATTTCTATGGAATTTCCCTTCTAAGAATGCTATTAATTCATGGTATTCAATTGAACGCGACGGCTAAGTGTATCTTTGTCCTGGCCATAAATCCTAGCCCTACTTTAGGAATAATTGGACCATGCGCCCTTAACTTCTTCTCTAACCTAACAATATATTTTTCAATCAATTGACAGATAGTAAATATTACTCAACTAATGCACAGGTAATCAAGCAATTAAGAACAGAATTGAAGAAACAATTATATATGACTTAACTATCATGATTAAAATACTATTCAACCATTAATATCCATCCTTTCACCACAACCCCATAATTAGAGAGTTTTAGCTATTAACAATTGGATACAAAAACCTTGTTCATGATCAATCCAAGAAATAATGAAATAATGAAGATAAAAGAGATAAACCTACGAAAAATGATTCTATTCCCTACTCTTTTGTATTAAAACTTTCGACCTTCTCTCTGAACAAACTAGGATACTATTTATAATATTTGAAAAAATCTCAAAAATCCCATCTAAAGTTGGATTAGACTTATAATAATTTTCCTATGAACACCTTATCTCGCAGCATGAGCTCCAAAGAACATCCAGATCGCGCATTGGACTTCACTCTACAAGGTCCCATTTGATTTTCACACTTAAGCAATTTCTTGTTTCCAGGTACAAGCTTCGCATCATGATCTCTAAAGCATGTGCTAATCTCATCTTGCAAGGTCCTCTTTTAAATTTGCACTTAACCAATTCTTCACCTCATATTTCTACTCTCGTGGCGTGAGCTCCAATGTCTTGTGAGGTTCTCTTTTAAATTTGTACTTAACCAATTCTTCACCTCATATTCTACTCTCGCAGCACGAGCTCCAAAGTGATAATTCTTCTCGCTTTGGTATTCATTGTGTGAGGTCTTAATCTCTTCCATACTTGGTGAATTTCTTTTGTCTCTTACCTTCTCAGCTCATGGAGTGAGCTCTAATGTGAACAGATACAATGCGATGAGCTTCACTAAGCAAACTCCCTGCCTCGCTCCATACTAAGCAATTTTCTTGTGTAAATCACATGAATTTCAAAATAGCACACGGATAAGTTCCAAAATGCAAAGTCATTATAAGTTAAGTGTATCTAATTGATGTGTTATGAGTTTACAGCACTTACGACACTTAAAACTTGGAAAATAGCATGGACTTAGGTATGTTTATATGGATATGAGGTACTTTTACTTTAATTTCAGGGAAAATAAGTGTTGGAGCAAAAATATGCAAAAGAGACATAAAAGTGCAGGAAATCAGCCAAATACAAGTTTCAGTACGAGATATACATTGGTTATACAAGCCGTACTGAGAATCGTGGTGAAAATCAGAAGGTTGGATTAACAGGAAGGCAACGTATGACGTACGAGTCGTACCAAGATGGTATGAGTCATAACTGGAGTCGTGGAATTCTTTAGAGAAATTTGCATAAGGCAGTCTCTTGGTACGGGGGAACCCATGGATCGTAACAACCACATACGATTCGTACTATGAGCCGTGGTAAGCTTCAAGTGATTCTTCAATACTTGGTAGAACTTCAGATACAACAAGTAGTACGAGTTGTAGGAGGAAGGTATGAGGCGTACCCTAACACTCGTGAAAAACTTCAGAAGATGTCAGAGTTTTCAGGGCCAATACACGGATGCATTGTACGATTTGTAGGACTGTGATATGAGTCATACCAGCCTTCTAACACTTAGGCAAATCTGCAGTAGCCAAGGATGTAAGAAAAGCAGGTACGACTCATACAATCTCATTACGGGTCGTAGGATCAGTCGTGATACAGGCCGGCGCCAAATATGGAAAATTTCCTATTAGCTTAGGAAAAGATTTCTAATGTCTGTATAAATACCTTTTATGTTTTATTTTAGTCGAAGAATCTAGAAAGCAAGTAGTAGAGACGTGTGAAGAGTAATATTTGTGAATTTTTATCAAGTTTTGGAGAGCAATTCTTAGGATCAAACACTTGATTTCATTAATTGTTCTTGAGATTGTTCATTGATATTCAAAATAGGTTTTCTTCCAATTATTGTTATAAGTATTTACTTATATGTTTGTCTATGAATGCTAATTATAATCTTACAATCATGAGAGGCTAAAACCTCCACAACTAGGGGTTGTCGGAACCATGGTGGATTAACGAAATAGGGTTACACAAAAGTGATTCAAAACCAATGCTAAACACTTGTATTCTATTCTGTTCATCTTTAAATATTTCTTAACGGTGTAAAACATTAGGACTTGCCCAAATTCTTTACTTGCTTTAACCTAGAGAAGTAGAGATTAGGAAAAGAGAATTACAACAAAGCCTTAGTCTTTATGCTCATTATATTAATTTGAGTTGTGGTCGTGGGATAGTTAAATTTGGAACAAATTGATAACGATTAGTTTGAAATTGTTCATGAGACCTGACCCGGTGATTGAGTATAGTCATCCAATAAGGACGAACCAGTCGTTTGGATGAACCCTCGTTATCAGTTCTACAAGGAAGCATTGGGATTGATCACGTGTGTATACCCAAAGTAGTTATGAACCCATGGGGAACACTTACCCTAGTTATTTGCAAATCTTGATATCAGTCACGGTTACAATTTTTTTTAATATTGTTTTTATTTGAAACCCCCCAATTTGGAGATAACTTACCAACAAGTTTAAGTACCGGCATTAGTTTAGATCTTACCCTATTCCCTGTAGGTTCGACCCCAACCTCTTTGTTGGGTTCTTTATTAACAAAATCTTCTTCATACTATGCCAGAAAGTGTGAGTTTGAGCATTATTATTAATATATTTAATTTTAGAAAAAAGCATAAATGCGGGTAAAATATGGCAGAAAGACATATAAATACACCTAACATCAGGTTGTCCCTGGTTATGAGGCTCAAAGATGGTTACCCTGCTAGAGAAATTGGAGGTTCAGGGTTGGTCTAATTAGTCCCTTCAAGGAAATGAAGAATAAAGTTGTGTAAAAGAGACGTGACAGATTTTTACATCTAGGAAAAGAGCAATGATACTTTCATCACTAGCAATATTCTGGGTGTACCTATCCAACTATCTGCCTTAGTTCTAGTAGACGTTCTAGGGTACCAAATGTGAATAGGGATCATTATGTTAAAAAGAATATCCACTCATGGATGATATGTCTTTGATGCTAGATATTTCTAGGAAGTTCTCTAGCAACCCACATCTTGTAACACATATGAGGGTAGCAAAGAAGGACATGACGCCTATGTATTAGTTGTATTTTGAGGTTGTGCACAAGATGTTTATGCTTGGGAAGGAGAGATCGACATGCAAGTTATTTTGATTTGACACTAACAAAATTGTTGGACATTAAGGTCTTGATGAATCTACCTAGTCTTATGATCCAACACATGACTCTTGTTATTCACCAAGATTAGAAAAGGTCATGCTCTTCTTTATGGATTCAGGTCGGGGATATTCCATGAACATCTTTAGGTTAAGGTCAAGTTCTAGGAGTTTTATACCACTAAGGATGTGATAGACAGGTAGACCATGCTACTATACCTGGTCAAATGAAGGGTCCTACTTCCCAATTGTAGAGGGCCTTAGCTACCAAGGATGCTGAAATTCCATCTTTGAAGATTTCTCATAAAGATGCCATAACCCAAATTCACACATCCTACATGATTGAACAGTAGGAATTTCTGGCCAATATTGTGAGTCTATAGGTAGAGCTTGATCAGGAAAGGTATAGAATTCTGAGAGCTTAAAAGGACTTTATCAACTATTGCAGAAGACTCCTCCCTCCTCTTCCAATCCTTTTGCGTAAGACTACATCCTTTCCTATGGTGTTTATTTTTTATTTTTCCTATTTTGTTTCCCTATCTCCCTCGTTTTGTTGCATCTTAGTCTATTTTGTAGGTTTTGCACTTGGTATGGTAGTATAATTATCTGATTTTAATGGAATCCTTGTTGTTCTCTTATCTCTTTGTATGTTTGCATGTGACTTCAATGTTTCGATATTGTTTAGTTTATGCTAATATCATGATTATGTTTGTGATAGCCAACCATGACAAGTTTATTACAAATCATCTACTACTCTTGTGTGCATTAAAATAGGTTTGTAATGATGTCAAACGGGAAAAGATGTATCATGTGTATTATTTGTAACCCAGTTAACTAACCTAGTTCTTTCAAGTGTTTCATTCATGTGTTGTCTCGGGTTTTAGCTATTAAAAATCAAATGGAATAGGTTCTACATAATTTGTAGAGATCATATGGGTTTTTCATCATCAAAAAATAAAAATTTATTGGATTTTATGAAGTTTTGATGATAGACTAAGAATATTGGCTCACCCAAATGGGTCGAACTTAATTGGAGCATAAAGCAAATGAATGAACCAGGTAAGTTAGCAATATGTTCCATCTATGAGTCTAGTGAAAGCGGGGCTACTGAAGGAAGAAGGATTTTAATTAAGCAAGAAGACTAAGTGACATTAAAGTCTAAAGAATTGACAATGTAATTAGAGTTGGACTCCAGTCGTGCTCAGTGAACCGGACGTGTATAAATGAAAAAGTTGTCTTCGTCTCAAACACAACTATAAGTTGAGTCCAATCTTACAAGGTGTTTGTGATTAATCGAACTTCTGACATGTCCCAATACAAAAGTACAAATTGTATATAGAAGAAGGTTAGGCACTTACACTGAGAACAAAATATAGAACTCAAGAAAATAAGAAACAAAATATTTGAGCAAAAGTTCTAGCTTACTGTCCGAGTTCTGCTTGGTACAACGAACCGGATTGAAGACCCTATTTCATGCTTAGATGTTTCAAAATTTTCAGGTCTAGAATTTTGTATTAGGTGATTGACTGAGTGTAACCTTTTCAACTTTCCTAGAAGTAATTGTTTATGTATAATAATATTAAAGTTTAGTTTAAAGTTAAGAGTAACTTGAAGAATGACACAACAATCTGTATAGACTTTTGTTTTGAAAATTAAAATTTGTTCCTAGGCTGCATCTCTCATAATCTGAATTCTATTGAGACTCGCGTGTTTAGTGAATTTGAAAATAAATCTTGTAGAGGTGTAGGTCATAGACTTTTTACCCTTATGAGCCGAGTGTTTTTTCACATAAAAAATGTAGAATTCTTACTTTACTGCACTTCGTTTTCCACATTGTAGCAGACAAAAAAAACTAAATTAACTTGTTCCATCACTAAAGCGAAAATCAGACATAACTGAATTCACTCTTTGTGTTCTATTAGGAAGTGCATAATATCACCATAGAGTCTCCCCTAACAAAGATCAATTTTGTCTGTGGTGTTGGGTGAATGTCTTATGTTCATTGTCTAACAATCAATTGATACAATTGTGTTTGATGTTAAGAAATTATTGATTGAAATGGAGTTGGGTTCACTTTGTTATTTGGACAGTCTTTTGAAATTCCTTCTTGGGTAACAAATGTTGTTGCAGATAATTGTATTATTGGAAAATATATTTCTTAATGCAAAGGTGAAAAGATAAATCATCTATTGCATAATTCGGTATGCATATATCGAG
>JACEIK010000589.1:330560-342845 GCA_018107945.1 Datura stramonium
AAATAATTGTGTAGAATAAGATTATAAAAAAAAAAGAAATAAAGATAAAATAATTTGAAAAAGATAAAGTTATAAAGGAAGAAAGGAATGAAAAGAAAATGAAATTAAAAAACATGTATAATGTATAAGTTATTTTGAGGAAAAAAAATGAGAAAAAGAAAGATAAAAAAGTATATTATATTAGTTTAATTTATTTTTTTTTAAAAAGAAAGGTCAATATTTACTAAGTTAGTTATCTTTCTTTTTTGTTGTATAAAGAAATAATAGAGAAAAGACGTAAAAGAGTGAATGAAATTGGATTATGAAAAAAAAAAATAAGTTAAATGAGATTAGAAAAAGAAAAGAAATTTAAAAAGTGAGAAAATGGAAAGGATAAAATGAAAAGAAAGGAACAAAAAATAGTATGGAATCACATTATAGTGAAATAAAAAAATAAGTAATAATATGATTAGAAAAAAATAAGTGAACAAAAATGAAGATAAAGATAAAATCAGTCGATATGACCAGAAGAAAGGAATCACACTTTCAATTTCTCCGCATTCAACTTCGTTGAATTTTCACCTGTGAATTTCATTTCCCTAATTTCTTTTCTCTTCTTGTTTTCTTTTTCTCTCTTTGTTCTGAAGAGATAACCTCTCACCTTTTTCACTAAAACATTGTTCAATTTTTTTTTTCTTAAAACGATTTTGATGATCTCTGAATTTTTTGCTGAAATTGGGCAAAGCTTCTCATCCTCCTTTTTGTTTCCTTCTTCATTCATTTTTATCTCTTTTTTCTAGACGACAGTTTTCAATGTTCACTATCACATTTGTTATTTTCATCAGTCATTTATTTCAAAAAATTTAATTCCGTCAACTGTCACTATCTCACCTTTCTAGAAAATCTTTCTAACTCTATAAAAAATAATTCAATCTTTACCATTCTAATTCATATGAATATAAAGATAAAAAATCTCAATCAAGCTTATTAATAAGAAGAGAATCATTAGACGGAGATCACAGTCATAATTTCATAAACTCTTTAATAAAGAAAAAGACAGAGACATTGAGATGAAGAATTTAGAGCACTTGGAGAGTCATTGTAATTATGGATATTGTAGGCGTATAAAGGTAGAGGAGGTTAATGTACTAATAGGATGCATAGAGGTAGATCGACTAGGCTATATGAGATCCTAGTGAAATTTTAAAAGAGCGTAAGGAAGGCAGGTAAGGATGCCTGACTAAATTGTTCAATGTTATTTTCAAGACGGAGAAGATGCTAAAGCATGGAGATAGAGTACAATAATTCCGTTGTACAAGCACAAGGTTTATATTCAGAATTATAACAACTATAGGGGTATCAAGTTGTTAAGCCACACTATGAAGGTGTCAGAGAGGAGGGTGGAGATGAGAGTGAGGAGGGGCATGGATATTTTTGAGAACGTAGCAATTCATGCAGGGGCACTCAACTACATAAGCCATTCATCTCGTAAGGAGTCTGGTTGAGCAGTATAGGGAGAGGAAGAAGGACCTACACGTGGTATTCATTGATTTAGAAAAGGTTTACGACAAAGTCCCTAGAGAGGTTCTATAAAGGTGCTTGGAGGCTAGAGATGTACCTGTGATATACACTAGGAAAATCAAGTGCATGTATAATAGAGCAAGACCCAAGTAAGGACAGCGAGAGGAGACTCGGAGAACTTTTTAATTTTAATGGGGTTGCACTAGGTATCAGTCCCTTAGCTTATTCTTATTTGCCATAGTGATGGACACATTGACGTGACAAACTCAAGTTGAGGTTCCATAGTGTACCTTATTTGTGGATGACATTATTTTGATTAACGAGACTTGCGATGGAGTTAACGATAAGCTGAATGTTTGGAGACAGACCCTAGTGTTTAAAAGGTTCAGGTTGAGTATAACCAAGATAGAATAAACAAGTTTAGTAATTTAACTCTTGAGGCTGACATGGAAGTGAGGCTTGATACACAGGTCATCCAAATGAAAGAAAGTTTCAAGTATCTTGGGTCTATTATCCAAGAAAATAGGGAGATTAATGAGGATGTCATTCATCATATTAGTTCAGGTTGGATGAAATAGAGGCTCGCATCTGGAGTCCTATGTGATAAGAAGGTGCTAGAAAAACTTAAAGGCAAATTCCACAAAGCGGTGGTTAGACCAGCTACATATGTTGTATGGAGCTGAGTTGTTTCCCAATCAACAACTCTCATTTTCAGAAGATGAACGTTGTGGAAACAAGGATGCTACGATAGATGTGTAAGTATACTAGGAGAGATAAGATTAGGAAAAAAAATATCCAGGATAAGGTAGGAATAGCCTCGATAGAGGACAAGATGTGAAAAACGAAACTGAGATGGTTCAAACATGTGCAGAGGATAAAAACGAATGCCTAGTACGGAGCTGTGAGAGGTTGGGAACGAATGGTTTCAAAGAAGTAGAGGTAGACCGAAGAAATATTGAGGAGACGTGATTAGACAGGATATGATGCAGTTTCAGCTTATTGAGGACATGATTTAAATAGGAGGTTGTGGAGGTAAAGGATCAAGATAGAAGGTTAGTAGGTAGGAGGGTTTTATCTTGTTGTTCGTCTATAATAGAAATCTTAGAATTACTCTTGCAGCTTCTTGCCTTTCGATTTCTGTTACTATATGTTGTTTTCTATCATTTGATTGTATTTTTTATTGTAATACTATTTTTTTACGAGTTGTTGTTTTGTTACTACTAGTTGTTTTTTGTACTTCCATTATGTTGTTTTCGAACTACTTGAATTGTTTTTTCCTCTTGAGCCGAGGGTCTATCAGAAGCAACCTCTCTACCTTTGAGGTAAGGGTAAGGATTGTATACACAATATCCTCCCCGGACCCCAATTTGTGGAAATAAAACTAGGTTTGTTGTTGTTGTACACTACTCATTAAAAAAATGGTGTCTATATCTCCTTGTCGTCTAACAAATTGAGCATTCCTTTCCGTTAACTAACACATATTTATGAAATTAAAAATTTTTTAGATTGATTTTTAAATTCCAAAAAGAATCACCTCACCATTTTTTCTTACCACTCCATACTCGACCTACACCCAATCTAACTAAAAAAATGGGTGAGGTAATTTTTTAAAGTCACGTGACATTTTTAGAACTAAAAAATTAATTTTAGATTTTTTTAATTTACTAAATATGAGTCTGTTCATGAAAAATATAAATATGCTCTATTTTGTAGACGGCGAGGGTATATATGCGTCACTTTTTTGACGGGGTATATCAACTCTAAATCGCAAAGTTGAGGGGTATATTTTCCGTTTCTCTTAAAAAAATTCACGTAATATATATAAGTAATTTACCAAAAATTCATAATCTTTCTTTTTATGAATTTAAAACCCATAAATTTAAAATCATAATTTCGTGTCCGATTTGCCATCGGTGTTTCCATTAGCTAGTGAGTTTATCTGAACATGGCGACTATTACAGCCTGATTGGCCAAGCTTCTGGGAGGTCAAAAATACTTATTTTTCTTAAAAAACACTTATTTTAAAAAAAATAAGGTGTTTGACCAAACTTTTGAAAGAAAATAAGTGCTTTTAAGGAGTAGCAGAAGCTGTTTTTCAGAAGCTAAAAAAAGTAGCTTCTCCTTAAAAACACTCATTTGAAAAACACATTTGTGAAAAATACATTTAGAAGCACGTTTCAAAAGCTTGATCAAACACTAATTGTTGCTTGAAGAGCTTTTTAAATTTATTTGCCAAATACAAATTGCTTCTTACCAAAAGTATTATTTTAATAAGCACTTTAAAAAATATTTCTCAAAAATAAGATATTTAAGAAACTTATCCAAACAGATGATAAATGGAAACTACAGAGTACTCTTTCTCTTCATTTCTTCACTTTCGGTTCAGCCTACTCAACTTAGAAACCTGAGGTCCTACACTTAATCATTTTATCCCCACATTGCTCAAATCTCAAATTTTTCTAAACTCCCTTTTCCTTGTACTAATATTTTAACTATATCTTGACTTACTTAAAAGGTAGTAGTTGGTTTTGGCGTCATCTTATAATAGGACTTGCGTCTTTTTTTTTTCCCCTTCTACAGAATGCAATTATGTTCTACTTCCGCAACTGAATTTCTGTATTTTCTATCATTTTAACCTGACGTCACGGCTCACGCTTTTCTATTCTTGGTATTAATACATAAGTTTTCATTTATACCGCAAATATATTTTTGGTATGTTTGCTTGTCAAGTTCAAGCTTTCTTCCATTTCATTCAGTACATAGCATAGGTGACTTAAAAGGATAAATTAGATAAAATGGTGGGGAGCAAATATAATGATTCATATAGCTGAACTCAATCAATATAATTGATATATGACTGAAAGGATTACTTCTTCTACGATACCTTCGTTTTTTTTTTATACCCAAGTTTCTGCTTTTAGGGCTTAACTAATTTGGGTTCATGCCGAAAAATTTCACCTTGAAGGTAAATCGTCCCTACCAAAGAAAATGACAAAATAATCAACTTGGACAAATACATACCACACCATCACAATTGTTGGTAGTTCTACCACATCTCATAACTTCACAAAAACATTTTGACACATCCCAATTTGATAGATTACTTGGCCTTAAAGACTTAACAAAAAAAGAAGTGTAAGGACAACCTCAAATAGTCAGAGAAAGAAATCTAACAATTGGATCATCGTATTGGAGGACAGGAGTAAAGTCAATGATCACTGTACAAAGTCGTCTGATTCACCTAAAAGCCAGTGGATGAGAACCACTTTTTCTTTATAGTTGCTTCAAGTTTTGAAACGAAACTTGTCTTTCTTTGGCAACTTTGTACTGATTGTCAAACTCTTAATTATTAAATCAGGACAAAACAGAGATTAGTCTGAAATATTTTATTCATAAAAGAATATATAAACAGCTGTTTGGAATTAATTACACCAATTGCGTACCAACTATGATCCCAAAGCTTTCCTTTATGCCAACATATTTTGTCCTGTTCCTCCTTCTCCCCTTGTCCTTTCTTCTTGTTTTAGACTTCATATGAACCTTCAAAGCCTATTCATGGTTGAGAAATCTGTTTCTGTTCTTTTCATTGCCATTCTTTTCTTCACCTTAGCGGATGACACTCTCTCTATATACCTCAATTCTAGTGCTTGCACAACACAGAGTTGTGGTAATGGAGTGAAGATTTCATACCCCTTCTGGATTCCTGACAAACAGCCATCCTACTGTGGCTTACCAGCTTATAATGTTACCTGCAACATACATAAGCCATTTCTTCATATTTCTGGAGAAGAATTTATCATTAAGGAAGTATTTTACACAAACAACTCAATTCTGCTAGCCAAAGAAGATGTGTTTGATGAAGACAACAGATGTCCAGTACCAAGACATAATTTTAGCATCAGAGGTACTCCATTTTCCTTGGGGCCTAACACTGTAGGTCTCTTCTTCTTCTATGACTGCACTTTACCTTACAAAAGGGAGACATATGCTGTGAATTGTGCCCGCAATGCCACTCACCATTCTTTTGCGGTTTTTCACATTGAGCTTCTAGAGCACTATAACTATTCAGTTGAATCGTGTCAGGATCCTGTTTATGCCCTTGTTGAGGCTGATTCTCTAGATAGATTGCTTAAAATGAATTACACACAAGTTCTGCAAAAGGGATTCTTTCTGCGGTGGGATGGGACTAATTGTAGAGATTGCCAGAATAGTGGAGGGCATTGTGGTGCTCAAAGTAATGAATTTCTGTGCATTTGCAAAGACCGAACCCAACCAAGAACATGCTTTCATGGTAAATCTAGAGACAGTTATAAGTTTAAATCCATGTTTGACCAGATTTCCATTTATTGAGTAGAGAATATCTCCTTAAATCTGAGATAAAAAAGGCAAACCATTCTGTTATTTATTGATCACGTTAAGGGAAAACTTTTCCAATTTAGGTGATAAAAGCTTATTAGTTATGCTTTACTGAGATACATTACAAGTGTTTGGTATCAGTTGATCACCTGTCATGTTTTCATTTCAGGAAGAAGGAAAATCGGATTAAAGGTTGCCATAGGTGATTGTCCTTTGAATTTATTCACCTTGATTTTTCTTATTATCCTCTTCTTCTCAAGAATACTGAAATTCCAATACGCATTTCTTCTTGCAGGTGTTGGTGCAGCTGCATTTACCGCTTTGATGGCAGGTGTAATTTTCCTCATCTATCGTCGAAGACAGAATAAAAGTTATGCTGGTTCGTCTTTAATCACCAGAAGTATTCTTTCCGATCCCTCCTCCACGAAGGATCCTGAAAAGGCTAATATAGCTATTGGAGTTCACCTCTTTGACTACAATGAACTGGAAGAAGCCACTAACAATTTTGATTCCAAGAAAGAGCTTGGAGATGGTGGATATGGCACAGTATACAAAGGTAAGAGATGTGATCCTACATTGAATTTCTTACTGATAATGTGTGATTGAACCTAAACACCTGAATGATTCATCAAGCATTTTGTGGAATATTATATGCTTATAGGTAAACTTCGAGATGGACGTGTCGTCGCTGTAAAACGTTTATATGAAAACAACTGCAAGAGGGTAGAGCAATTCATGAATGAAATTGATATCCTAACACGGTTGCATCATCCAAATCTTGTCACTCTTTATGGATTCACATCTCGCCATTTCCGTGAGCTTCTACTTGTTTATGAATACATTCCCAATGGTACAGTTGCTGATCATCTACACGGTGGAGATTCAGAGCGTGAATCACCTTCATGGAATACACGAATGAAAATTGCCATAGAAACAGCAAACGCACTAGCCTATCTCCATGCTTCAGATGTCATCCACCGAGATGTAAAAACAAATAATATCCTTCTGGACAACAATTTCTGTGTTAAAGTAGCAGATTTTGGCTTGTCTAGGCTTTTCCCAACGAATGTTACTCATGTCTCAACAGCTCCACAGGGTACTCCTGGATATGTTGATCCTGAGTACCACGAGTGCTATCAGCTCACTGACAAAAGTGATGTTTATAGTTTTGGAGTGGTATTAACTGAGCTTATATCATCACTGCCTGCTGTTGATATCTGTAGGCACCGGCATGAAATTAATTTGTCAAATATGGCCATCAACAAGATTCAGAGCAATGCATTACATGAGTTGGTGGATTCAAACCTTGGGTTTGACACTGATGACAAAGTAAGGTCAATGATAACTGCAGTGGCAGAGTTAGCATTCCAGTGTCTACAGAATGATGGGGATATGAGGCCGTCTATGCTGGAAGTTGTGGAGGCTCTGCTGAGAATTCAGAGAATGAATAAAACAGGGAAAACAGAGAAGGGTTGTCCTGAAGATGATGCAGGGTTGTCGAAGAATAACACCTCATTAGTCTCACCTGATTCGGTTACTGCAAAATGGAGTAGCAGTTCAACAACAGCCCATGCCAGTACCTAGTTTTTGGTTCTCTAAGGAGCACTTGAGCACCTTCCATGTTACACTTTGATTACCTTGGCTTTCTCTGTAAAAGAGGATGTACATGTCAGTACAACTCGTTTAATTTGACCACTCTAATTTGATATGATCTTCTTAAGTCTTCTTCTTCTTCTTTTTTTTTCCTTTGATCTTCTCAAGTCTGCTGATTAACTTTTGGAGCAGTACATGGTTAATTTTGTACCTTGCAATAGAAGATTAGGGATTAACTTTTATAATGGAATCAAAGGTTACATTATCTGTATAGTGTAGTATGCCAACTGACTGATTTTGGATGTAAAATATAAGTTCATTGCTCTTGAGCAAGACGGACAATTTATACTTTTAACAATCCAGATTCTACTTTCTGAATCCTATCTATTGATCTAGCTATAGTTTTCTTTTCTCAAGAGTTGCTTTCAGCACAGTGCTCTTTCATCAAGATTACATCTGAATGATATCTTCCCTGTTTTTTTTTTTCCCCTTCTATTAGGGGCTTGGGGGTGTGATGAGGTGATAAATCTGAGACCACTGTTGATCTGATAAACTGCAGAAGTAGAGCAGTTCATTCATCTCAGTATCCATACAACCTGGTTTTGTACTTTTGTAGCATACAAGAATTGAGAAGCTTTGCACCCAATGGTGTAGCTTAGTGACCAATGAAGCGGTTGAGAAACTTGAGGTCTCAGGTTCAAACCTTAGCAAAGACAAAAAAAACACTAGGTGATTTCTTCCCATCTGTCCTAAATCTTGGTGGACGGAGTTACTTGGTACCTGTTGCTGGTGGGAGATGACAGATATCCTGTGGAATTAATCGAGGTACGTGAAAGCTGATTCGGATAACACGGTTATTTAGAAAAAGAAAAAAGAGAATTGAGAGGCTGTTATAAATATTCTAATAGAACTAACTCTCCAAATTACATATATAAAATATGAAATGTGGCTTTTCTTGATGGAAAAGCAGTTCAACTTCTGAAGAGGACTAAAGGCTAGTCTTCATAATTCATAAATAATTCCTTAGTAAAATATACTGATATACTATCCTTCACAGTGAATTATTCCAATCAAACTCACAATTAAAGACACAAATTCAAGTTCATTACTCGGGAAAGTTCCGTGTTTGGCAGCTGTGAAAATACATGTACGCCTATGAAATTGCTGATTCTTCAGTAGAACAAAGGGATGAACTGGATGGAGAAATTAAGGAGGCATTCAGTGGCATTGCCTGTCTGGTTAAAGAATGTCTCCCTGAACAATAAGGAGTACATAATAAAGGTTTTGGTGGGATTTCTAAGATCAGGCTTCCTTCTAACATGTCAATAACCTTGCTCATTGATGGCCTTTGTACTGGATCGGTTTGGATGCACCATAGACCTACTAATATCATCTTCCTAGCAGTTTCTTCTTCTTCTTCTTTGTTTATAATCCCATGTAGCTTCAGGTCTTCTTCTAGTTGAACGTGCTGATATGCCCAGTTCGGAAAATATATTTCACTTGTATGGCTCACTTCTTCCTTGACATTTTTTCTTCCTCCGACCATTTCTAGAACCATCATTCCATAACTATAGACATCAGACTTGTGTGAGACTCCTCCAAAACTCCTACTGATTACTTCGGGAGCAATATAACCAATCGTTCCTCGTGCTCCTAACATGGAAACAATGCTTTCTTTCCTGGTGCATAGTTTTGCCAAACCAAAATCTGATATCTTAGGACAGAATTCTTCATCAAGGAGTATGTTATGAGGCTTTATGTCAAAATGCAAAATTCTTGTGTTGCATCCATGGTGAAGATACTCCAATCCTTTAGCAATTCCAACTGCAATTTGATACAATCTGTGCAGTCCCAAGCGAGAACCATCACCATATATGTATTTCTCTAGGGATCCATTTGTCATGAAGTCATAAATAAGAGCTCTTTTCCTCCGATCTAGACAATATCCTAAAAGAGACATGACATTGACATGAGAAGTTTGGCTGATGCTTGCTACTTCATTGATAAATTCTTCTCCATCACCTTTAGATGCTTTTAAAATCTTCACTGCAACTGAACGGCCATCAGAAAGGTCACCTTTGTAGACCGCTCCATAACCTCCTTCACCAAGCTTATCTTTGAATCCATGTGTCATTTTCTTGATTTCCCAATAGCTGTATCTCCTTGGCGCCAGAGATCCATATTGCTCAAGTAAGGCCTCTAGACTCCGATCTTCCGTTTTGCTGTTAATTAATCGTATGCAGTTGTAGAATGATTTTCTATACTGTGTGTACCAGATTCCGAAGCAGATTAACATCCCAATTCCAGCAACTGAAATTCCTATTATCAGAGGAAGGATTTTTTTTTCTTTTTTCAATCTCATGTAGCCTGCAAATTATTTTATTAAAAATGAACATGATGTAGAAGGAACAGAGAGAGTCATACCTGTTGTCAACTTGAGTAAATGAATCTTTCTTGCAAATGTAATGTTTGGTTGCATCAAATACACGGGTGGCTTACCATTATCTCGGCAGGTAAAAGGAAGAGTTGTGTCTCCACAACGACACCGAAACTGAAGATCAAATTCACATATCCCTCCTGAATCCTGACATGCCAAACAGCCACCAGAGGCATCACTGTAATCCACTTCAAACCCCTCAGTCACAGCCTCCTGCAGCCTTAGAGTTGTGTCCCACAGTTGTTGATAAGCAGTAGAAACAAGAGGAACTACTATGCTGAAAGCACATCCTCGAACATAATTTCCAACAATTTCATCGGCAAAGAAAACACCAGTGCTGGTTGTTCCTCTTACAGAACAATTAATATCACTAGGCAGCTGTACGTGTGAAAGGACCTCTGGATTGCAGCCGTAGTATATGTTAATAAATCTAGTTTCTGGGACGTACCTGCAGTGACAGATTAATTCAGAATTTAGATGCTGATAATTAGTTGTAATTAAATATATACTCCTCTAACTATATTGATCCCCACTTCTTTTTCACACCAAACAATCAAAACCAATTACCTGAGACCATTGATTAAGGTGGTGTTGTACTCGTAGAGATTGAATAAAGAAGTAGACTTTGGACAAACATCATATATAAGATTATTGTGGACAATTTTCATTCGAGTAGAGGATTCATTGATAGTCAGTACACGAAATTCTGATGGTCGATAGCCAGTGTGTTTTCTTCTGAAGAAGTAAGGAGCAGTCAAAGTGGACAGATAATTATCTTTGCACTCAAGAAAGTAATCGTCTCGGCCACATAATCTTGATCGCACACCACCTCCCCAGAAAGGATACTTAACACCATGTATGCTTCCACAATTGTAAGTACCTTCACAATTTATACTAGCGCCTTCAAAATAAAAGCTGTAAGATGATGGAACGCTGACCAAGATTACTATTAGGATGAAAAAGGTAGTTCTGATGAGGTGATATAAGGATAGCATAATCATTGCTATATACATATATGGCTCTGGAACATTATGAATACTAACTTTCAAATTAAAAGTTACATATCAAAATACTCTTCTCTCCATCTGATTAAAGAGCTGAATCCAAATCCAAGTCAATGGAAACGCGTACGATAAGGACCACTCCACAATTGTCAACACTCAACCAAGACTTTGACCTTCTTTTTCCCTCTTTTGAAATTCTCAATTGAGATTAAAAAATAAATTGCACATTATTAATGAACTATGAGTAATGATACCAAAGTTTATATAATATGTCCTCAGACGGAACCTTGCTCCTCTCCATTTTCCTCAACTTCGGCCACATATGTCATNTGCTAGTGCAGATTTTTGAGATACGTAAATTGTTGTACTATGATGCAGGTTGCTCCTCTCCATTTTCCTCAACTTCGGCCACATATGTCATAATTTAAAATTTTAATTAACTAAAATAAAATCCTAACCATGATTTTGAATAATTAATTACGTTCATATATTTTCTCCCACAATATTTTGACAATCCCACAATTCAAATCTACATTATATCTTTCCTAAATATATCAGAAACTCCTCTTTCTTGCCTGAGTAAATTTTTTTTAACTTCTTTTCTTTCTTTTTTCTTTCTTCATAATATAGGTTAAAGAGTTTATTTCTTAATTGAGTATTCAAAAAAGCCACAACTCCTATAAGGTAATAAGTCCACCTTCCGGAGAATAACAGAAAGTTTAAAGTTGAATGTTTAAATTTATTTTGCTTCTAACACTACAAATATGTCAGGCACTTGGGCCACGCTTTTAAAATTTTTAATTGGCAAATGTTATTTTGAAAGTTCCTTAATATGTATAATCATTGATTGGAGTTTACTTTTAATTTTTCTGTATTTGAATAAGAATGTAGCATATATCTTTATGGGGAATCTAAGTAGCTGTAATATCCCAGAAGGGACTAAGAATAGACTCGGGAAGTATAATTGGAAATGTGCAGAAAAACTGGCAAAAATATCTCAGGACGGGAGACTTAACGACTCGTGGTGGGATACCACGATCGTCCTGTGCAGCCGTGGGGTGAAGGTTAGGAGGCAGTGGCGACAGAGGACTTGACGAGTCGTTAGGAGTGGCAACGACTCGTCTAGTCAATCGTTAGGAGGGAGAAGCTTTGGTTCTAAAGAAATTTCCAGTGAACTCGACGGAAGGACATGACGATTCGTCATGTTGGTCGTGGTCTGGAGGTTGAGAATTTCCAGTAGATTTGACGAGTGCATCTAACGAGTCGTCGGGTGTGGCAATGACTCGTCGGGTGAGTCGTGGCATCAGTTCGGAAAATTTTTCAAATTTTCTCAGGGGCAGGTTGGTAAAATCCCATGCTCCTAGATTTAAAGTGATGTCGTTTTGGGTATGTTTG
>JACEIK010000589.1:358645-370094 GCA_018107945.1 Datura stramonium
ATTAATGGTTACCTGAGTTACACCAATGATATTTTACTATTTTCTTATCAATTCATACCCACTAAAGTAATGCACTTTAATATTAAAATATCATGTCCCAACATTCTCCCACTCATTTTAATATTGAAAAAAGAGAGTTCACCAATTTAATTGAAAGGAGACTATTATGCATAATGAAGGTGTGCTCTGCATTGAACTTTCACTTAGTAAAACAACAATCTTTACTCTAGAGTCAGTAGTATTTCAGACTTGAACCATGACTACTTATGAGAAATAAAGTATCACTGCTTGCACATAATAATCAAGGTGTTGACATAAGCTTTATTAGCCAGCACATTAAGACCTTATGCTATCCCGATTTTAATGAGTGTTTTAAAGTAAAAGCCTAATTCTCATAGAAAGCAATCTACTTCCACAATCACACAGGTGAAATCTGTCAAAGGCGCTCTTGTAATTTGGACAACCAACTCATACAAGTTACAAACTTTCATTAAGAGTTCATAAACTCAAGATGTAACACCCCGAATGTTTCTAAGATCAGATTTCAGGCTTAAGAAAAGAAAGCAGACAGAAGGTGGAATTTATTTAGCAGAACGAGTCGGGGGACGACTTGTTAGGAGGCCCCATGAGTTGTGGTCAGACCCGTGGGGAAATAATTTTGAGGTCTGGTCAAGTCAGGTGGTGACGGACGACCTGACGAGTCGTCTTTCCTGGCAACGACTTGTTAGGTTGGTCGTTGTGTGGAGGCTAGGGTCCCTAGATTAAGTCTCAGGCAGTGTAGTTGACAGAAGTGTATGACGAGTCGTTAGATGTGGCAATGACTCATCACATCAGTCGTTATATGAGAGGAGTTGAAGCCATGAACTGATTCCAGTATACTTGATGAGTGGGTCCAATGAGTCATTGGAGCGGGTAACGACTCGTTACGTTGGTCGTGGGTTTAAGGAGATGAAGTTGTGTAATTTTTCCAGTGCACCTAAAGGGCGTGACAATGAGTCGTTTGAGGAGATAACGACTCGTCATGAGAGTCGTGGTTTCAGATCAGACAATTTTTCTAGTTTCCAGGGGTATTTTGGTAAAGTCCGATGCCCCAAATTCTTAAGTGGTATCATTTTAAGTATTCTTGGGGACGTTTTTAAAGGGTTTTTCCAAGCCTAAACCCTCATTTTTTCTCAACTCTCTTTCCTCTCCTCTCAATATCTAGGTTTTCCCAAGGTCTTCATTAAAGCTTCAAGGTGTGATTTCGAGCAGGGTTTCTTCTACCAGGTATGCAGGTCTTTCAATAAGGATAATCTTCAATCCTTGTGCCCCAAAATGTTTTTATCAAAATGCCCAATTTCGATTATTCTAGAAAAGCATGACCTAGGGTTTGTGTGATAGGTGATTTTGTCTATAATTCTCTAAAATTCCAAGATCCATTATGATTATGAGGTTTACTATGATGTATAATAATAGGGTTACCTTGAATTATGTATTGGATGATGAGAAATGTGTGATATTATAGAATGTCTTCATAAAATGACTTAAATTTTGAATAAGCTTTATTATTGTTCACTAAATTATCGTAATTACTTGAATCATTGTTTGGATACGTGAAGATCGAATGATTATCCCTAAGAACTTGAATGCTCCATTGATAGACATGTTGAGAAGAAATTAGAGCTTATGGGATTGAATAATTGAAAGTCAAAATATGCATGTCCCTTATGCTTTTGATGGAATGAATTGGGTGTGAGGTAAATTTATGGAAATGACCTAATTAATGCATTCTTCTCATGAATTGGAGTTGATCTCTAAATGGGTTTTATGAAAAAAAATGTATGCTTCTTCCATAATCTTGTTGTAAATGTATAAGTTATGAGCCAAGTATATGGATTTCCGTAAATCTAAAATATATAAATCAATGTATGCATGTTAAGATACGAATTGGATCTATGGATCATGAATGACTCTATGATACATGTCGAATGATATGAATTATGATGATAGAACATGAGAATGATATTTTAGAATGTTGGGCTTGTTGCTAGTAGAAAGTAGCCCCGATCCTTCAGAAATGAATGTTGTATGATGAAAGTAGTGTATGTTTATGTTTCTTGTTTGCTGTAGTAGCATAGACTAGATAGATTATGTCATATTAGTACTCCTCATGTTTTAGTTAGCTAGGGACTCTCCATAGCCGAGAATTTTTTTCTTGGTTCAGCTGGGATCCTCCATAGCAGAGAGTGACTCCCTAGTTCAATTGGAATCCTCCATAGCAGAGAGGTACTCCATAGTTTCAGTTAGGTTTCTCCCTAGTAGAGAATGACTCCCTTAGTTATGTTATCAGTATGATTCAGTTCCATATAATTCAGATTTCAGATTATAATAGATTTAATATGATGAGAATCAGACTCAGTTGTCAACAGTGATCCAGTTCAGTGTGTGATGCTAGTTTTAGATTCAGCTCTTATTAAACGTTCAGAACTTGACCGTTATGCATGAGTTCGATGATGTATCCTAAAGTGAGATCTAAAGAAAAGTTTCATATATATATGTGTGTGTGTGTGTGTGTGTGAATCATAAGAGGATAATGGCAAGTTAATGAATTATATTGATGTACTTGGTTAATTCCTTATTGTATATTTGCCTATTTAATTATTTATGTTATCCCGCATGCTCAGTAAATTCCAGGTACTGACTGCACGCCTTTTGTGCTATATCGTTTCATGATATAGATTCAGGTCTCCAAAGTCAACCTCGTGGTTAGATATGCCTTTTGTGCTATATCAGTTTAGTAGAAGGCTTTCAGACTTGTCTAGACAGATTCTGCATTGTATCAAGTGCGGTTATAATTGTTCTTACGGTTTCCATTAGACTCTTGCTATTAGCTTTCGCTTATTCATATTTTTGGTCATTTCTATTGTTAACTCTTATGCTATGATTATGCCATGGGTCGACTTGAAGCCCTTTCGAGGTTTTTCGTCCCGTGTTTCGGCTAGTGTGTAAACTCGGGTTGTGACAAACTTGGTATCAGAGCCAAGGTTTAGAATGTCCTAGTGTTTCTGAAAGCCGCGTTAAGTAAAGTCTTCTTTATGGGTGTGAAGCGCGCCACACTTATGACGAGAAGGCTACGAGACGTTTTAGGAATGTTCCTTTTTCTTCATAATTCTTATCGTGCGTAGAGTTTGAAGCTCTAAGAAGTTTCTTCCCTAACTCGTGCTTTATGCGCTCGCAGATAATGCCTCCTAGACGAGCAAATGGAAGGAGAAATGGTAATGATCGCCAGCAGGTACCACCAGCCTCGTTGAACCCGATGGACGACCATGTTACCCATGTCGAGTTCGGGGCAACCCTTAATATGTTGGCACAGGCCGTAACCGCCCAGAATAACCAGAAAGCTATGACTCATATTCCCCAGAATGGAAATGTAGCGGCAATAAGGGTGAGAAATTTTCTCCGAATGAACCCACCCAAATTCTTGGGGTCAAAGGTAGATGAGGACCCGTATGATTTTTTGGAGGAGCTTCAGAAGATCACTCACATCATGGGAGTGACGGGAATTGAGAGTACAGACTTATCTTCCTGCCATCTAAAATGAGTTGCTTAAATATGGTTTTTTCAGTGGAGGGACAGTCGAGGGATTGGAGCAGGCCCTTTATGTTTGGATTAATTTAAGACTGCATTCTTGGACAGGTTTTTCCCTAGAGAGTTGAGGGAGGCTAAGGCGGCAGAATTCATCAACCTGAAACAGAATGACATGACAGTTCAAGAGTACGCGTTGGAATTTACCCGTCTATCCAAGTATGCCCCGGAGATGGTAGCAAACTAGAGGGCCCGAGTGAGCAGGTTCGTGAATGGAGTGTCAGACTCCTTGATTAAAGAGTGGAGGACTGCTATGTTTCATAGGGATATAGACTTTTCACGTTTGGTGATATTCGCGCAACAAATGGAGGCAGAGCAAGTGAAGGAAAAGGAGAGAGAGGCCAAGAGGGATAGGAGAGGAGATTCAGAGTCCTCTTCACCAAGGACGAGTGGTGGACACCGCTCATTTTCCTAGTAGGAGTCGGAAGCCCTAGCATTTTCAATAGCCAATGCTCCATACAAACCTAGAGTAAGGGAGATTATGTACCCAGTGTGTACCATCCGTGGGAAGCACCACTTTGGAGAATGTATGGCCGGATCAGATGTTTGTTTTTGGTGCAGCCAGTCAGGCCATAGGTACCGAGATTGTGCAGAAGCAAAGCGAGGTGAGAGTAGATCCTCAGCCATTTCATCAGTAGCACCGATAGCCCGTTCATTTCAATAGGGCGTGTCATCTAGCTTGGGTGGCGGACATCATCAAAATTGCTCCTATGCCATGACAACACACCAGGATAAGGGTAAGTCGCCAATAGTGGCCACATGTATGTTGTGAATCTTGCATAACTCTTTGTATGTTGCTAGCCCCAGAACCCTATACTAAACAAAGAGCTTATAGTTGTTGTTGAGAAGAGGTGTTGATGTGTGATGTGAATAGCTGTTAATGTGAGACTGGCTGTGATGGTTAGAGGTGAAAGGGAGGAGCTATGAGTTAGCGAATTAGTACCGACTTTGAGAAATACTCAGGAGCTTTAGAATGATGGCTTAAAGCTAAGGGGGAGATGGTAAGTATGTGAGCTTAGTCGGATCCCGGATTTGATAGTAGGGGAGTCCTAACCCTAACAGTCATGGTATGTCAATCCCTTCAGGTTCATATAATTTCTCTAGTAGTTCAGTTGAAGCTAAGTTATGTCCATCCCTATGTGCGGACGCTCAGAAGTTCTAGATAATCACTTCAGACAGTGATGCCGATCTTACTTTACGAATCCTTTAGTCTCATTTTTGTGTTACAAATCAGTCATGTGTGTTAATTCATGTTTCCCAATATGATCAGCTTGAACTCAGTCTCTAGAATATGCGTAGTAGCTCAGCAGACTCAGGTTATCTCATGTATGTGCTCAGTTTTAGATGTCATGAATGATTCGTGCTCATGAGACCTGTAATTAAAGTCAGACTAGATATTATGAATTCTAACCCTATATTAGAAAGTGACGAGAGAGCAAAGCTTAGTCCGTAGTAGTTCAGTACCAGCTTGAGCAGAAGAATCCTTCTCAGTGTTCTATCTAGTTCCATGTTATTTTCATGTCCTTCAGTCTCTTTTGTGCTATAACATGCATGATCAAGTTAGATATTCAGTCCGGATGTATAAGGTCAGCCCGAAGTAAGATGCTCCAATGGTATTAGCTGTGATTGATTGATTATGGAATTTCAGTTTTGTCTCTATCCTTTTAGTATGTTTCGCCAACATTCGAGGATGAATGTTCCCAAGAGGGAGATATTGTAACACCCCGAATATTTCTAAGATCAGATTCCATGCTTAAGAAAAGAAAGCAGACAGAAGGTTGAATTTATTTAGCAAAATGAGTCGGGGGACGACTCGTTAGGAGGCCCCATGAGTCGTGGTCAGACCCGTGGGGAAACAATTTTGAGGTCTGGTTAAGTCAGGTGGTGATGGACGACCTGATGAGTCATATTGCCTGGCAATGACTCGTTAAGTTGGTCGTTGTTTGGAGGCTAGGGTCCCTAGATTAAGTCTCAAGCAGTGTAGTTGATGGAAGGGTATGATGAGTCGTTAGATATGGCAACGACTCGTCACATCAGTTGTTAGATGGGAGGAGCTGAAGCCGTGAAGTGATTCCAGTGTACTTGACGAGTGGGTCCAATGAGTCATTGGAGCGGGTAACGACTCGTTACGTTGGTCATGGGTTGAAGGAGCTGAAGCTGTGTAATTTTTCCAGTGCACCAAACGGGCATGATGACGAGTCGTTTGAGGAGATAACGACTCATCATTAGAATCGTGGTTTCAGATCAGGAAATTTTTCCAGTTTTTCCATGGGTATTTTGGTAAAGTTCGATGCTCCCAATTCTTAAGTGGCGTCGTTTTAAGTATTCTTGGGGACATTTTTAAAGGGTTTTTTCAAGCCTAAACCCTCATTTTTTCTCAATTCTCTTTCCTCTCCTCTCAATATCTAGGTTTTCCCAAGGTCTTCATCAAAGCTTCAAGGTGTGATTTCGAGCAGGGTTTCTTCTACCAGGTATGCGGGTCTTTCAACAAGGATAATCTTCATCCTTATGCCCCAAAATGTTTTTATCAAAATGCCCAATTTCAATTATTCTAGAAAAGCATGACCTAGGGTTTGTGTGATGGGTGATTTTGTCTATAATTTTCTAAATTCCAAGATCCATTATGATTATGAGGTTTACTATGATGTCTAATAATAGAGTTACCTTGAATTATGTGTTGGATGATGAGAAATGTGTAATATTATAGAATGTCTTCATAAAATGACTTGAATTTATAATGAGACTTTATTATTGTTCACTCAATTATCGTAATTACTTGCATCGATGTTTGGATATGTGAAGATCGAATGATTATCCCTAAGAACTTTAATGTTCCATTAATAGATATGTTGAGAAGAAATTAGAGTTTATGGGATTGAATAATTGAAAGTCAAAATATGCATGTCCCTTATGCTTTTGATGGAATGAATTGGTATGAGGTAAAATTATGGCAATGGCCTAATTAATGCATTCTTCTCATGAATTGGAGTAAATCTCTAAATGGGTTTTATGAAACGAAAATGTGTGCTTCTTCCATAATCTTGTTGTAAATGTATAAGTTATGAGTCAAGTATATGGCTTTCCGTAAATCTAAAATATATGAATCAATGTATGCATGTTAAGATACGAATTGGATCTATGGATCATGAATGACTCTACGATACATGTCGAATGATATGAATTATGATGATAGAGCATGAGAATGATATTTCAGAATGTTGGGCTTGTTGCTAGTAGAAAGTAGCCCCGATCCTTCCGAAATGAATGTTGTATGATGAAAGTAGCGTATGTTTATGTTTCTGGCTAACTGTAGTAGCATAGACCAGATAGATGATTTCAAATTAGTACTCCTCATGTTCTAGTTAGCCAAGGACTCTCCATAGCCGAAAATGTTTCCCTTGGTTCAGTCGGGATCCTCCATGGTAGAGAGTGACTCCCTAGTTCAGTTGAGATCCTCCATAGCAGAGAGTGGCTCCCTAGTTCAGCTTGGATCCTCCATAGCAGAGAGTGACTCTCTAGTTCAATCGGGATCCTCCATAGTAGAGAGGTACTCCCTAGTTTCAGTTAGGTTTCTCCCTAGTAGAGAATGACTCCCTTAGTTATGTTATCAGTATGATTTAGTTCCATATGATTCGAATTTCAGATTATAATAGATTTAATATGATGAGAATCAGATTCAATTGTCAGCAGTGATCCAGTTCAGTGTGTGATGCTGGTTTCAAATTCAGCTCTTATTAAATGTTCAGAACTTGACCCTTATGCATGATTTCGATGATGTGTCCTAAAGGGAGATCTAAAGGAAAGATTCATATATATATATATATGTGTGTGTGTGTGTGTGTGTGTGTGTGTATGTGAATCATAAGAGGATAATGGCAAGTTAATCAGTTATGTAGATGTACTTGGTTAATTCCTTATTGTATATTTGCCTATTTAATTATATATGTTATCCCCAATGCTCAGTACATTCCAAATACTGACTGCACGCCTTTTGTGCTATATCATTTCATGATATAGATTCAGGTCTCCAGAGTCAACCTCGTGGTTAGATTTGCTTCCTTCCCTCTCAGCTGCCAGTAGTGAGTCCTCATCTCCCGAGGATGTGATTTATGTTTATGCTCCCTTTATATTTCAGTTTTAGATTTTAGGAGTTAGCTGAGGGCTTTTCCTAGCCACTCATCAGTTTAGTATAAGGCTTTCATACTTGTCTAGACAGATTATGTGTTGTATCAAGTGCGGTTATAATTATTCTTTCGATTTCCATTAGACTCTTGCTGTTAGCTTCCGCTTATTCATGTTGTTGGTCGTTTCTATTGTTAAGTGTTATGCTATGATTATGCCATGGGTCGACTTGAAGCCCTTTCAAGGTTTCTTGTCTCGTGTTACAGCTAGGGTGTAAACTCGGATCGTGACACAAGCTCCACAAATCATTGCAGGCTAAATTGTCATGCTCCGGCCTAGGGCCAAGGCATGACCGGCAACTAATGCCATTGCTAGCCCGAATGTACCACATAACATGGTGTTCATCAAGAGCATACATCTAACATAAGCGGAATAATCATTAGACTCAATCTTTAAAAATCAAAGTATAAAATAATCAATTTATAAAAAAAAGACCTACCAAGTTTACATAAACATGAACCATAAGAATCTATAAAGCCTCTATCATAAATGGAATAACTGTTTTACCGGGACAAGGCATCCGGGACACCTTATAGTCAAAAACTGATAAAGATGAGTGAAGTAACTAAAATCCAAAACAAGTGGGACTCACTAACAATTGAATAAGAGAATCCTTGCATACAACTCGATTGTTGGTATGAGTATCTAAGTCTGCATTATAAAACAATGCAACGCTCTTGGCAAAAAGGACATGAGTACAAAGGATCGTAATTTATGTAAAATGGCTGAATGAAACATAACGTAACTGATAATAGATAGGGAAACCAATAGTAAAGACATAATATGAAGGAACTCGAGGACAGGAATACAATAGGTTGACTTTTATTTTAAAAATTAAATTTTACATAATCATTCATCACTTTATTGTGGGAGGTTCTTAACTTAACCGACATAAACCATCATATAAACATGGAGTCTGATCTCATCTCGATTAGCTATATGAGACATCATAACATAGTTTGCTAGCAAGGATCCATAACAACGCATACCAGGGGCATATAGGAGTCACCCGAACCAACAAAAACGATCCATCATCCTTCATTGGGATACGTAATTTCAGGCATGAAGCCTTTTCGGTTAATAATACTGCTCCTCTTTTTATTTCATAGTGAGATTCACTCGAAAACATATTTAAGCAATCAAGCTTATCATCATAAGTCATCATCGTATCATAATCATAGTTCTTCATCATCATAATGCCTTTGAATTTACAAGTCATCATGTTGTAATCATTGTTCATAAAAATCATTGAAATTTCTCTTTTAGAGAAAAATTCGTAGTTCATAAAGTCATTAAAATTGCTCTTGTAGAGGAATATCATAGTTCATAAGATCATTAAAATTTCTCTTTTAGAGGAAAAATCACAGTCTACAAATTGACACTTTTCATGAGAGGACTCATGGAACTCATAGAAAGATAATCAAGAAGGATCTTAGACATACATAGGAACTCATAGAGTGATTAAGAATGATCATAAAGTATACGTGGGAACTCATTGAGTTTTGAAAATAATTCATCATAGACATAACATTCTTGAACTTAATCCTAACAACTCAAGAAGAAGAAGGATTTCATAAGTAAATTTTAAAGAGGAATCATCAAACTCTGATTGCGAAAGAATTTCATATCTTTCATGCTTTCGTAATTTCGTGTAGAAAATCATAAAAATTCTTGGAAAAGAGGTACCATAAAGGATTAATAGTATAATAGGAAGGTCTTGGATTTTATAAGAGTCAATAAGATCAAGGAATAAGTTTTTTATTATAACTCTAACTCATACATGAAGGAAAAGCTCATAACATGAATAACGTAGCGTGGAGAAGAACAATGAGGTTCTCACATGTAGAGATAACCTTAAATACCTTATTTTTGGTCTCAAAATTATCACCAGGAAGCAACAATCCTTTTATAATGTCAATCTATAATATTTATGTAGATAGAAACTACAATCAATAGCTTAACGATAAAATTCAATTCATAGAGGTATTTCATCGAACACCCAGAGTGCATAAAAAATTCGAGCCTCATATGGGTAGGATACATTAACACTCTTTCTACAGCCCCTTAATAATATACATACCCATTACAAGTCCAACCAAACAACAACATCCATCCTTAACACCAAAATAGTCTAATAAACCCTAGGTCATCACATGAACTCATGACATTCTAGTACAGTCTCATGAGTCTTGACCTTAGAACATTCCTAAAGAGTAGAAAACAATACTCACGTAAAGTTTGGAGAGTTACTTACCTTGAAGAAAGGAGGAGTGCTCAAGATTTTAAGTCTTGGAACTCAAAGATTGTGCTTGAACTTGCTAGAGATAAGAAGATGATTTTTATGTTACAATCATGAAAGAAATTTATGTATTTATGTTGTAATAGGTTGGAGAATACTTACCTAGCCTTAGGAGGATCGAAGAGAGCTCTTGGAACTGATAGGGTTAATCTGGAGGCGAAACAATGCCCAAAAAATATTTAAGGACACTTTTAAAATCTTTGAAATTCCCATGTGATGCTGCAAGTAACGGGCCATCAGTCCCCGACGAACCATCACTTCGGGGTGAAATTTCATAGTTTCTGGTTAAGGGTGCTGGAGCAATCTTGACGGGCCGTCACTCTTCTAGTCACAGCTGACAGTGCTCCACTAAATTATTCATAACGTTTTACTCCAAACTTCGATTGATGCAAGGTCAGATGCTTTGGATAAAAGATTCAAATGGATTCAATTTTATGTATTGAATCACCAAAAAGCACTTCATAATTTAGGAGTTATGAATATTTGGATTTGACCCTTGTAAGAACTTATACGAAAACTTAATTGGTAAGAAGGCTCTCAACTCAACTTTGTGCTAGAGGTTCCTTATGACGTTAATTCGCATCCAATGCACTCCCCATACTTCAGAGTTGATATTAACACTTAGTTTCTCTAAAGCTCACCCTTTCAAACACATGATTGTCATGGACTAAGGTCGGGAACTTCCATTATGCGGTTCGTACTTTTACCCATTCATGACGAAAGTTACAAAAATCGATATTTTTAATTCCTAACCAACTACAAGCTTGCTTAACACATTATAACTCATGATTTAAATCCTCCAAACACTTAAGATTCATAAAAAAAATTTCGAGTCAATTTCACCCACATACATAGAACAGTTCAAATCTTAGTATAACGGTACGAGGTGTTACATAAATGCATTCACATCAGGGTGAGGGAATAAAATAAATATAAATAGTGCATTTCACCAAAAAGTCATTATAAGATTCATTTTTTCCATTGAACCTGGTTATTGGATCTCTAGTTCCCAGGTTGAGTTTTCTCAATATGACTCAGAAATTTATATGTTTCAAACTCATCTTCCTCGATGTGCTTCAGAATCTTTATCTTGACAAGACCTTGGTTAATTCACCTGCAAGATTATCACAAGATTTGACATAATCTACTTTAATGATACCACTTATCAAATATGATCTTGCAATAAAATATTTTCTCCTAATGGGTGTCAATTTACTATTGTAATAATGATTTTATACTTTATCAATAATATTGATGCTATAACAATGAATAAAATAGAATAAATTGACATTTAAATAAGATATTTCAAATGATAAATTTCTCAATCAATTTCCTTATCAATAT
>JACEIK010000589.1:381818-396668 GCA_018107945.1 Datura stramonium
GTCGTGTGAGGCCGTGCAGTTGTATAGCTGTTTAGTATCTCTGTTTTTATGATTGGTCGTGTGAGGCCATAGTTTGATAATAGTGGTGACCTTGCCGGTTTAGTATGTTTTTCCACATTTGACGATGAATTTTCCCAAGGGGGAGATATTTTAATACCCTAAAAATCCTAAGATCAGACTCGGTAGTTGAATAGCAGAAAATAAGATTTCCTGCACCAACTCACAGGATGAGTCATCCAGTGATCCTACAGGAACACCACGAGTCGTTAAGTGACTCGTGGGGAGGGTTCTGGCCATGGTTGAAATTTGGAGTTGTGATCTGTTCATGGGTGTGACCACGAGTCGTGGTCAACACCACGATTCGTTGGGTGGTCCGTAGTCAAGAGTTGGTTGAAGATTGAAAAACTTTGGTCGTGTTGGCAACGATTGGTCACCACGAGTCATTGGGTACACCATGAGTCGTGGTGTCCCTCGTGGTGAACCCTAGAGGAAGAATTGGCAGTGTTCATGATGAGAGGTGACCACGAGTCATGGTCAGGGGCACGACTCGTCCAGTCCCTCGTTGGGACTGGCAGTCTGTTTTTCCTTGCGATTTTTTAAAGGAATTTTTCATAATTCCTATGTTCCTAAGGCCTAAACTACGTCTTTTTAAGCTTAGAATAGAGTATTTTAAGAAGAGTTAAGTCATTCTAAACCTATCCTAATTCATGCATGCAAGTTTAGAGGATTGGGAAGGTGATCAAGCCTAGTTCTTCAAAGTTCTTCTTCTATTCTCTTTGGGCATCAAGGAAGTGGTAGAATCAGATCTCTTCAGGTACGTAGGATTAAGAATGGGTGTAATTTTCTGCACCTATGCCCAATCCCTCTCTATTTCATGAAATCCTTAATGATGAATTTATGGGGTTTTTTACCCAATGTGTGAATTTCCTAAGTTTCTATCATGGGTATGATCTAAGAATTTTTCCAATGTTGAATTATGATAAATAGGAAGATTTTAAAATTTTTTAAATTATAAATTGTATTTTCAAGTTTTCTAAAGTATGATGCCCATCCATGAAAGTTCATGAAAGTTGAGATCCATGAGATATGCGTTCAAGTATGATGAGATGTTTATAAAGAAAGTATGATTTTGGAATACCATGTCTATGTTCATGTTTTCAAAGTGAATTAAGTTGATTTCAAGCATGTGTAAGTATTGGGCAAGCCCACATGATCAAGTATGTTTTATGATTTCATGAATTAACTTACCACATGGTTTTGGAGTCTAGACTCCCATTATTTTTCAGCTTGTGGTATGGTTTGATCCCAAGGCTCCTCATACTATGCTTTCAGACTTTTGCATGTGTTATTACATTCAGCTTCATCATTAGACGATGGTTCAGCTTCGTTGAAAAATGATGGAGAGCGAATGTATGTTTTCTGGGGGTAGTGTCTAGCACCGAGTAGGCTAAGGGTCAGTCAATCCTATACCTCAGAACTACGCGCCAATGTAGGTTATATATACATACTTTCGGGACCTCCCTTGTGAGCTTCCCCTTCCCCAAGGGGCCTTCATCTTGATATCTATCATGGTTTTGTTGTTAGCTCTGGAAAGGCTTTGGACGGCTCTGCCCTCTTGAGTATAATAGTTGGGACCACATAAGCTCTATCGTGGTAATGGCGGTTATATGACGAGTCTCCCATTATTCCTCATGATTCACGCATGGTTATGTTTATGCATTTTGGCTCAAGTCATGTTTAATAATGTTTTTCTCTTATGATTATATTATCATTGATTTATGAATGTTTTGCAAAATCTTGAGCCCTTATGTTTACATTATGATATATACGTTATGATCATGTTGTCCTACTCTTACGAACTCTTATGTATTTTAACTATCCGTTTTACTTTCCTTGCATACTCAGTACATTCCTAGTACTGATCGCATACTCTATGCTGTATCGTTTTATGGTATAGGCTTCAATATCCAAATTTAGTCCCCCCACTAGCCAGATTTCTAGTGTTTGTATTTCCGATCAGAGTTGGAGAGTCCTCATCTTTCGAGGGCCTTTCTATTCAGATATGTTCAGTACTTTTAGTTTTTAGACTGTAGTGAGTTAGTTGGGGTCTTGTCCCATCAACTCGTCAGTATTAGAGGCTTTTCGGACATAGTTTGTATTCAGTTTTAGACTTATGTATGTATTCATATGTTATGTTATGTTTAGACTTCCACTATGTTATTCATGTTGGTCTCTCATTTTATTGAATGAGTTAGATGTTATGTTCATGCCATGGGTCGACTTGGAGCCTCTCGGGGTTCTTTGTCCTGTGTCTCGATTCGGGCCTATGTTCGGGTCGTGACACTAATGGGTGTGTTATGAACCACACTTATAATTAGGAGGCTACATGGCATTTAGGGATGGTGATCTTTCTTTATCTCTTAGAACCATACGAATAGAGCCGAGTCATAAGAATCTAAGTCTAACTCGTGCTTTATAATGTTGTTACAGCTATGCCTTTGATGAGTTTAAATACCACTTGTTGACGAGCTATATAGATAGGAAGAAGGCACTAGCCATGCCTCTCCTAGATAGGTAATTGGGCATGAAGAACAGGGTGGATCATCAATACCATTGGCACATCCTGGGGTGAAAGACACAAGGGAAATGGGAAGGGATCCAGTAAACCCAGCCCCCCATATTCCACCCGCTCCTAAAGAAGAAATTAGAGGAGACCAAATTCCACCATTTCCCCCTCTTCGATTCAATATTTTGGTACATAGAGAAGGCTATCCAGTTGTTGACACAGACAATAATATTGCAGCAAAAACAAATGGCTAGATCTTCTGATGGCTCTAATAGTTCAAGAGTTCAGGAATTTGTCTGCTTAAATCCTCCTATAGTTACAAGTTCTAATCCAAAGGAGGATCCCCAGGAGTTTATTGATCAACTTCATGGAGTACTTAAAGTCATGCATACCTCAGTGATAGAAGCAGTGGAATTGGCATCTTTCAGACTATAAGACATGGCTATTTTATGGTATAAGTCCTGGGAAAGATCCAGGGAATCAGATGCACCTCCAGCTGAATAGGAGGAATTTTTAGTGCCCTTTCTAGACCAATATTTTCCTCGAGAATCTAGAAAGCAAGAGTTGATAAGTTTTTGAATCTCAAACAGCGCAACAAGAGTGTTGGAGAATACAATCTTAGGTTTGACTCTTTCGTTAGGTATGCTCTTTCCATTATGAATACAATGCAAGCTAGAGTCTACCGCTTCGTGAATGGTTTGGGACCCCATCTGATTAAAGATTTCCCCATAGCTTCCCTTGGTGAGAATATGGATATTTCTTGAATCCAAGTTGTTGCCTCGAACTTAGGAAATCTCAAGAATCAGTTTTGGGATAGTCAGAATTGAGGAAGAGAACAGGGTAAAAGAGCTAGATCTTCAGAGTGTTATGGAGGATACCAGGGTGGTATTATGCCCCAGTTTACCCAACAGCCAGCCTATTCTGCGGATGGTACTCCTCCCCAGTCACAGTGACCTAGATATGATCACTATGCTTAGTTCGGGTTAGTTCAGGGTTCTAAAACACCTATCTCCTATTATCAGGAGTGTTCAAGCTAGATGAGGCCATCTATGCCACCCTATCCTCAATATAGAAGGACATCTCTAGGACCATTATTGATGTTGGTTTCCAGGGAATCTGATGCAACACTGTCAGAATAAAGGTAAGGGTAGTACAACACATCCCTCAGAGTCAAAAGTAGTCTCTTCTTCTAGTGTTCTTCCCCCAGGGATGGGCCCTCAGATATCCGTAGGTCGAGGTAGATGTAGGGGAAGTGGAGCCTCTAGTTCAAGTGGTGGTCAGAACCACTTCTATGCACTGACAGGTCATTAGGATTCTGAGGCATCCCCAGATGATGTTACATATATACTATTTGTTTTCGGGCATGACGTATATGAACTAATAGATACAGGAGCTACATTGTCATATAATACTCCTTATATTATGGGGAAGTTTGGGGTAGAACCAGAAAAATTAAGGGAACCATTTGTAGTGTCAACTCTAGTTGAAGAGTCAGTTATGGCAAAGTGGGTCTATTAGAATTGCACTATTATAGTAAGTGGCAAAGACACTATGGAAAATTTGTTTGAGCACTAAATTGTTGACTTTCACCTTATCATGGGCATGGATTGACTATCTTCTTGTTATGCCACTATTGACTGTCAAGCTAAAATTGTACGATTCTAATTTTTGAGAGAGCCAGTCCTAGAATAAAAGGGTAATATCGTGATGCCTATGGGTCGATTAATTTCTTATCTTAAGTCAAGGAAACTAATCACTAAAATGTGTTAATTTCATATGATATGGATACGGGATATTAATGTTGAAAAGAAGGCACCAACTCTCCAGTATGTATCAATTAAAAATGAGTATCCTGATATGTTCCCTGAGGAACTTCCGAGGCTTCTGCCAGATAAAGTAATAGATTTTGGTATCGACATGAATCCTGGTATATAGCCTATATTTATTCCACCTTATAGGATGGCCCCAGCAGAGATGAAGGAACTAACTAAACAATTGAAAGATTTTGTTGACAAAGGGTTTTATCCGGCCTAGTATATCCCCTTAGCACACACCTTTGCTGTTTATATGCAAGAAAGATGGCTCATAATGAATGTATATGGATTATCGGCAACTGAATAAACTCACCATAAAGAACAAATATTCACTCCCTGGGATTGATGACTTATTTGATCAATTATAAGGGGGTCAAATGCTTCTCAAAAATTGATTTGAGATGCAGATACCATCAACTAAAGATTAAGGAAGCAGACATCCCACAAATGGCTTTCTGGACGAGATACAGGCATTTTGAATTTCTTTTCATGTCCTTTGTCTTAACAAATGCTCCATCAACCTTTATAGTTCTTATGAATAGAGTGTTTAAACCCTTTTTGGATCTATACATGATTGTTTTTATAGACGATAGTTTTATATATTCACGAAGTGAATAAGATCACATATGTTATCTCAGGGCAGTACTACAGACACTCCGAGATCACCAACTATATGCCAAATTTTCCAAGTATGAGATTTGATTGGGGCCAGTAGCATTCTTGGGGCACATAGTCTCTAGTGAAGGTATTAGCATTGATTTCAGAAAATAGAGGCAATAAAGAATTGTCCTAGACCTACGACACCTAGAGAAGTTCGTAGTTTCTTAGGCCTAGCCGACTATTATCAAAGATTTGTGGAAGGCTTTTCCTCCATTTTTATACCCTTGAATAAATTAACCTTCAAAGTAGTTAAATATAAGTGTTCAGAAGCATGTGAGTAGAGCTTTCAAGCTTTAAAAGATAGACTTACATCAACACCAATATTGGCCCTTCCGAAGGGGACATAAGGATATCTTGTATATTGTGATGCTTCAAGAATTGACTTAATCTGTGTTCTGATGCAACATGGAAAAGTCATTGAATATTCCTCAAGAAAACTGAGAAAACACGAGTAGAACTATCTTACTCATGATCTCGAGTTGGCAATTGTAGTGTTCGCCTTAAAAATATGGCATCACTAGTTATATGGATTTCATGTTGACATATTTAGATATCACAAAAGCCTTTAGTATATCCTTAAGCAACAAGAGTTAAATTTGAGGCAAAGAAGATGGCTTGAGTTGTTAAAGGATTATGATATTGATATCCTATACCATTGGGCGAGGCTAATGTAGTAGAAGATGCTCTTAGCCACAAATCTATGGGTATCTTGAAACATATAAAATCAGATAAGGTAGAGATGACTAAAGAGCTACATCAGCTAGCCAGTTTGAGAGTTCAGCTCCTAGATCCAAATAACAGAGGAGCTATCGTTCGAAATACGACAGAATCGTCACTAATATCAGAAGTAAAGGAGTGACAGTATGATGATTTGAAATTAGTATGATTGAGGAATGAAGTTCCACAATAAAAGAATCCTACGTTAGGACTCAAAGAAGATGAAGTTCTTAGATATCAAGACCATCTATGTGTGACAGATTAGGGAGACTCCGAGAAAGAATTATGGCAGAAGTTCATTACTATCGATATTCAATTCACCCAGGAGCTACAAAGATGTACCACAACCTTAAAGAGATCTATTGGTGGAATAAAATGAGAAAGGATATTGCAAAATTTATGAATCTGTGCCCAAATTGTCAACAAGGTAGAGCACCAGAAACCCAAAGGAATAACCCAAACCATAGAGATTCTAATGTGAAAATGAGAAGTGATTAATATGGATTTTATTATATGGCCGCCTCACACTAGTCAAAAGTATGACTCTATATGGGTAATAGTAGACAGGCTCACAAAGTCCACTCACTTTCTACATGTCAAGACTAATTATACAACTGAGAATTATGCAAAATTATATATAAAGGAGATAGTGTGACTTCATGGCGTACCAATTACTATTATTTTAGATAGGAGTTCTCAATTACCTGCATATTATTGGAGGTTCTTCCAATGAGGTTTAGGTACTGAGGTGAACCTTAGTATGATATTACATCCCCAAACTGATGGTCAGGCTAAGCGTACTATTTAGACACTCAAAGATATGTTATGGGCATGTGTGCTGGACTTTAAGGGAATTTAGGATGATTATTTACCTCTTATTGAGTTTGCATATAATAATAGTTACCATGCCAGTATTCAAATATCCCCTTATGAAGATTTATATAGATGGAAATGTAGATCTCTAACTAGCTAGTTTAAAGTTGGAGAAGCTAAATTATTAGGACCTGATTTGGTCTATCAAGTTGAAGAAAAAATAAAGTTGATACAAGAACAATTACTAAAAACTCAGAGCAAAAAAAAGTCATACTCAGATGTATGATGCTGGGAGTTAAATTTCAATGTTGATGATTGGGTGTTCCTAAAAGTTTCTCTAATGAAGGGCGTTAAGAGATTTGGTAAGAAAGGTAAGCTTAGTCTAAGATATATTGGCCCATACAGAATCATTCAAAGAATAAGCTAGGTAGCATATGAGCTAGATTTTCCATTAGAATTAGAGGCAGTTCACCCAGTCTTTAATGTGTCGATATTATGGAGATGCATAGGAGATACTTCTTATATTACCCTAGTAGAAGATGTGTAGATTATATAAGATTTATCTTAGGAAGATATTCTTATTGCTATCCTTGACCACTAGATTTGAAAGCTGAGGACTAAAGAGATAACCTCTATAAAAGTACTTTGGAGGAATAATAATGTGGGAAGCTAAAAAAGAAATGAAATCTAAATATCCCCACTTGTTTTTGAAGTAAAAGGATAAAGTAACTCAGAAGAACAAGACTAGAAGTTCAAGGGAGTAAAGTAAGTCAATCTGTTCAGATTTTGTATTTCATATGAAAATGTAATATAATTATTTTGGTTGTTAAGTTATTTGGATATTGTTTCATCACCATGTGAGGCATATAGGTTGGATTTACTAAGTTTTAGGTTTTGGATACTCCAAATTATAGAGGAAACTCTACTGAAATTTTAAGAAATTCCAACAATATTAGTCTTATACCTACTTCCCTCATTTGAGGATGAATGATCCTAAAAGGGAAATGATGTAACACGCCATACCATTTAACACATATACGACTAAGTTAATACCGACGAAGGCGCTTAAGCTCGAGATAATGAGATGATATTTGGGGCCAAGAGTTAAATGAACAAATATATATAAGTGTTAAGTTGTAGTCTGAGGATGAAGTTATGGAAAAAGGAGATAAAACTATTGAAGTGCTTGCTTGATTTATTCACGCTAAAAGATGATAAGTAGGTGCATCACCTACTTATGCTAAATGAACAATGTCATGGGGATCGAGTTAGGGAAAAAACTACATAAGTTATTAGGCCTAATAGTTGTCCAAATGGAGCTTAAAGTTGGCTTCAAAAAGGGATACCAAAATCTGGTCCAAAACGAATATAAAGGCATCCACCAATGTTGACCAAATTATGGCCCAAAATATAGTCAAATTACAGCAACTAAATCAACTAATTGGGATGCCCAAATGAAGTTCTACTTTGGCTAAAAATCCATGAACCATTGTAGATTAAATTGAGGTACAAAAATAGATCAAAAAGGTCGTTCATAAGTGTCCCTTAGAGGACCCAAAGAGTGAACAATTACAACATTCATACTTAGCCAAAAAATCTGGAAAATCTCTAAGCTCTCTCCTTTTCTTCCTTCTCTAAGAACAGGCACCTCTTTTCTCTTAAGGTGAGTAAAACTCTTATGATTTTGGTGTTAATCCTTTTCACATATCTAGGAAATCATGTGGTAAAAATTTGATGAAGTAGGGAAGCCCCTTTTCCCAAATTAAACACCTAAAGTTGTGAAAATTTTAAGAAGATTTCTCTTCTCTTTTGGTGTATATGCGAAGGAATACTTAGGCTCTTCAAAACCACAAGGAAAAGAGGATAAGAACTAATCTCCAAGTGTCATGTGTACTCTGCCCAAGTTCATTATTTCATATGAATGTTTGGTTGGCGAAATCTCATTGTAATATTTTTAAGAACTCACAGAATGGTGATCAGATGCCGTAAGTTCAGTATGTTGTTGTGGTGTTTTGGATTTAATATTTTGTGTAGGGGCTTTTTTGTGTGTTTTTTTATGATTGGGGGAAGTATATTTTTCTAAGGATATGTGGTATTGAAATGGACAAGGAGAGTGTGATGATACACCATCAAAGTCATGCCAATGCATATAATTTTTCTGAAAATTATTTATCTACTACTTTTGTGAAGTTGAGTTGTATTCAAGGGCTAATATTAGATTCATTATGCACCTATATTATAGACTAAATTTATAAAGTAATATCAAAGTCGTGCGAGGCGTAATCGTTGAAAAAAATAAGGTATGTTAAGATTTCTCATTTCATTGCCGGCATGAATCAAAGATTGAAGGTTTACTTTGTTTTGTTTCCTTTTTCATTGTGATCCCTAATTAGGATTTAGAAACTATAAAATAAAAGTTTAGAAAGTCAAGTCCTTATATAGATCCAATGGTTATGTTGAGTTTCAAAGAATACTTTTTCAATTCAAGTCCAAAGAAGTTAGGCAACAAGAGTCTTAATAACTAAGGAAGTGGCTATAACAATCAATCTCCTTAATAATACTTTTATGTTGAGTTAGTGTGCGCCAAGGCGCTACTGCCATATTGAGGCTTATATATATATATATAGTATGTGTGTGTGTGTTCCAAGATGCAAAGGGTACTTAGTGTGTATTACAGTGTGATTTGAGGCGTGTGTTGATTGTATTTTTAAAAGAGTAAAGGAGATAAAAGCTTAATGAGTCTTACATATTTCAGTTTGCAGGTTTCATATTATAGCATGCTCTCAGCTTCTATTTGCAGCTTACTCAAATAATATTTCTGTGTTACATACCAGTATTTTATTTTATTTTGATGTCCCTATTTCTTGGGGGACGCTGCATTTTCTTTTAGACCCAAATTGAGATCCAGATAGACCTCTCCAATAGGAGCTGCAAAGTTCAGTGGTTTTGGTAAGCTTCGATCCTTCTTGGAGCTAAAGAGTTAGAGGTCTAGCTTTACTTTTGAGTATGTGTATAGTAGATAGGTAGGTCGGGGCCTGCCCTGACTATATGTCAGTCATGTTACTCTTGGAGGCTTGTAGATGTTGGTGTGGGTGATGCACTAGAATTTGGCGATGCATTTGATGCTTTTAACTATGAATTGATGCAATTTCTTAAGTAACTTTGGGTTATTTTGCTGTTTTTGTGTGTACTATCCAAGAATATAAAGCAAAGCAAATTAATGGTGTGAAATAGGCTGAAACAACAACTTGACGGCCTATCTGATAGTCCAGGTGATAGATTGTCACCTCTCCGACGGACTGTCACATTTGCGGTCACAAAGGTGAAGTATTAAGGGCATACTGGATAAGGAGCGATAGACCAGGTCACAGAATGTCACCTATGCGATGAACCGTCAAGCATACCATCATTAAGATGCAGATTTGCTGATACACTGGTCACAAAGGTGACGGTCCAAGTGACGGACCGTCACCTAGCTGACGGGATGTCAACTTGGGTGTCACCTGAGAAGCGGGACTCTAATTTTCAGTATAGTTTTGAATTATTCTAGACTATAAATAGAAGCTACTAGGTTTATTTTTAGTATTAGATTTTTGGGAGAGAAAAGAATGACTTTATACGTTGCTTTTGAGAGTGTAAAAGATCAACTCTGGATGTTGCTTTTAAAAGAATATTGAAGAAATATTATTGAGTTTTTGGAATCATAATCAAGATTTTATCTCTTCTTTGGTAAATGTGATAGCTGTAATAAACACAATGACCATGTGTGGCTAAGTTTCATTATTAGGGTGGTGTGATTCATAGTAGAATGACATAATGATGTGAATGATGCAGCGACGAATTTAATGTAAATGTGTGTATTACTAGTGCCTTCATTTTGAATGATTTCTAATGGTTTCAAACATTAGAACAAACCCTAGATTTTACATGCTTGAGCAAGGTGCATAAATCTAGATGAAAAGGGATCAATTTTAGGGATTCAAGGTGTTAACCCTTAACTGATGATTGATGCTGTAATAAGATTAATCAACCTAGGTTAATTATTGTAACTCATTTATTATCACTCTTAGTTTGAAAAGATAAGTGTGATATCTGTCTGAATAGGTTGAGATACTTTTGGATAGGATAATTGAGTTTACAACCTACACTCATAGCATTAAATGAGTCCCCTACCGTCATTCACCAAATATTGTTAGGAAAACTATGATGATCATAATCCTAGTTTACTTTTTTCTTGAGTTTAATAGTAACAGATCGTAGTGGGTACTTCTTGTATTTGACAAATAGTGGATTGAAACATAATTCCCAAACCCCAGTGTTATGGAAATATTTGACTAAAAGCAAATAACCATGTAAGACTTAGTTTCACCATATTCCCTGTGGGATTCGAATCCCAACCTTGTTGGGTTCTATATTTGACAACGACCGCATTATACTTCTTATCATAGAGGTGTAATTTGGGTGTATCAAATTTTGGCTCCATTGCCAGGGAATAAAATTTTAGATTAAGTCAAGTATGCTTATTTGATGCTTAGTCTTATTTCCTACTTTTACTTTTATTTGTTGTTTTTGTCTATACAAGGTATAGGTAGTGCATGACAAATACCCGAAGTTAGAGAGAACCCTTAACTCCTTATAATCCCGAGTTAGAGAGAACTTTGAGGAGAGCTATGAATGTAGAAGAGTGTGAAACAACAAGGTTACAACAACTTACTAATGCACAAGCCAGGGGCAATAATCAATATGCTGCTAACAACGAGAATGATTATGTCATTAGAATGAGTTGAATGGGAAAAATGTTGAGGATGTAGCCCCAGGTAATCATCACCAGCCTTAGAGAGCTAAGGGGCAACATCGGGAAACAATTCCATTTGATTATGAACACGACGATGATGTTGATTTGCATGGAGTTGGTGCCACTGGAGCCATTGTCCCTCCCCCATCAGCTCGAGAGGCGAAGTTCAACATCACAAGCACTATGATCCAATTGTTGAACTTGAAGGGCTTGTTTAGAGGAGTAGCTGGTGATGATCCAAACCTGCATCTGATGAACTTCGTGGGCTTATGCAAATCATTCAAACTGCAGTGGTTAGTCAGCATGCTATTCGATTGTGGTTGTTTCCATTGTCTCTATATAGGAAGGATACAATGTGGCTAAATGAGTTGTCACATCACTCAATTATGAACTAGAGAGAGCTGAAAGATATTTTTCTGGAGAGATTCTTTCCACCTTCTAGAATGTTGCAATTAAGGGATGAGATAAACAATTTCAGGAAGCTATCTAGTAAGGCATTGCATGAGGCATGACTACGATTCAATAAAAAACTTAGGTAGTGTCCCAACCATAAACTATCTGATGAGCATTTGATGGAGACTTTTTATAGGTCTTTGAATTCAACAACTAAGCCGATTGCTGATACTGTGACTGGAGGGTCACTCATATCCCAAACATACACTGAGGCAGTAGTTGTACTTGACAGAGTCACCAAAACTAACAGGGCTTGACACACTAGAGACTGTGAAGTCTCTGGTAATACTTATGTAGTTGTGTCAACTACTGAGCAGTGCTGCAAAGAAGAAGAGAGAGATCAAGATATGGCGCATATGAAAACTCAATTAGAATGGATTACAAAGAATTTTCTTGCAGGTGGTTCTGAGAAAGTTAATGCTGTGGTAAGGATGCTAGATAAGAGGGACATGGATCTGACACTGAAGAAGAAGCTAAGTACCTGAACAACTTTGGGGGTTTCCGGGCTAATGGCCAAGGAAACCAAGGTTGGAACTATCAAAAGGATAACTATTATGACAGAGCTGGGTACAAAGATAGAGAATAAGGTAGCTGGAAGAGCAAAGAAAGCTACATAAATGATCGCAGCGAAGCATACGTGCCCCCTGAAAACTGAGAGCGGAGCAGTAATGATGCAGAAAGTTCAAAGATGGAAGAAATGTTAACTAAGGTACTGCAGAGAGTTGAATCTACTAACTACGGAGTTAAAGAGATGAAGATTGACCTCTCCAATATCAGTCAGATTGTAGACTGACACTCAATCGCCATTAAACAACTGGAGTACTAAATGGGGCAAAAGTCTACAACCTTAAACCAGAGGAAGAGTGGGTCTTTGCCAAGTGATATAGTGCAGAACCTGAGGAAGCATAGCCAGTGCATGGCTATTACAACAAGAAGTGGCAAGAAATTGTCTGAGATAACTCCTATTGGTGTAGAGCAAGTTGAGGAGTTAGCTTTATAAATAGAGGTTGTAGCTGAGGATGAGGTGGAAAAAGTTAAACCCAGCCAAAATTGTAGAGCCAACAGTCATAAAGAATAGCCAGGGAGATGAACATAAAGAAGAAGGAAAAGTGGTGGTTAAGCCTTTGACTCAAATTCCACGACCTCCACCTCCATTCCCTCAGAGGTTGAAAAAGAAGGTGGAAGATGGAAAATTCCACAAGTTCATCTCCATGTTAAAGCAGTTGTCAGTGAATATCCCTCTAGTGGAAGTCCTAGAGAAGATACAGGTTACGCCAAGTTCATGAAGGACTTGGTCACAAAGAAGAGAACTGTTAGTTATGAGCTGTCCGACAACATTCATCATTATAGCGTGATTTCTTCACGTTTGTTGGTTTAGAAAAAAAGATCAGGTGCATTCACAATTCCATGCATTATTGGAACCTTCAACTTTTCCAAAGATCTATGTGATTTGGGTGCCAACATCAACTTGATGCTATTAGCCATATACAAGAAGTTGGGATTGGGAACCCCCAAATCGACTACTACGAGGTTATTGATGGAAGACCGGTCAGTTAAAAGGCCTATGGATATTCTATACTATGTTCTAGATAAGGTTGAGCACTTTATATTTCCTGCAGACTTTATAATCTTTGACTATGAAGTGGTCTTTGAAGTCTCTATCATTCTTGGTAGACCATTCTTGGAAATCAAAAGAGCATTGGTGGATTTGGAGAGTGGAGAATTGATGTTCCGACTAAACAATGAAGAGGTACATTACAATGTCTGTAAATCCATGGAACAATCGAAAGACATGAATTTATTCTCTGTTATTGATGTTATTCATGAAGGGATGGGTGAAGAATTCAAGGAAAAGAGTGTAATACCCCGAAAACCCTAAGATTAGACCTGGGAGTTGAAACGGAGAAAATAGAGTTTTTTTGCACCAGGTCACAGGACGAATCATCCAGTGACCCCTGCGGTGCACCATGATTAGTTGTGTGACTCGTGGGGAGGAGTTTGGACTGGGTTGAAATTTTAAGTTTTGAGGTGACCACGGGTGTGACCAGGAGTCGTCAGGTGGTCCGTGGTCAAGGGTTGACTGAAGGATGAAGAGGTTGGATAGTACACCTAACGATCAGTCACCACAAGTCGTCCGATACACCACGAGTCATGGTGTCCCTCGTGATGACCAGTGGTGACAAATTCCAGTGCAGGCAACGAGAAGAAGACCACGAGTTGTGGTGATGGGCACGAATCGTCTAGTCCCTCGTTGGGAATGGCTATGGGTATTTTCCTGCGAATTAATTAAGACTTTTATGTAATTCCTAATTTCATAAGGCCTATAATACATTGTTTTTAGCTCATAATAGTGTGTTTTAAGAGGGTAAAGTTCATGGTAATCATATTCACTTCCATACATGCAAGTCTAGAAGCTCCTAAGGGTGATCAAGCCTAGATTCCTCAGGGTTCTTCCCCAAATTTCCATTGGGCAATCAGGAGAATTGTGAAATCAAATTTATATAGGTATGTAGGGTTATGAATGGGTGTATTTGTTACACCCCGTAAGATTCCCGGCATCTAGTTGGCCTATTCGCACATTGGTTAAGCATATTTGATAGCCATACGTGCTAGAAAAAGGCCTAGGAAAAGATCAGATGAAAATCCTGCCGAACCACCGCGGAAGGCGCCGAGGCAGAGCCCCTCCGCGATGGCGCCGTGTCACAGAGGCGGGGCCTCCGCGTTGGCTTCGTGACACGTTGGGCCTGTCTAGGCCCAAGTATATAAAGCCCCCACTTCGATTTGTGATGTTATTTCCTTTAAATTAAATTTCCAGAAAGCGTAAGAACAGAGAGGGACGAAGGAAGATAATATATATCCGTTTGATTACACTGCCAAACAAAGTCTAATCTAAAATTAACCTCAGGTACCGAGGTATTTGGCAGCAGGGAGTATTCCTACGGTTTTTGTTTCGCGAAATACGGCCGACGAATCGTCGAGCTACCGGACCAAGGTAAGTAGAATTGCTCCAAACTAGTGTCTATGTGCTCCTA
>JACEIK010000590.1:3764-17180 GCA_018107945.1 Datura stramonium
ACATACTTACAAGAATTGGTAGAGGAGAAGATGAAATTGATGAACCCTAGGTGAGTTCTCCCACTTCTCCCTTCACTCCTAGGTGGTTTTCCAGAAATAATTCGTGACTAAATGATTTTAGGAGCTAAGGGACCTATTTATAGTAAATGAGAATTGTGAAAAATTATGCCTTTCGTGGAATGGCTCTGTGTCACGGAGTGTATCGCGGAGCACTGCCTCCATGACACGGAGGCAACGCGGAAGCACACTGGAAACTCACAAAAATCGTCCCTAGGCAGCCCCTTGCCGCGTTGGCAGCGCGCTAGGTGGCCTTGGTTGCGCAGCCTGCCTGCCGTGGCACGTTGCCAACGCGCAGGTGGGCTGTTTCACGCAGCCTGCCTGCCGTGGCACGATGCCAACGCGCAGGTGGGCTGTTTCGCGCATCTTCCTTGCCGACGTTCGCGTTTAATTTCCGATTCCAAGCCTCCACTTCACCAACTCATGGATTAGTCCCTCAAATTCATTTTAAACCTACAAAAGCAAGAACTAATCATGTTGGTTAGTACATATATTCACATTTATATAAAATCACATGAAAATGTATATAATTAATTAGATAAACAAGACTAAATTAAGTTATNATATATTCACATTTATATAAAATCACATGAAAATGTATATAATTAATTAGATAAACAAGACTAAATTAAGTTATAAAGCATCACTCGGGAATGCTATTTTGCCCGAGATCAATAACTTTAGACAATAACGTAAACATAACAATGCATAAAAACATGCGTAACAATGGGAGGACTCATCATAACCGACGCCATCATGGTAGAGTCTTTCATGATGCCCCACTATCTCGCTCAAGTGGGCAAAGCCGACCCTAGCGTGCTAGGCGAATAAGGCGTGATATCACATTTGAGGGGATCATTATCAATACATCATATCATTTACAACCCACGATGGCATGTGGTTATGAGACACCGGCGTAGTCCTTTGAACGCCAGGCTGCTCGGTGCTAGACACGGCTCCCAAAAACATGCATTTAGGCTCATACTAAACCATTAACATCATGCATAAAAATTCATTGGCTAATATATAACATTTATCATCATTGATCCCCTTTAAAACATGCTTAGCCAAGAATCATGGGCCTTTTTTATTGGCCAACATCATAAATCGATAAATCATGAAATTCGTTTCATAAATCGTAAACCATTCTTCAACATGTGGGCATTGCCCAATACCTCATCATACTCAATTCTTTAAAAACATGCTCTTAAACATGGGTAACTTGAAAATCATGCTTTTCCATCATCAATAATCTCAAATTATAGAGTATTCATCATAAATCATAACTACCATGAACTTTCATCAAATGGGCATTTTGGATTTAGAAGCTTGAAACATGAATTAAAGAAAATAATAATAAAACCTGCCCATCATTCATAATTCAATAATTAAAACTCAATTAAATCATACCCATAAAGAGAAATAACACTGTCATGCTTTGGGTAAAACCCCATGGAATTTGAGTAGGACAATTCATGAATTAACTTGAAATTTGGGCATGGGTGGGGAAGAATTTCACCCATTTTAAAACGCTACATACCTGGGATAAGATGGACTTAAAGTTCCTTGAACACCCACAAAGAAATTGATGAAAATTTGGGGAAGAAGCCTTGAATCTCCCAAAAACCTCTCTAAGCTTTTGCATGAGAATTGGCATGCATAAAGGGCTTAACCCATCTTATCTAACTCAGAAATATATCCAAAACAAAGTAGTTTAGGCCTTAGGGACTTAGGAAGTTACAAAAACACCCTTATTAAAATGCAGGAATTTCTGGTCACCAGTCCCCACGAGGGGCATAATGGGTCGTTGCCACAGGGCACGACTCGTGGCCTTGATCCATGTAGTCCACTGCCCAAACATCCAAGGGAACCCCACGAGTGACTTCACGAGTCGTGAGGTCAGACCACAACTCGTGGTCACCTTCCGTGGCCTACACTATCAATCCCAACCTGCCAAAACATCCAAGGTAGACCACGGGTGACCTCACGAGTCATGAAGTATGGCCACGACTCGTGGTCAGGCCCGTGGCCTCCTCACTCAGGCTTTGCCAAGCCATGCTGACTACGAGTCACTTCACGACTCGTGGTCACTCCTCACGACCTACCTCAGCGGTCGTTTTGTGACCTGGGGCGAATTTTCAGTTTTTCTCCATTTTTTACTTCCGGGTCTAATCCTTGGGTTCCCGGGGTATAAATCTCCCCCTTAAGAACATTCGTCCTTGAATGTTAGAAACATGCAGAAAAATCAGAAACAAGCTATCACCATGTACAATTACCAGTCATTTATGTCGAAAACTAACGGAATGACTACCTCCAAAAGGAACTACATAGCTAAACTGAATTCAGACATCACATACATTTACCATATCATAAAATAAACTTCTACACATGAGCTGAATGGGAAAAGCTGATTAAAGGTTTAGGGTAAAACTAATACCTCAAATTGAAACGGAGCTGGTAAGGAACAAATGAGGGTATTTAGCTATCATATCTGCTTTGACTTCCCACATAGCTCCCTTAACATGTTGATTTCTCCATAATACTTTAATTGAAGCTACTTCTTTGTTCCTCAGCCTCCGAACCTGATGATCCAAGATTTCAATAGGAATTTCTTCATAACTGAGGATGTCCTTCACTCCAATGTTATCTACCGGAACCACCAAGGCTGGATCACCCAAGAACTTCTTCAAAAGTGACACATGAAAGACGGGATGAACCGAAGATAGCTCCGAGGGTAAGTCCAACTCATACGCCACCTTACCAACTCTTCTCACAACCCGGTAGGGGAGAGGGGACTGAGTTTCCCTTTCTTCCCGAACCGCATGACTCACTTTGTGGGTGATACCATTAGAAATACCCAGTCGTCCACATCAAACTCCAAATCTCTTCTCCTCACATCAGCATACGATTTCTAACGACTCTGAGCGGTTTTCAACTAGTCCCTTATCAACTAAACCTTTACCATCGCCTCATGAACCGAATATGGTCCTATCATAGCTGCCTCACCAACCTCGAACTATCCGATGGGAGGTCTACACCTCCACCCGTAAAGAGCCTCGAACGATGCCATCTGGATACTAGTGTGGTAACTGTTATTATAAGCAAACTCGATCAAGGGAAAATGATCATCCCAACTACCTTTAAAATCCATAACACATGCCCTCAACATATCCACAAGGGTCTGAATAGTTCATTCTGCCTGGCCGTCTATTTGAGGATAGAAGGCTATACTGAGCTTAACATGGGTCCCAAGTCCTTTTTGAAAAGAACGCTAGAATTAAGAGGTAAACTGAGTACCTCGATTTGAGATAATAGCAAAGGGCACTCCATGAAGTCGAACCAACTCCCGAATATACAACTTAGCATAATTATTCGCTGAATCTGTGGTCTTAATCGGTAGGAAGTGTGCAGCCTTGGTTAACCTGTCGACCACCACCTAAATGGAGTTGTATTGTCGGCGAGTATGGGGTAGACCTGTAATGAAATCCATATTAATTTCTTCCCACTTCCAAGTGGGGATGTTGATATACTGAAGTACGTCTCCCGGCCTTTGATGCTCGATTTTCACTTGTTGACAGTTTGGGAATTTCGCTACGAACTCTGCAATATCCTTTTTCATACCATCCCACCAATAGATTTCTCGCAAGTCCCGATACATCTTCGTGGATCCCGAGTGGATAGAATATCTAGTACCATGTGCCTCCTGTAATATCCGAACTCTCAAATTATCAACGTCCGAAACACATAGTGGACCCTAGTATCTCAGCACACCATCTCCCCCTTGGGAGAAAACCTCCACCTTCTGACTCCGCACCGCCTCCTTTAGCTTCCTCAATATTGGATCCTCATCTTTCCTAGATTTAACATCAACTACCAAGGACGATTCTGACCCGAAATGCACAGCAACACCGCCATTAGCCGAGTCGATCAATCTAACTCCCAATCTTGCAAGTCGGTGGACAACCTTCACCAACTCCTTCTTTCCCTCATCCACATGGGACACACTCTCCATAGAGAGTCTAACTAAGAGCATCCACAACCACATTAGCCTTGCCCAGGTGATAGAGGACACTCATGTCGTAGTCCTTTAGTAACTCCAACCACCTCCTTTGCCGAAGATTTAGATCCTTCTGTGTGAACACATATTGCAAACTCTTGTGATTGGTAAAAACATCCATGTGGACCCCATACAAGTAATGCCTCCATATCTTCAATGCAAATACCACCGTGGTCAACTCAAGATCATGGGTCGGGTAATTCTTTCCATGAACTTTCAGTTGTCTCGAGGCATATACTATTACCTTCCCACGCTGCATCAACACACATCCCAACCCGACTCTCGAAGCATCACAATACACTACAAAGCCATCAATACCCTCGAGTAAGGTCAACACTGGTGTTGAAGTGAGTCGGGTCTTCGACTCTTGGAAGTTTTTCTCACAAGCATCCGACCGTTGGAATTTTACCTTTTTCTGAGTCAACCTGGTCAATGGGGCCGCAATTGATGAAAAGCCCTCAACAAATCTTCGATAGTAGCCTACTAAGCCCAAGAAAATCCGAATTTCTAAAGGGTTCACCGGTCTAGGCCAATTCTTCACCGCCTCTATCTTCTAGGAATCTACACTTATGCCTTCACTTGATACCACGTGACCCAGAAATGCTACCGAGTTTAGCCAAAATTCACACTTTCTAAACTTTTCATACAGCTGACGATCCTTGAGGGTTTGCAGAACTATTATCAAATGAGTGGCATGCTCCTCTTCGCTCCGAGAGTATTTCAAGATGTCGTCAATGAACACAATCACGAACATGTCCAAATATGACTTGAACACCCTGTTTATCAGGTTCATAAAAGTTGCAGGAGCATTGGTTATCACAAAAGAAATAACAACAAATTCGTAGTGACCATACCGAGTCCTGAAAGTGGTCTTCGGGATGTCACTCTCTCGAACTCTGAGCTGGTGATACCCGGACTTGAGATCGATCTTGGAGAAGCACTAGGCACCCTGAAGCTGGTCAAAAAAATCATCGATCCTGGGTAAGGGGTACCTGTTCTTGACGGTAACCTTGTTCAACTGCCGATAGTCAATACACATGCGAAGGGAACCGTCCTTCTTTCGAACAAATAAAACTGGTGCACCCCATGGAGACTGGCTCGGTCTAATGAAGCCCTTATCCAACAAATCCCTTAACTAATCCTTCAATTCCTTTAGCTCGGCTGGAGCCATCCTGTAAGGAGGGATAGAAATAGGCTGCGTATCTGGCAATAGATCAATACCAAAATCAATTTCCCTTTTTGGAGGAACACCTGGAAAATCCTCAGGAAACACCTCTGGATACTCGCACACCACCAGAAATGGCTGGATAGTCGGGGTCTCGGACACCACATCTTTAATCCTAACTAGGTGGTACATGCAACCCTTAAAGATCATCTTCCGGGCCTTAAGATATAAAATAAACCGACCTGTTGGCACCACCAAACTACCCTTCCACTCCAAAACTGTCTCACCTGGAAAACAAAATTCCACGGTACGGGTCCTACAATTAATCGTGGCATAACATGCAAACAACCATTTCATACCAAGAATAACGTCAAAATCGGTCATGTTTAACTCTACCAGGTCTGCGGAGGTAACCTTGTGCGACACCATGACCGGGAACCCTCCGTATACCCACCTAGGTACAACTGAATCACCGTCTGGAGTAGATACGAAGACAATGTAGCTCCCGGGTCTGACAAGGAATAAACATCGATATGAAAGACACGCAACATACCAAGGACCACATCTAGTGAAGTTTTATTCTCCTGGCGTGAGGCAAGGGAATAGAATCGGTTTTGGCGTTGTCCACCACCTCCACAAATCGATGCTCCCTCAGAGCGGAACGAGCTGGAGCTTCTACTGTCCTGGTGGTCTGTGCATGAACCCCTATCATCACTCTGTCTAGCTTATGGACATGCTCAGCGCATGTGCCCAGATCTACCACACCCAAAACAGACATCTGAGCCGAGCAGGCACTCCCCCGAGTGACTCTTGCCACACTTCCCGTAGGCTGGAGAGGTATACTCTAACTAGGTGCCCCTCTAATCCCTCGACCCTGAAGCCCTGCTTCTCTGATCACCCCTGGGTATGGATGGAACACTAGTTGATTATGGTGCTGGGGCTAGCGACCTCTACTGAAACTGTGGACGGTAGCCACCGCCAGACCTCTAATGTGAAAACCCACGACTGTCTGTCCAAGCCCTCTTTGTCTACCTTTCCCTCGCATGAACTACCTCCATCTGCTGGGTTACAACACTATGCAAGGAAAGTCCATATCCTGGTGGAGCATAGAAGTCCTGTAATCCTTATCTAAATAACCGGCCACGTCATGAACAAACCGGCTCACCCGCACTCTTTGGTCCATCACTAACTCTAGGGCGTATTTTGACAACCGGGTGAACTCAAGTGAATACTCCAGCAATGTCATTTTTCCCTGATTGAGGTTCACAAACTCCGTTGCTTTCAACTCCCTCATTTCCTGAGGGAAGAACCTGTAGAGGAAGGCCATGTGGAACTCATCCCAGCTGATAGGGCCCACTCCCGCTGCCCTATTGTCCTTCCATTGCTTGAACCAAATATGAGCGACCTCTTTTAGCTGGTAAGAGGCCAAGTCAACACACTCCCCATTTGTCACCCCCATAACCTGAGTGACCTTGAAGATCCCTTCAATAAACTCGTGTGGATCCTCACCCACCTTTGATCCCGTGAACTCAGGAGGGTTCATCCTCAAGAAGCCTCTAATCCAAGCCGCCGCTGCATTGCCATTTTGTGGGACCTGCGCAACAGCTTGCTGGTTGACCTGAGCAGTCAAGTCCTACGCCAACATCTGAATAGCTGCCCGAAACACAACGGGGCAGCTGGCTCCAGTGCCTGAGGCTCCTGATAGGTGGGGCTTGCTGATGCCCATGGTTATTGCCATCTCCGTGGCCTTCATCATTTACATTCCTCCTTCCGTTCATTCTCCTAGGAGAAATAATTCTGCAATTGCGAATCGCATGAATTAGAAGGATGGAAAGGCTTTTCATCGCACGACATAGAACATGAAAGAACGGAACATTTCCTAAACGTTTAGTAGTCTCTTCGTCATAAGTGTGGCGCGCTTCACACCCATGAAAAATACTCTACCTAATGCGGCTTCCAGACTCTCTAGGACACATCTAAACCTATGGCTCTGATACCAAGTTTGTCACGACCTGAACATACACCTGGATCATAGACACGGGACAAGGGACCCCGAGAGACCCCAAGTCAATCCATGGAACATGCATACAACTAATCTTCTCCAAATAAGCAGAACGATAATCATAAAGACATAGAGGAAACAAAATTTTAGCGTAACATCATTAAATACTAAACATATACACAGTTGAGCACTACATACTCGTCTAAAAGCCTCTAACACATAAGATGGGTTGATAGGTTAACATCCCCAACTAACCCGACCAAAACTGAACATAAACAACATGAAAGTTTATCAAACGGCCCTTGAAACATGAGGACTCACTAATAAACTGAAAACGTAGGATGAGATGGACTAAGGATGCGGATGAGCCTGAGATTAGGACCCTGTATCGTGAAACGATACAACATAGAAAATATGCAGTCAGTATGTGGAATGTACCGAGTATGCAAGGTAAGTAAAACGGACATTTAAAAGTAAAATAAAACTCATAAGTAACATAAGCGGAGGAAATCATGCTTGTATCATATACTTCATAAGAAAACATAAGGATCAAGGCTTCCAAATTATTCATAAAACGTTCATAATCACAATTGTAAATAAACTTTATCAAAACATAACTTGATCCAATAATGTAAACATAACAATTCATAAAAACATGCGGAACAATGGGAGGACACGTCATAACCGACACTATCATGGTAGAGCCTTTCATGATACCCCACTGTCTCGCTCAAGTGGGCAGAGCCGACCCTAGCTTGCCAGGCGAGGATCGTTCATAAGGCGTGATATCACATTTGAGGGGATGATTATCAATACATCATATCATTTACAACCCATGATGGCACGTGGTTATAAGACACCGGCATAGTCCTTTGAACGTCGGGCTTCTCGGTGCTAGACACGGCTCCCAAAAACATGCATATAGGCTCATACATAAACCATTAACATCATGCATAAAAATTTATTGGCTAAGATATAACATTTATCATCATTGATCCCCTTTAAAACATGCTTAGCCTAGAATCATGGGCCCATTTTTTCGGCCAACATCATAAATTGATAAATCATGAAATTCGTTTCATAAATCGTAAACCATTCTTCAACATGTGGACATTGACCAATACCTCATCATATTCAATTCTTTCAAAACATGCTCTTAAACATGGGTAACTTGAAAAATCATGCTTCCCATCATCAATAAACTCAAATTATAGAGTATTCATCATAAATCATAAATTCCATGAACTTTCATTAAATGAGCATTTTGGATTTAGAATCTTGAAACGTGAATTAAAGAAAATAATAATAAAACTTGCTCATCATTCATAATTCAATAATTAAAACTCAATTAAAGCATACCCATAAAGAGAAATCGCATTGTCATGCTTTGGGTAAAACCCCATGGAATTTGAGTAGGACAATTCATGAATTAACTTGAAATTTGGGCATGGGTGAGGAAGAATTTCACCCATTTTAAAACCCTACCTACCTGGGATTGGATGGACTTAAAGTTCCTTGAACACCCACAAAGAAATTGATGAAAATTTGGGGAAGAAGGCCTTGAATCTCCCAAAAACCTCTCTAAGCTTTTGCATGAGAATGGGCATTCATAAAGGGCTTAATCCATCTTATCTAACTCAGAAATATATCCAAAACGACGTAGTTTAGGCCTTAGGGACTTAGGAAGTTACAAAAACACCCTTAATAAAATGCAGGAATTTCTGGTCATCAGTCCCCACGAGGGACCTAACGGGTCGTTGCACAGGGCACGACTCGTGGCCTTGATCCGTTGAGTCCACTGCCCAAACATCCAAGGGAACCCCACAGGTGACTTCACGAGTCATGAGGTCAGACCACGACTCGTGGTCATCTTCCGTGGCCTACACTGTCCATCCTAACCATCCAAAACATCCAAGGTAGACCACGGGTGACCTCACGAGTTGTGAAGTCTGGCCACGACTCGTGGTCAGGCCTTTGGCCTTCTCACTCAGGCTTTGCCAATCCATGCTGACCACAAGTCACTTCACTACTCGTGGTCACTCCTCACGATCTATCTCACGGGTCATTCTGTGACCTGGTGCGAATTTTCGATTTTTCTTTATTTTTTACTTTCGGGTCTGATCCTTAGGTTCCTGGGGTATAACATGTATACATCGGAACTCCAAGTCTAGATCACGTGGTTATATGTCGATTATAGAATCTCCCACTAGTCAGTTCAGTCTCAGATTAGCTCAGTGGAAAACAGTTTCAGTTTATTCATTTCATTACAGTTAGTTCAGATTCAGTATCTCAGATTTAGGGCATGTCTTTGACCATCAAACAGGGTCATTTTGATCATTTTAGTATATTTTAGTTTATTTAGTTTCAGCATTTCAGTTGTTCATTTCATGTTATTACAGTTTAGTTATTCATTCTCTATGTTATGTCTTCTCCCACTTACTCGGTAGATTAAAAGTACTAACGCATACTTCCTATGATGTATCATATTATGATACAACCGCTGGTTCTCAGTCTCAACACTGTTAGCAGATCTTCTCCAAGAGTTATCAGCTGCACCTGTGGTGAGTCCTCRTCTTTCAAGGACGATGTTTATTTCTCTTTAGTTATTTTCACACAGGTAGATTTTAGAGTTAGCTGGGGCTTTTCCCAGCAACTCATCAGATATAGACGGCTTTCAGACATAGACTCAAACTTTCAGACTTGTTTTCCAGATATGTAAATTTTCATTATTCAGCTTTCCTTAAATGGTTTTATGATTTAAGCTTCCTCTATGATTTACTCATATTACCAGTGTTATGATAGACCATGGGTTGACTTGGGGTTACTTATGACTCCAAGTACCGTGTCTCTTCCAGCGTATAGACTCGGGTCGCGACACCATGCAATATGCATTTTGACCCTCTCCACTGCCTTTGGGATTTGCAATTGTGTCACTATGTAAATACCCTTTCTGCTATGAATTATGCTCACTAAATAAATCTCTCATTTATTACTCTAATTTATGAATCGATGTTGTGTGGGAGCTCCCTGATTCTGTCAAGCTCTTCAAATTTGAGTCTGACTTCTCTTAATTCTATAATACCTGCTCCATCATGCTTTCTAGTTTGGAGTGTCCCTGTTCATGATTTGACCCTTCTCTCCACTACTGTTGCTAGTTTAGATTAATTGTCCTTTGGAGGAAAATATAGATTTGAGCTCATGTTCCTGAAGTTTTTATTCTACCAATTATTATGATTCTTACCACCCTCCTCATTTCTACCATATTGATTTCCTTGATCTTGCGGGCTGAGTCTTCTCTAATTTTGGTAGTTAGATGGTTGATAGTTCTAATTTTGATTCTAGAAGTTCTGCCTCTAATAACCTCCTTATATATTAATAATATAGTTAGCATCTTCAAGTTGCACTGGAATTTTTCTGGATATCGTTGATTCTACATCTAAGGAGGATAACCTTGCATATCATCAATAACATTTACCTTCTTCAGTTCATTCTCAGTAAGTCTCTTCATGATCAATGCCCGATATTAGTTGCCAAGTTGTCCATCAACTAGTTTCTCTCCTAATTTTCCTTGATAATATGCCTCATAGATGGAGTACCAATAGTGACACCCCTACCATTATCGCTAGCATGCCAAGCCTAATTGTGCTTGGTTATTTTGTCGATAATAGTGGTGATGGGGGAAAATGATTTGTCCATGAAATAGCTCCTATTGTATGTTGGCCACTAATTGAGTTAGAGGGTCCAATGATAATGTCCAAAATACATTCTTATTTATGAAAGAGCGTAAATGGTTGTCGTGTTAAAATAAATAATCCGACGGGTGTCAGGGTCGTATTCCACAAGGAATGTCAGCTGATCACACAATAGTAGTCTATTAAATTAAACTAATTCGCATCAATGTTGCAAGACAAATAAGAAAAAATTGGGGGAATCCCGATTTATAAAATAATATATGGAATTGCACACTAAAAACAAGGGCAAAGTATAGAAAAGACCAATGGAGAGACTACTAGGGGTGTGATATTGATAAGGCTTTAATGGGTTGGAATTGTTAATTGTTCCTATCTTTACTCAACAATATGATTAGATATGGATAAGACAACTGATGTCGCCCAAATTACACCTTGCAATTGATATATAAGCGGTCGATTGTCAAATATAGAACCTAACAAAGGTTGAGGTCGATCCCACAGGGAATATGGTAAAAACTTAAGTTAATGCGAATAACTATTACTATTGAGTTACTTATTTCCAAAGTGGGGAAAGTATAAAACAATAAACAAAAGTAAAATTACTAAATGTTGAAATCAAATTTGGTTTGTATTCAATTAATGATTTGATTAGGATTGTGTTCCCGAAGATTTCATAACCACAAGGCTTATACACTAGTGATCTATTCTGGTGATTAACATGCAATATTGATAAGTTAGGTTCACCTAAATGGTTGTTCCCCTATCTAGATGATTGTCACCACGCAACTTGGTCCGTATATGGGTGTACTTTAATTGACCCTTACCCTTGATATTGGATTAGCTATCACCAAACAAGTTCAATCTATTAGATGAGGGTTGATAGCCTCAAATCTCCGTTGTTAATCCCTTTTCCCATTATTTACCTCCTTGGATCGGTAAGTAAGAACAAGGAAACTCCTAACGTTTGCAACTGTCAAGAATCAATCGAAACGACGGGAAAAATAATACATGCATAAAATCCCGTTTAAGAATCACTAAGTGTTCTTACCTATGTGTGTTTATTCATCTTGGTTCCCACAAACCTAGTTTATGGGTTTAGCTACTCATACTTGTATTATCGCAATCACAAAATATTAAAGAAATCATAATTGCAACTTAAAAATTATTGTAGAATAAAAACCACGTAGATTGAATAACAACTCCACAATAGATGAATAAAACTTCAATGTTGCTTTTGTTTCTTGAATTAAGAACAATTGATCAATACCAAGATTATAGTTGAAAACTAATAAGGTTGGCTCTCTCAATCGTCTAAAACTCGTTTTCAGAATCCTCTTTAAAATTGTTCTAAAATCATTCCCCAAAAATAAACCTAAACTGTATAGATTTATAGTTCCAAGAAATCCTTTTCCTAATTAAAACTGGAAACCAGGTCGGCAGTGGCAATGGGCTTGGTGACGATTCGTTCGACCCTCTGACGAGTCGTTCCTTACTTAAAACAGTCATGCTCAGCAACGTACGTAGTCTTGGCAACGGGTCACCTAACGACTCGTCGTGCCTGAACACGAGTCGTTAGGTCCCTCATGGTCTAGTACCTCAGAAAGTCCAGTGTACTTTACGGATGGTTCCAGTGGCCTGCCAATGAGTCATTTCACCTCATGATGACTCGTTATGTCTGTCGTCAACTTCACTAGTCACTTTGTTGAAATTTTCTCTTTGAGTCCTAACGATTGACCTCATGACTCATTACCAGGTGTAACGAGTCGTTCCTCCAACTCGTCAAGTACACTGTCTTGCATCTTCCAAACTCCATCTTTTGCCCACGCCTTAAACAATGGGTCATGCCTCCTGCCAATGACTCGTGAAGTGCCTGGCAGATACCTTTTCAGTTAATTTCAGCATTAATTCAACCAGTTCACTCTCGAACCTGTTTTCCTACAACATTAAGCACAAAACACATCATACCTATATAAACATACCTGGAATGTGCATAATTTCTTGGTTTTAAGTGTAGAAAGTGTCGTAAAATCATGGCACATCAGCACCCTCAACTTAGAACTTTTGCATGTCCTTAGGCAAAAACAAAATAAAACAAAACAATCAAACTACTTCAACACTTCAATAGGAAAAACTCTAGGAAACCTACAGCAGTCACAATTTCATATCAAAATCAAATTTTCTAACCCCTCCCTCATTATATCAACTCAAAACACTATGCATATGCAAAATTTCCAATCATTAACACAGAGGAATCAAAACATGGCAAAATACTGTCACCTGCAACCATACACATAAATCTATAACACTGACCTAGATAATTTGTAGACGATTTTGTTTACCAAATGCTCTCACCTCAAAGAAGTCCCACACTCACACATGTGTATATGATTATCTCAATATATTTCTCTTGGGACTAGGTAAGATCCACTCACTCTCACAAAGA
>JACEIK010000590.1:18278-31592 GCA_018107945.1 Datura stramonium
CCAAACAAAAACTAAGGAAATAGGGAACATACCTGTGCGACCTAGGTGTCAGCTACCTGGTCAGTGGAGGGTGTAGATACGCCTCCAATGTCATCTCCAAATTTACCGACTTAAACCGGTGCATTCTCAGATCCAACAGAGCTTTCTCCATGAACTCTCGCTGCCTTAGTCTCGGCTCTCTATCGAGCCTCCTCTCTCGATTCATGTAGTGCTCTCTCCATCTCACTCTGCTCCCTTTTTTGTTGACGGAGCAGAGAAGCATTATCATCAAAACTTGCCTCCTCACGAGGCCTCTTCCCCTTATTCTGTGTCACCGTCTCCTCCGTGATAAAATTGAAAATAGGTGGCAATTCCTCTTCAAACTCATCATTTATCACAGGAAATACCGGTGGAGGTACTGTAGCTATCTGTCGTGCGGCCAAGTCCCGCACCTCGGATCTTAGCGCTCCTAGCTCTAAGTACCATCTAGATAGTTCCGGCACCTGAAATATGCAAGGCGCTCATCCATTCTCCTCTCAAAAGCATCCAGTCGCCTATTCACTAAACTGGATAGTGTCTCCAACTCCTTTGACACCCACGACTTTACCTGCTCCATCAAGACTTTGACTTGTAGAGCTGTGTGTGCCTGCTGCTTCTCAGCCTTTGCTAGCCGCCTAGCCATATCAACCAAAAACTCCTATGAAACCGTGACTAGGCTAGCTGTGGTGGCTCATGGAGGTGCAACTGGTGGTCTCGAGGCTGCTGCAGTAGATGAAGACTCAGGGACATCAGTAGGTGTGGAGGTATCCGTTGCATCTGTAGCCTCAGCCTGGCTACCTGTCTCTCTGCCCTCCATAGGCTCAGCTACCAACTCAGCAATCTGTGCTACATCGGTCTGCATCCCGCTGTCAAAAGCCTCTACTAATATTGTCGCTCCCGCGGATGCAGTTGCCCAAGTCCGCGCCCTCGATACTGGGTTTATATCATCTCAAATCAATCCGATATTGGTAATCTTCTGAACCATTACTCTCTGGTCCATTGATGGCAATACCGGTACCTTTGACTCCTGACAGAGTCTATCTATCAAACATGGAAACAGAATGGTAGTGTCGTCATTGATTGCCCGCTCTCAAATCTCCTCTGCAATATATCGTGGGAAGCTGACGGCATACCCCTCTATTATGCTAGCTACCAAAGCTGCTCTGTCAGGTGAAAGGATATTGTCATTGCTGGTTGGTACCATCCTGTGCTGCACTAGTGACCACCAAAACTTTGCCTGAAAATTCAATGTGGCCTTCTTTATCTACGACTCTGTACCATGCAGCCATTCTACTAGTGGACCTCTTGTAGCAATAATTCGAGACAACCAAGTGTACTGCTGGATGCGCTCCTAGATATTCAACTTCTTTGTTTTGACCTTCTTCAGCTCAGATAGCCTGTGATCAAATTCTGTTGTGTTCAATGGAGCCTGATAATCCGGCCCGTACAGCATTCTGGAGATCGTTCGCTCAGAAATGTCAACTGGAGTCTCTCTCATCAACACCTGAGTCAATGCGGGCCTCTTCTTCCAATTTTGTCCCCCTAATGCCAACCACTACAAGGTGGCTACATATGCTGGATAGAACTCTCGAACCAAACATGGGTTGTAGCTGCCTGAAGGCTCGGTCAACCACCTAAACTTGTATTTATCAAATATTGCTTGTAGCTCAAGAAGATCTTTCAGCCCTATAGTGACCAGCCTCGGCTCCTCGTATGTGCTCCTTTTCGGATTTCCTTTCTCATTGGGAGCAATATCTCGATTGTATATATCCCGCATTCCATGGACACACCATCTCCATACATTTCTCGGTTGCTCATTTGAAGTGTCTGAGGTCTCCGTCAACTCATTATCAGAGTCGCCTCACTGGGCATGTGATTCATCAACTCTCTCTGTGTTTTTCCCAGCTGCGGGAGCCTCAGGAACAAGTGCAGCAGCAGCCCTAGCATTCTCATCAATGCGGCTGGGTGGATCTCTTGCAAGTGGAGTGGGAGTATCGACCAGGGCTGTCGCATTTGAACTTTGTTGAGCCCTAGCCCTGGTAGATCTCCTCACTAACTGCTCCTCTGATATGTCGTATTCCTTCTCAGAGCCACTTGACTCTTCAGAGGATGATGGATCATCACGCAGTCTACGGTATGAAGGTTAACTGCGCTCAGGTGCTTGCTTCTTGGTTGGACCCTTCTTTGGTGTACCTCTGGGAGCCATTGTACCTGTGGAAACAATGTTAGTGTACAAGATGAGATGAAACAGAAAATATTTTTAGGCTGGTGCCTAGTGGTCCTGACGGGTGACTAAACGAGTCATTGCCACTTGCAATGACTCGTGAGGTCACTCGTCGTCTCAGAATGGTCTTTCATCAAGTTGGTCCAGTGTACTTGACGACTGGTCCCAACGACTCATTTCCAAAGGAACAAGTCCTTAGGTCGATCATTAGGTACACCGCTCATTAGCTTAATTTTTCCACTCAGGACGAGCTACACAACGAGTCGTTTGGTGATCCAACGACTCGTGATGTAGCTCGTCCTCAAGAGTTTCAGTTCGCACAATGCAACTTCATCTTCTTCCTAATTTCAATTCCACAAACACAGAGCTTTCCAATCTAAAATCAACCCAGGTGAAATACGATCGAAATTTAAATCTTCCTAGGGTTTATTTTCATCAAGAGACATAGATAAACACAAGATGAATCAAAATACATTCAAGCTCATTCACAACATGGGTCCTCAACAATTCTTGTTTAAATGCAAAAATATTTGAAATTTCATGGGGAAGACTACTCACACAAATGCTTGAACAATGATGGAGTGCAATCTGGTGTGTGCTTGAGTGACTTGGCATGCAAGGTTGAAGGTCTTGTCAATGGTGTTTTTGATGGTGTTGAGTGAAGAAGAAGAAGAAGAGAAGAAGGAAATTTGAAGTTTTGTATGTGTGTAAGTTTAATGTGGAGTATGTAATGAAATCGGGATTTTGTTGCTAATTTTCACAAACTTCCAGTTCTTGGTCGGGTTATGTTAAATTTCATGACGCCCAACGTGGCGAGTCGTGAAGTGCTAAAATGACTCGTTGAGTCCTTTTGTGTTTTGCGACTGGAGTTAGGAAACTTACCTGGGACCTAACGAGTTAAGTAACGACTCGTGGTGTCACCCAAAGAGTCGTTGCCTGAGTCATGGTCCTTGGCCTGATTGTAGCTTCAAGACGGGTCACTTAACGACTCGTTTGGTTTCCCAACGATTCGTTGAGTGGGCTATTATCAACCTTTTTCTTTTTAATTCATACTTTGCTCCAGTGTACTTGACGAGGGACAAGACTATTCGTTCCTTGGAGAAACGAATTGTTAAGTCACCCGTTGCTCCCCTGTTTTCTGCAGTTCTCTTAACGAATTAGCTGAATGAGTCATCAAGTCAGACGATGACTCGTGCTATGATTTTTATGCACCAGAACTGAAGTACCAGTTTTTTATTCCAACTTCAGATTTTCCATCTTATTCACCTGCATCCATCAACAAGCGTGAACACTACTTATTTCTTAAATTTACAAGGCAAGTCCTAACATTTGCAACCGTCAAGAATTAATCAAAACGAAGGGAAAAATAATACATGCATAAAACCCCGTTCAAGAATCACTAAGTGTTTTTACCTATGTGTGTTGATTCATCTTGGTTCCCACAAGCCTAGTTTATGGGTTTAGCTACTCATACTTGTATTATCGCAATCACAAAATATTGAAGAAATTATAATTGCAACTTACAAATTATTGTAGAATAAAAACCACGTAGATTGGATAACAACTCCACAACAAAAGTAAAATTACTAAATGTTAAAATCAAATTTGGTTTGTATTCAATTAACGATTTGACTAGGATTGTGTTCCCCAAGATTTCATAACCACAAGGCTTATACCCTAGTGATCTATTCCGGTGGTTAACATGCAATATTGGTAAGTTAGGTTCACCTAAATGGTTGGTCCCCTATCTAGATGATTGTCACCACGCAACTTGGTCTGTATACGGGTGTACTTTAGTTGAGCCTTACCCTTGATATTCAGTTAGCTATCTCAGGACAAGTTCAAGCTATTAGATGAGGTTGATAGCCTCAAATCTCCATTGTTAATCCTTTTCCCATTCTTTACCTCCTTGATCAGGTAAGTAAGAATAAACAAGTCCTAACATTTTGCATACCGTCAAGAATCAATCAGGATGAAGGGAAAAATAATACATGCAAAACCCGTTCAAGAATCACTAAGTGTTTTACATATATGTTTTAATTCATCTTGGTTATATACCCCTAGTTTGCTGGTTGCTTCTCATACTAGTTTATGGGTTTAGCTACTCATACTTGTATTATCGCAATCACAAAATATTGAAGAAATCATAATTGCAACTTACAAATTATTGTAGAATAAAAACCACATAGATTGAATAAAAACTCCACAACAAAAGTAAAATTACTAAATGTTAAAATCAAATTTGGTTTGTATTTAATTAACGATTTGACTAGGATTGTGTTCCCCGAGATTTCATAACCATAAGGCTTATATACTAGTGATCTATTCCGGTATTTAACATGGGTTGAATGAATAAATGGATAGGGTTGCGGCTTCAATTAAATTATAGGGAAAGAAAAAGCAACGAGCTTTGGTTCTTAATTTGAATGATTCCCGATCTAGTGATCTATTCCGGTGTTTGACATGCAATATTGGTAAGTTAGGTTCACCTAAATGGTTGGTCCCCTATCTAGATGATTGTCACCACGCAACTTGGTCCGTATACGGGTGTACTTTAGTTGACCCTTACCCTTGATATCTGATTAGCTATCCCCGGACAAGTTCAAGCTATTAGATAAGGGTTGATAACCTCAAATCTCCATTGTTAATCCCTTTTCCCATTCTTTACCTCCTTGGTCCGGTAAGTAAGAATAAGGCAAGTCCTAACATTTGCAACCGTCAACAATCAATCAAAACGAAAGGAAAAACAATACATGCATAAAACCCCGTTCAAGAATCACTAAGTGTTTTTACCTATGTGTGTTTATTCATCTTGGTTCCCACAAACCTAGTTTATGGGTTTAGCTACTCATACTTGTATTATCGCAATCACAAAATATTGAATAAATCATAATTGCAAATTACAAATTATTGTAGAATAAAAAACCACGTAGATTGAATAACAACTCCACAATAGATGAATAAAACTTCAATGTTGCTTTTTTTCTTGAATCAAGAACAATTGATCAATACCAAGATTATAGTTGAAAACTAATAAAGTTGGCTCTCTCAATCGTCTAAAACTCGTTTTCAAAATCCTCTTTAAAATCGTTCTAAAATTGTTCCCCAAAATTAAACCTAAACTGTATATATTTATAGTTCCAAGAAATCCTTTTCCTAATTAAAACTGGAAACCAATTCGGCAGTGGCAACGGGCTTGGTGATGATTCTTTCGACCCTCTGATGAGTCGTTCCTTACTTAAAACAGTCGTCCTCAGAAACGTACCTAGTCCTAGCAACGGGTCACCTAATGACTCGTCGTGCTTGAGCACGAGTCGTTAGGTCCCTCGTGGTCTAGTTCCTCAGAAAGTCCAGTGTACTTCACAGATGGTACCAGTGGCCTGCCAATGAGTCGTTTCACCTAATGAAGACTCGTTATGTCTGTCGTCAACTTCACTGGCCACTTTGTTGAAATTTTCTCTTCGAGTCCTAACGATTGACCTCACGACTCATTACCAGGTGTAACGAGTCATTCGTCCAACTCGTCAAGTACACTGTCTTTCATCTTCCAAACTCCATCTTTTGCCCACGCCTAAAGCAACGGGTCGTGCCTCCTGCAAACGACTCGTGAAGTGCCTGGCAGTCACCTTTTCAATTAATTTCCAGTTCACTCCCGAACCTGTTTTCCTGCAACATTAAGCACAAAACACATCATACCTATATAAACATACCTGGAATGTGCATAATTTCTTGGTTTTAAGCATCGAAAGTACCGTAAAATCATGGCACATCAGCAACATCTTAAGTTTATCAACCAATTAGATTTCTTATAGCTCGAGTTTTCTCAAATCCCAAGGTTCCTCTTCACAACAACCACATTAGCTTGGGTATGGATTCACTATTTCTAGCTCCAATCCTTAATGGATGTGTAATTATGGGTTTCGGCTATGTCTAGCCCAACCCCACATAATTATCACCCAAATACCCATTAGTGTTTCCTCACCCATATCTTAATTTCCTTTTTCAAGCAAAATCAAAGTAAGGAAATTCAACCCACATTTGAAACTATGAGTTTGCAACTTAAAATTCAGAGGAAATACTAAAATCATACTAGTTATGTAAATCTAAGATCAAATACACAATACCCAATCCAAATCAACCCCAATCATTCACACACCCCTAGCAAAGAATTTAGCTACTCATGTAAGCAAAGTAAGACATTGCATTAAACAAAAATTCAATATCCATTCACAAACTTGAGTAAGAGAAATTCAAGCAAGGTCTGAACTCCAATGGAGTTTTCTACCTTCTCAATGAAGAAGATGGCTCTTTCTCTTTCCACTTCTCTCTACTTTCTATACAAGCCAAAAGCAATAGAATAATCAATACCTTCTAGAATGGAATATTTAGTTCTTTTATGAGAGGTACTAAAATAGGGTACAGATCTGCTCCTCTTTTTCCATGCTTGACATTTTTACCCCTGGTCGACGGGCCTCACTTGCCATTCACCGACGGTTTGCCGGAGCAGGTTCGCAAAACGTCGGTCTGCTCTAGCTAAAGGACAGTGAGATTTTTGGCTCTTCGATGCTGGCATCAGTGGTTCGCTAGTGCTGATCTGTGGACTGCCGGTTGGTCACAGCTCCTGGAAGTGAGTTCTTTAGCACTTCGGCATTTGCTGGTGCTCATCTGTGGTCCGCCGATCTCACCCCATCTTCCATACAGTACGCAATTGCGGTCAATCTGGAATTTCGTCGGTGTCCTCTAGTGGAGCGCCGGTCATCAACTCTATTTTCATGTTTTTTTGCTCAATTTCATGCTTTTCTCTATTCAAGTAAAGTACCTGAAAGGATCAAGGAGAAAAGGCATAAAATCCACCTAATTAACTTGAAAACTAAGCAAAAACTCAAGTTTAAGAGCCTAGTGAGTTGGTAAATTACCAACTCATCATCCAACCCAATGTAGAATTTCTCCGAAAGAATGTTATTAGGGAACCCATTAGTAGGAGCTCTGAGAATGTATTGCTTGAACATCTTCCAAACATCAAATAGTTGCTCACCTGGTACCTGCCTGAAGTGAAAGATCTTTTCGCATTGTTCAACCTTCTTGCTAGGGGGAAACCACTTTTTCACAAAACACATTCACCAACTCTGACCAGGTGTGAATATAGTTTGGTGGAAGTCGATGGAGCCAAGTTCTAGCTTCCCTAGTAAGAGAGCATTTGAAGACCCTCAAATAAATTGCATTGTTTGACACATTATTTTGCTTATGCATATTGCACACCTCAAGATAATTTTTCAAGTGCTAGTGTGGGTCTTGATCGGTAGAGTTATGGAACTGACCCTCAACCTTCAACATCGTATATATGATCCCAACTATTTTAAAGGTGGCCACATTTATGCATGGAGGCACAATGACACTAGCATAGTGAATATTATCTCCCACTTCAGCAAATATGTTTTCTAGTTCAATATTAGGGAGTGTCATCAAAATGAACTAGTTCACAACAAAGCAAATAAAGTGTGATGAAATAGATCAAGATGTGAATAAAAGTACTTCACAATCAGTAATTTCAAAACCTATTATCCAGAAAAGACGCTAAAGTTTGATACACTCAAATTTACACCTAAATTATGATATAAATTGGTTATATGCAAATATAGTAACTCAACTAGGAAGTCTATACCCTGGACGAGACAGGGTACTTGGAGTCACAAGTAACCCCAAGTCAACTCATGGTCTATCATGACACTGGCATTCTAAGTAAACACATAGCGGAAGCTTTAAAATAATAACATAAAACATTTATAAAGAAGAGCTAAGTCATAAGTTTTATACAACTTAACAAAGCTATAAATCTAAAAACTTCGTCTGTGTCTGAAAGCCATCTATCTGATGAATTGTTAGGACAAGCCCCCAGCTAACTCTAAATCTAACTAAAATAAAATATAACTGAAAAGAAATGATCCTCGTCCTCGAAAGATGAGGACTCACCGATGATGCAGCTGAAAACTTCTTAGTGAGATCTGCTAACACTGTTGGGACTGAGAACCTGCAGCTGTATCATAAAACAATACAGCATAAAAGGTATGCGTCAGTACTTTGAATGTACTGAATAAGTGAGAGAAACCATAAGACGGAGAATAAAACAATTGAACTGGAAAGACATGCAATGACCAACTGAAATACTGAAACTGAATAATTATGGTATACTGAGATGGTCAAAATGATTCTATCTGATAGTCAAAGACATGCCCTAAAACTGAGATACTCTTCAAACTTTGAAACTATACCAAATCATACTCGGCAACTGAAGCATGGAGGAGAAGAGCCGGAAAGGGAGAAACCTCTCTTTTCAAAATAATATGAAATACTGTACTGAACTGATCTGAACTGACTAATCTAAGACTGAACTGAGTTGACTAGTGGGAGAGTCTATAACCGACATATAACCACGTGAGATAGACGTGGAGTCCGATGTATACACCCCATCGGCAGGACCCAATATACCTTGCAAGGGTATAAAGGCATGAACTGTGTGATCACAGGTCTGGGCCATGAGGCTAATAAAATACAACCTACGATGCCAACGTAGTTCTGGGAACTTGGGTGCGCTTGAACCCTGGTCCACTCGGTGCTAAGTCCTACTCCCACTGGATAATCCTAGATTGACTACTAAGTTGACAGCTCAAAATTGGGGCCCAAGACTAAGTCAGGGATACCTATCTAGAAGTACCCTGAGAGTCTTATCGGATCGAATTCTGTACTGGCGTTCTAAGACTGGTCAGAGCTGCTTATCTGGAAGTGTCGTAACCGTTTAAAGAACAAACTGTAATCTGAAGCTGGGATCCTAAGGCTGGTCAGAGTTGCTTCTCTAAACTTGTCATGACTGCCTAAAGAACCACTAAAATCTGATACTGAGTCTGATATTGATAACTGGGAGGCATTACGGACACCTTAAGAATTAACTGTTGTCAAACTGATCAGCTAACATTACTGGATTATACCGAATATGCTAATAATTGACTGAGACTGGACTAACAAGCATCTGAAATAATTCTCAACATTTTCTAGAAATATGGGAAACCCAACTGATAAAACCAAGCCACAAGGAAGAATTAATCCAACAGGCAAAATTCTAGTTTATTGAACTCAAAGCTAGGGCTAAAACCATCCTTACAAGAATGAGTATTAACATAATAACTAGGTAGTGGAAATATAACAACAATCAACAGAGACAACATTCCACATGCTATAAATAAAGTCTGACATATCATTTATTCACATTTGAAAGTTTCAGGGCTAGAACTGATAGAGAAGACTTTTGGGGACACAAGGGAAGAACTATTCCCTTGTTGAATTTCCACATACCTGGTGATGGAAATCCCTAAGAGAATCCTTTGAAAATCTAAGGAGAATTCGATTTCCCTATCTTCTGCTCTTAGTCTTTGTGAGAGAATTCTTCGTTCTAACTTTTGAGGGAATGTGAGAAATGAAATAAATCGTCAGTTACCCCCTCTAAAACCCCTTATTAAAACCAAAAATGACATAATTTAGAGTCTAGGAGTTTAGGAAATTACGTAAAACTCCCTAGGAAATTCACAGGAAAAAGGACCCCGGCAGTCCCCACGAGGCACTCCACGTGCCATGAGGTCAGGGACAACTCGTGGTGCCCAATCGTGATGTGCCCTGGAAATTTTCTACAGATTCCCCAACCTACCAACGACTGACTTCATGACTGATCAAGAGACCTAACGACTCGTGATGTCTCCCATTGCCACTGAACAAAAATTCCTTTTCAGGAGTCACCACAGGCTACTTGATGATTCGTTACTGGTGACCACGACTTGTTGTCACCTTCCGTAGTCCTCACTGACGAAAACCACCTGGGCATCACCACGGGCGACACCATGACTCGTGGTGTCCCAAACAAGTCATGGTGAGGACCCGTTAAGTGCACTGCCCAAATTTTCCAACTTTCAATCAACCCTTGACCACAACTCACACAACGACTCATGGTCACACCCGTGGTCACTCAATTTCTCAATTTTTCAACCAAGTCCAAATCCTTCCCCACGATTTACTCCATGACCCGTGGCCTACCCCACGGGTCACAGGACGACTAGTTCTGTGACCTGGTGCAGAAATTCCTATTTTCTTCATTTCAGCTCCCGGGTCTGATCTTAGGGTTTTCAGGACATTACAATATCTCCCCTTCGGGAACATTCATTCTCGAATATTGGAAAACACACAAAAAAGTAGAGAATTGCAATCATTATACTTAAATACTGATCATAAAAGCTGAAAACTGACAGAATGACTACCTCCGAACTGAACTACATGACTGAACTGAATTCACGAATCATACACACATTCATTAACATGAAAGAAATTGGGACACATGGATTGAACATGTAACTGAATAGAGCTGTTAGGGAGAAAAATTGATACCGTAAACTGAAATTGAGTTGGAAGGGAATAAGTGTGGGTATCTAGCCATTATACCTGCTTCAGCTTCCCACGTAGCTCCTTCTACATGTTTATTTCTCCACAAGAATTTGACTGAAGCTACTTCTTTATTCCTCAGCTTACGAACGAACTTGACAGTCAAGGATCTAAACCGGGACCTCTTCATAAGAGAGACTATCTTTTATTCCCACATTGTCTAGTGGCACAACTGACGTTGGATCACCAATGTACTTCTTCAATAGTGACACATGGAAGACTGGGTGCACATATGCCAACTCTGAAGGTAATTCCAGCTCATAGACTACATTTCCAATTCGCCTCAGAATTTTGTAGGGTCCCACATATCTCGAACTGAGTTTTCCTTTATTATCAAATCTCATCACCCCTTTCATGAGTGAAATTTTAAGATAAACCCAGTCATCCACTACAAACTCTAATTCTCTTCTCCTCACATTAGCATAAGATTTCTAACAGCTCTGAGTTGTTTCCAATCTTTCTCGGATGAGCTGTACTTTCTGCATAGCTTCATGGACTAAGTCTGGCCCGATTAGAGTAGCTTCACCAGCCTCAAACCACCCTATAGGAGATTTGTACCTCCTACCATATAATGCCTTAAATGGTGCCATCTGAATACTGGAGTGGTAGCTATTGTTGTACGCAAAAAGTAAGTTTCCACTCACTACCAAAGCGTTGTCGCACCTCTACTATTTTCGGCGTAACGACTCGATGAGAGGAAAGTGATCATCCCAACTGCCCTTGAAATTGATCACACAAGCTCTCAACATATCTTTCAAGGTATGGATACTCCGCTCAGCTTGTCCATCTATCTGCGGGTGAAAAGTTATGCTGAGCTTGACCTGGGTACCAAGTCCCTTCTGAAAATACTTCCAGAAGTGAGAGGTGAACTGGTACCTCTGTTTGAGAAAATGGACAAGGGCACCCCATGAATTCTAACCAACTCCCAGATATAAATCCTAGCATAGTCCTCAGTTGGGTCTGTAGTTTTAACTGGGAGGAAGTGTGCTAACTTAATCATCTAGTCTACTATCACCCAGACTGAATCATACTGTCGAAGAGTTCGAGCTAGACCTGTAATAAAATCTATATTTACTTCTTCCCACTTCCATATGCGTATGCTAATATCTTGAGTCATACCTCCCGGTCTCTAGTGTTCCACCTTAACTTACTAGCAGTTTAGGCACTTAGCTACAAATTCTGCGATGCCTCTTTTCATGTCATTCCACCAGTAAATATGCCATAAATCACAATACATCTTAGTAGAACCTGGGTGAATGGAATATCTCGAACTGTGTGCTTTACCCAGTATCTACTGTCTCAAATCACCCACATCTGGTACACACAACCTACCCTGGTGACGGAGTACGCCATCTCCCCCTTGGGAGAAAGCCTCCACTTCTTTTTTGAGAACTTCCTCCTTCAGCTTAAGTACTATGGGATCTTCATCCTACCTAGACTTAACTTCAACTACCAATGAGGAATTTGATCCACTCTGCACAACTACTCCGCCCTCAGCTGTATCAACCAGAATTCGCATTTGCTGAACTTGGCGAACAACTAACGGTCTCTGAGTGTCTGAAGAACTATCCTCAGGTGATTAGCAAGTTCATCCTCATTTCTAGAGTATACCAGAATGTCGTCGATAAATACAATGACGAACATATCTAGATACTGCTTGAAGACTTTGTTCATTAGGTCCATGAAAGCTGCGGGGGCATTAGTCAATCCGAAGGACATAACCACGAATTCGTAGTGACCATACCGAGTTTTGAAAGTTGTTTTCGGTATGTCAGACTCTCTAACTCTTAGCTGATGATACTTCGACCTGATATCTATCATGAAGAAACAACTAGCTCCCTAAAGATGATCGAACAAGTAGTTAATCCTGAGTAGGGGATACCTGTTCTTGACTGTGACCTTGTTTAATTGACGGTAATCGATGCACATTCTAAGGGTACCATCTTTCTTTCGCATAAATAGTACTGGAGCACCCCAGGGAGAAATGTTGGGTCTAATAAAACCTTTATCAAAAATGTCCTTTAGCTGCTCCTTCAACTCCTTAAACTCAACTGGAGCCATTTAGTAAGCAGGGATGGAGATGGGCTGAGTGTCTGGAAGAAGGACTATGCTGAAGTCTATTTCCCACTCAGGAGGGACTCCAGGAAGATCTTCGAAAAACACGTCAGAGAACTCGCTGACCACTAGAACTGACTGGATAGTTGGGGTCTCAGAGCTGGAACCTTTGACCCGAACTAGATGATAAATACACCCTTTGTAAATAAGCTTCTAGCCTTAAGGTAGGAAATAAACTGTTACACCCCATAAAATTCCCAACACATAGATGGCCTATTCGTATGTTGGTTAAGAGTATTTGAGTGCCACACATGCTAGAAAAAGGCCCGGGAAAATACCGGATAAGAAATTCGTCGAACCATCGCGGAAGGAGCCGGGGCAGAGCCCCTCCGCGATGGCAACATGTCACGGAGGGGGAGCCTCTGCGTTGGCTCTATGACACGTTGGCCCTGTTCAGGTACAAGTATATAAAGCCTCCACCTCGGTTTAATTCAGTAATCACTTGATAATTTCCAGAGAGCTCGCGAGAGAAACAG